>CM076582.1:799003024-799242942 GCA_034641835.2 Pinus albicaulis | reverse complement strand
ACTCAAATTTTCTAAGTAAGTCCACAAATCATTTTCATAGGCTCTACCTCGTGCATGTTTGGTCGATGCAAAGGTGGACTCCGCAATACCCAGGATCTCCATCTCTTACCTTGTATGACAAAATACATCTCGGTAATACCCAATAAAACCCTCATTAGCTGGGTAATTTCTTTCTACTCTCACTGCAGAAGTTCTTTTTCAATTTAACTTCAATCATAACTTTGGATGCTCCCATACTTAACACCAATATCTCCCATTAAAATGTCCATTAAAAACATCAACATTCACACGTCACTGTATTCAATTTACCTATGTTTTAAAAGCTTGACTTGGTAATTCATACTACAGTGATTCAAATAACCCCCATTCACATGTGTTTATACACATCATCCCCAAAATTATAAACTGCATTTCCAGCTCAATTTACATGCTTTCATATCAACATTCAATTCAAAGCCAAACTTTATATATGCGCCTTTTCAAGTTTCAACCAAACAAGTGCGCCCATGGACGAATGATACTACATTTAAATACGACTCGGACTTGACCAACGTTCTGCTTCATATTCTTGACATCAGAACAACACAAATTCCCATATACTTTCTTTATTGGACAAAACAAATGTGTTCTTGTTTCTGGGATTATAACCAATTATAATCCCATTCATCCTTTGTGCAAATGACGTCAATCCACACACATTTCTGGTTGATCTCTGAATTAACTAAACAACATTTCCATTTCAGTGAACACACCCAGAAGTTTTTCCACGGCATTAACTTTAAAGTGTTTTCTCATTCAACACAAATTCAAATATATATATGCCTTTTCCTTTCCAACAAACCTATTGCAAGCAATAACATTGCAACTCCACACGATTTGAATTTGCCTGTTCTGTTATACTGCCACTTATTCAACATGCCAGTACTCCAATTTATTTGACCAGAAATTAATAACAAAAATCTGTCTGTGGAATTAACATACCTTTTCATCGCCTTCTGTGTATAATTCACTGTTTACAAAGATGGCCCTTCTCCAAACGAAATTGACCTGAAATGTAACTGCGCCATACCACGAAATGAAGTCTTCCAACGCAGAATGGTGCTGACATTGAAAAACTGCTGCGCCCACAAGACTTTTCAACAATTTAAAAACTGTATTTATATTGGTTTCCAAACAGAGTTGAACCACCGTTCTGCGCCTCCATGTATTCGATTCACCAATCAATTTCCACAGAAAACTATTCGACTCAACATAAAATTTCTACAGCAAATGAATTAAACCAAAATTTTGTTTTCGCTGCATAAATTGCTAATGGAACGAAATTAAACTTGCACCCATTTCAAAACACTATCGATTTACCAATACGCTGCCTTCCAGTTCGATCTCAATACTATACCGTGTACATTAGCAATCCAATATTACGGAATAGAGAGTTCAATTACAGATTGGAGAGTATAGAAAATCACTGAGACTTGTTGCGTCTGCCTGTCATATATGAATTAAATTCAATCACATTCCATGCACACTGCCATATCGATATTAAGAGTACCAATTCCTTCGCCCAGCGCAAACTCACAATACAAACCAAACATATTATTACAACATCGATTATTTAGATCGATTTCCTCACCCATGAACAGAATTCCATCACAGAATTTATTAAAATCAAACCTATTCATACAAAATCGAACTCAACAATGTGTTCAAAAGTCAAAATCTACGTTGATATAAAAACAAGAATTACAAAAACTTTTATTCATGGCCAGATATGCAAATCTATGGCCTTTTTACAAAACTGCCCAAAGGTTTTCAAGCAGAAAACCTCTCACTCTCTACACACACTCACTCACACTCTCAATGTACAAGAAGACACAATTTATACAAATAAATGGTTCATGAACCAATTATGATTCTGAACCAGAAATCTCTCAACCTCTCCTAAAAAATCTCTTCAATCCCATTTTTTTCTAAACTAACACTAAATAAAACATTTAAAATCTCTCATATTCTATTCTAGCCTAATAAATCCAACTATTTGGCCTGATCTCCATACAAGGAGGATCACTCAGCCACCTACACCCTATCCTCATTTTTAACAATAAATAAACACTCTCATATATTTAAACAAATAAAATTAATTTAAATTATTTTCTTCCAACCCCTTGTTAGTCACAACATGTGACCATGCTATCACATTGCTGACTAGCCTGAATGCTCCTGCATCATTGGAATCTATATTCCCCATTCAATTGCCTAACAATCAACTCTGAATCCCCATGAACTTTTGTCCTTTTGGCTCCTAATTTCTTCCACAAGTGTAGGCCTAAAAGGATGGATTTGTACTTAGCTATGTTATTTGAACATTGAAAATTTAATCTGTAGGAATGCCCTTCAATGTGATTATTTTCAGTGTTATGTATCCAAATGCCTACACCTGCATTATTCTTAGTTTAAGACCCATCAAAATTCATACTCCAAAGAGGACTAGTTTCAGATTCAACAGTTTGACTACTATCCTCTTTATCTTGAAATTTTTCAGACTATTATTGACAGTCAGTATTTTTTTGAAATTGTTCTAGTTCCTCATGTTCTTCATTAAGTTGAGGATTCTTCTCTTGGTTCTCAAAGTTAACAAGTAATGGATATCTGTTTTGTAGTTCTAGACTTGTGATTAGTTTACAGTGATTTTCTGTTTTGACACACTTTTTTGACCTTTCTGGCAAGTATCCTTCCTTTTCTATGTCTACCACTATATTACAATGAGGAGTGGCCACTAAATCAGTTAAGTTTTCCTGCTCATCAAATATTTCATGATTGAAGAGAATAAATGAGTCAAGGCCTGTATGTACAGAATAGATAGGAGAGTTTTCTGGTCTTTCTTGGCTACTTACAATGTATGGCATATGAGATTCCCTATAAATTCTTCTTGTTTGATTAAAAACAGGGATGGTAGCATATGTCATATCCATTTGAATTGTTCCTTGTATCTTAGCTCCCCAAGATCTTGATAACAACATACCATACTTTGGGGGTACATCAACCACTACAATATCCATTACTAAACACTTGGCTGGAATTTGTGCTAAGTTTACACAAAGGTATTTTATCAAACCTAGGCATTTCACTCTACTGGAGTCAAAGGAGTATAGATCTTTGTATGGTATGATAATTTCAAGGCCTAGGCTCTCAATCACTGATTTTGGCATTAAGTTATGAGAGGACCCTGAGTCATGCATAGCGTTGTGTAAAATTTTGTCATGAATCTTCAAACTAACATAAAAAGGACGAACTGGTCCTTCTTGGTATCTTCCCTCAATCTTAGGACCAAATAAAATCTCGGGTTGGTCATCATTAAGATTGACAATGTCATTATTTTCTGTTATGTTAAAAGCCTTCAAAATTTGTGATCTATATACATCTTGGGTGGCTAATTTAGTAAGAGGAATAGAGATTTTTATTTTGGAAATTTCCTGCTCCAAACTAAAAGGCAACTGATTTTTTACAATGTTTGTTTTAGCCTTATTAACCACCATTTTATTAGCAAAATCAACTTGCTAATTTCCCCTATTTACATTGGTCAAAATTGTTTTAACAGGAGCAATAGATGAGGTGCTAACGCTGCTAAGATCTGCACTCTGTTTTTCAGTTATTTGAGTGCCTTTTTCTTTGTTTTTATCAGAATTTAGAGCCACTGTTTTGTCTTTCTGTTTTGTAACTTTGGGTTTATTTACAGGGATGTTTTTTGCAAAATTGTCAGAGGTTTTAGTTTTGGGAGTTTCTTGATTCTTTTTACTCCTAAGGTCGTATTCTTTTGGAGTCTCTATGATGACGTTTTCCAGCTCTTGATAGTACTATTCATCCTTTGGTATTTTATCATCATAGGGTGTGTATAGACCTTGTTTTCTATTGTAATGAACTTCAAAATCATCATTGTCTACGCCCAACATGTTTATGTCATCTTCCTCTATTTGTTTACTTATTTATTCAACCTCATTTACATAATTTTGATGAAAAGGAGATGTAATCTGTTGATCATCCTCCCTTGGTCTGTTTTGAGGTTGGTTTCTCCTAAAATTATGATTTTGATTTTGATTTCTGTTTTGAGAAGCTTATTGGTTTTGACTAGCTTGTGCTCTCTCAAGTATGCTCATCTTTTTCATCATCTCCTCCATCATTCTTTCCATCTTTGAGCTAGATGTGGAAGGTGTAGATTCCTCTCTAAAGGACACTTTCTTCTCATTTCTCATTCTTGCTCTCTTCTCCATTAGATTAACTTCCACAGTAAGAGCTCCTTTTTGCATATCTTCAAGAGTCAAAGGATCTCTCTCTCTCAGCTGATAGGCCATTTCAGGATCAAATCCTTCAGGAATTTTTTTTAAAGTTGAGCCTTGTGGAGGTTTTAAGTCTGGGGGGAGGGCATTATAAACACTGTTGAACCTAGTGCAATAAGCTTGAACACTTTCCCCAGTGTTTCTTTGGAGATTCTTGTAGTCCGAAAGTATTTGGAGAGGGTTTTTCTTGACTTCCCATTTGTTTAAGAATAAATAATGGAAGGCTTGGAGATCATTAATATTGTGATGGGTTAAGTCTTTAAACCATTTTCGTGCTTCTCCCCCTAAACTTTGAGCAAATAATCTAACTTTGACAGATTCATCATCAATCTCATTTCTATAAAAATATTCATTCATCTTATCCACACGTTGTGAAGCTGTAGTAGCACCACTGGCATCATACAATGGTATCTTGGACTAATAGTCCTATGGTAGATTGACTAAAGGTAAAGGAAGGACTAGATGGGCATACCATGTTGCCATGATAGGAGGTTGTGGAAAAAGTGGGGGGTTTACAAGTGGAGCAGGTTGATGGAATGGTGTAGTTTGAACAGTGGATGTGTGGATAAAAGAAGTGGATGGACCAGCAAGAGACTGTTGAGCTGATCATGGATGAGAGAAACTAAAATTATGAAGGAAATGTAAATAAGGTGCAGTAGTTTCTCTACTACCAAGATGTTCACCTCTATCTTGGGATGAAGGTGGAGACTCTAAATATATCTAATCTATATCATGAAGTGACCTAGTTCTAAATGGATTTCTTAAGTCAACTTGTGATTCTTGTAGAGCTGCAAGGTTTTTAGGGACATAATTAGCTCTATGGAGTGGTCTGACAATAGTTGAAGTTTTAGCCTTAGGAGACTTCCTAAGTATTCTTTTAGGGTTATCAAATTTCTCAGGAGAATTTGGGTCAGGATAGGCTCTAGTATGAATCCTTCTAGGAGCCACTATTGTATATTTTTCAGACCCAAATTATAAGAAAATTTTAACCAAATATAAAAATATTTATGAGGCTAACTGATCTTTAAACAAGAAAACTTTAATCTTCAAAGTCTTCTTAACTGATTTTAAATGACGTTATGATGATAATGGGTTTCCCAGTGGAGTCCTAAGGTCTGCTTAGGATTGTGGAGTCACCAGGTGAAAATTTTTAGCTCTTTTGGAGGTAAAATGTTTTATGGTCCACCACCATGTTTATTTGAATCCACTCTGAAATATTTTTGGGTTTTCTGAGTTTTTTCAGTCCTACGGGTTCTAAGAGTGTCCTAAATCTGTTTCTCCACTTAGCTAGGGTGACGAGACAAAGAAAGATTACTCTTATGGCTTAGCTAGCTGATTTCCTCAAGGTTTGATAAGTTTTATGAGAATCCTAAGGTTTAATTAATTTGTCACTAATTCAAATAAGTCCTATCATGATTACCATTTTCTTTGTAGTGCTTGAAGAGAGCTACTTATACTTCACTGAACAATGTTCTTGAATCAAGGGTCTTTCTTGAGGTCCTAAGGGTATCTAAGATGAAATTCACTCAGAAGTCCCCAACGGAGTCGCCAGAAATGTTAGTTCCCTGTAATTTTAGCAGATTGGAAAGACTAAAACTGCAGAGACAACATTATGAACCACTTTGGGATTCTAGGATCTAGCCCTCCTGAATCTAGAGAGGGATCTCTCTATAAGTGGAAAGACTGATTTATCTTTAAGGCTTTTGGTATGATATTAGGCTAGTTATTAGAAACAAGGGTTTTTGTTTGTTTTGGATGGTTGAGCATGATTTTTAATTGAGTGGAAAGTCCTAAAAATGAAAGAGTTTCAAAGTGGTGAAGGTGTGGATAACCAGAAGAAGATTTCAACTGATAGGATAGATATGAAACAACACTTAGTCCATTGGGCTATGGAGTCATAAAAGGGTTTAATTGTGCAACAATTTCAAGAGTAGTCCAAGGGGAAAGTCATCTATAACAAAAGATCTTTTTATATTAAATGATGGAATGGAACATTAAAAGTGTTGAGAAGGTGGAAAAAGCCAATAATTTCAACTAGGATTTATCAACTTTCCATACAAGAAAATACCTTTTAAGAAACTATTTAAAACCAACCAAAGGATAGGGCTAACCATAAACTTCTTTGGACAAGCTTGTATTAAAGATAACTTATCAAACAAACAATCTAGTAATCCACATGAATACTTTCAGAAAGGATGAAAATAGATAAGAAAACAAAGTGCAGCTTAAGATCAAGCAAGATACATTAAAATCTAAACCTGCTTCAACATACTCTTAGGGAAACCTTCAAAACAACCTTTGGAGAAATAAACTAGAAGACAGGGAAAACCATAAAATTTTCTAGTCTAACTCTACTCGGCATATAATGAAAATATCATTCAAGAACTTCCTTTCAAGTATAGCACATAAAGACAAGGACAAACCGACATTCCTTGATAATGTTTACACTTAACTTAAGTTATTCTTAAATACACAATTGGAGGAAAACATAAAGATAAAGCTTATCAGTCAGAGAAGGGTACTGTAAACAGTAAATCCTAACTCTATGCTTGTTGTTCTTTATCATAGAAAAGTGAGCACAATGGCATACATGAAAGGAAAATAATAACAGTAAGAAGTACTTCACCAATGATATAGACCAGGATCCCAAAAATCATCTTGTATATTGATGTCAATCCAGTCGTCCAATGTTTCAGTACAACAATCATCTTCTCTTCTCAGCCTAACTTCTTTGATCACAAAACAGAGCTTCAATAGCCTCTGAAAACTATTTACATGTAGAAAGTTTCGAGCACAAGTATTACATCAAAGTTCAACGACCAACATATATCTCATCTTCTTCAGAAGTATTTATAAAAGAAATGAGGAGGTGGAATAAAATAAAATATCTCTAGTTCAATTAATACGAGTTAATGCTTCTCGGCCTTTGAGGGGCTCAAAGGAGAAATTTTCTGATATTTCTCTGTAGTAATTGGTTTTCATTAAATATTCAGGCTATTTGGCAGATTTTGTTGACTTTAAAGCTCTTTAAGGAAGCTGGCAATAACTCTGGTTGTTTTTAACAAAATATCACTGACTAAGGCAATAACTCTGCCTTCTTTGATTTCTTTGAGGCCGTAGGTGGCTTTTGGTAGCTCGAGAAGATTCAATTAGCCTCTGATGTGGCAGTGGAGGCTTCTCGGACTGATAGATCTCATTCTTTTTCCCTAAAACATTGTTAATTTGCTTTTGATCTGTGTTTTTGTGCTTTAATTAGGTTTTGATCTTCTCTTTTTGGTCTTCATGTCAAGGCTCTTTAACTGTGGAGCAAAGTTTCCGATAATCAAATTTATGCCTTAATCCCTAAAAAACCGTGTTAAAAAACTTTAAACATTGGATTTATGCTTTGATCTCACCTTCGATTTTGATAATCTCTCGTATAATTAAAGTTCACCTGTTTTTTGTTGGTTATGCAAAGCGCCGCGTAGGTTTTATAAGGTTTAATACTTTCATGAGGCATGATAAATCATGATATGAACCCTACAGATTGATCTTCTTTATGAATAGTGGCTTGAGGGATCGTCATCCCCGACCTTTGATTTTCTTTTCAAACAGTTGAGAAACCTTTAAAACCTGCAAAAACATAGAAAAGTTAAGAAAATACATGAAGGAATCAGATAAGGTTGCTTTAGAGGTTAGGTTTAATTGTGACCGTTCGATGAAATCAACCAACAGTCGGGATTACTTGCTGGGTTCAACAAGGGAGTCAGTTGGATGAATGGGGGTCAGACTAAGTTTGGGTCATTAATCTGGGTTGATCAACGACTGAGATCAATCAGGAGTTTATACTACAGAGGGGGAAAAGTTATAGTGGAATGGAGGAAAATGTAGCGAAAAAAGGGAAAAATATTTGGCGGAAGTGAAAATGGGCTTAAATGAAATTTGGGGTCACAGAATGATCTGGGCCATTAGATTAGATCAACTAACAGAGATTTACGGTTGAGATCCTTTGGTGAGGTCATTTGGAGGATGTGTGGAGAGGTAAGTGAATGGGGGCAAGGTTAAACGTGGGCCGTTCGATTAGAATAATCGATGGCAGAGACCCTTCGATGAAATTTCTTTGAAGAATGATGGAGGGAAATATATTGGGGCGAAGATTTAATCAAGACCATCGATCTGCAGATATCAATGGTGGGAAACAGTTGATGAGATGGCCAAGGCAATAAGCGAAGGAGAAAAAACTTGGAGCTTTAATGAAATCTGGGCCGTTGGATGAAAAGAACGAACGAAGGAGATTTAAATGAGAAAATGTAATGCGATGGGGAAAGGTGGTTTCAGCTAAAAAAACCGTTGGTTTTGTGCTGCTCCAAAGTGGTTTCAAAATTTCAAAAAAACACGATACGCTTTGTCGTTTGACACGTGTCCTTTTAAAACTGCCCATATCGCGTAAGTTTTTGGCATTAACGTTCAGGCGCAAAATTACGCGATATGGGATAGAAACCGCTCTGACAAGAGCGAAGAGATCTAACTATGGAGTGAGAGTGCGATGGGATAAGATGCGTGGGTAGAAAATGCCGGGTGGTGGTCAAGGCGGTTTAGATCCTGACCGCCTGATCTCGGAATGGATGGTGGAGATCCGTAGTTGAGGCGCAAGGCTTACAAATGGGAAAGTTATGTGGTGTGCAAATAAATCTTGGCCATCAGATGTGGAGGGAGCGAAATGGACGACGGGGAGAGCTTCGGGGATGGTGAAAGAAATGAAAGGAAGGACTCTGCTGAGACGGCGTAATGGGTCATGTTGATATGCAATGATCAAATCTGCAGATCTCCATCGAAGAATTATATCATGGGGCTTATGAAAAACAATGGAGGAAAGTCAAAGAACACTGCGTCAATAGATTTTTATAATGACAAAGCAAGATTTTTATCGGCAGTGGATCGCAATTGGTGGAGGAAAGGGGAAGGCACAAAGGAAACTTGCGATGCGATTATACTCTGACCGTCAACCTAGAGGGATGATCACAAACAGAGATTAAGTCATGAAGGCCAAAGGTGGAAGGGTGGGTTTTGAGAATGGGAGAATGAGCGATTGGGACCATTGATCTGGGTATGATGGATCAAATCAACGGTGGAGAATCGATCGTGGGATCACATCTATGGGAGGGAAAAACAAAGGGTAAAAATGAAAACTTGCATGCGATTAGATTTCATTTACGTTTATTTAGCGCCGACTGGTTGATCTACACAGATCGACTCGTCGATAGTTGTTGCAAATTTGAACTGTCATATTTATGAAAATCCAATGAAATGTCGGAATTTATGAAAAACAAAGGAAAAAGGGTTTGGATATGTTTTTTTTTAGCGTTTTAGCACCCAATTGCAGGGCTCTGGGTTATGTGAAGAAGGCGAAGGGATCAGGGTTTTAAAAGAAAAGGGCCTATCGCAATCGGAGTTTTCAAAATTAAAAGGTAATAAGGAAAAAAGACAACCCTGATTGCGTCAACGACAGGCTTAATCGGCGTGCAAGTTAGAGTCTTGGCTTTATGTGGAAAAAGGAGTCACATGCCAAAGGGGCTTAAGGCCTTAGTGCAAAAAGACTATTTTTTGGGATTTTTGAAGGATTTTTTCAGGATTTTTAGAGTTCTGATAAGGTTAAAAAAGGAGTTTTAAACCTTATCAAAGGGAATTTATGAAGGGAATGTAGGAAAATGAGGGAAATGGAGGAATTTTATGAAGAAGAAGGGGACAAAATGGTGTTATTAATGAATGGAAGGAGGGGTAAAAATGAAGGGGAAAATGGGTTTTTTCAGCAGTCTTCTTTAGGCAAACAACATATTTTTCAAGTTTATGAGGGAAACAATAGTGAAGATTAACTAAAAGATTAGTTATCTTCATAAGACTTTAAGAACTCACAATTTGGCCATGAAATTGTTTCTTGAAGTCTAAAAAGGATCTAGCCACCATTTGATATGACAAATTTTTATAGGTAATAATGCTGTCGACATCGACCACTTCCCCCTACTCAAAATCCTGAACAATGACACTCATTCCAAAATAATGCTCCTAAAATTGAACCTCACCCATCTCTAAGTCATCCATTTTAGGATTTGGTAAGCTTCTGCTTTCTTCCATATTAGCTAAAATTGGTGTCAGCTAAAGATTCTGACTGCCATAATATAGTCTATGGTTGTCTGGAGTTGAGACTTGGTAGCCTCATGTGGCGCTTGTGCCCTAATGACACGTGTTATAGTACAGAGGACTACCTTGAGAGGCAGTTTGTTTACAATTCTTATGTCCACCTTCCCACTGTAAGACTTGTTTGCCTCCGGACGCCACCTCCCTATTAACATATCCATGCTCTAACCCATAGTAAGGATCCCTTCCAGATGAGCTCTTTCCCCTCTCCGTGATAATCCTGTGATGAAATAGATTTTTGAGACCTCAATTTCCAACTTTTGGTCGCCGATAATGAATCTCTCTCCTCCTGTGTCCCATATACTCACCAGGTATTGTAGCAACTTCGGCTGAGATATTAGCCCTGGAGTTAAGAATAACTTGAGGAGCCTGTAGTTCCTCAAGGCTGAAATATAGTCTCAATCCTCCATGGCTTCTCTGTTCACATATTCATGTTCTCTTTCTCTCCATTCAATCACCATTTTTCTTGATGATTTCTCCATGTCACAAAAATTGATTGACATCTTGTTAAAAATCAGAGCATAAAATCAATTTTGGATGATGATTTTTGAGAATATTTTCATTTTTTTTAGATATTTGAGATCAGCGTGCAGCCTATGCGACAAAACGCAGATCGGTGTGAACTCGAAGAGCATACCTGCGTCGATCCATAGCAAAAATGAGTTTGAAAATCCTTCCCAAAAAATCAATGTACATCATAAAAATTTCTAAAATAGGTATGGAATCAGAGACAATGGGAATGCCTCTTACCTGACATAAATGGTTTTTCAATTGGTCTCCTGGATCACCCACAGTCAGCTCCTGAAGCATCAAGGTAAAAAGGGTAAAAAATCTCTCCAATGACTTGTGAAAGTGAAAAGTGAGAAATGTTTTTACTTTTTACTTTTTATTTTTGTTTTTATTATTATTATTACCATCATTTTTATTTTTATAAATTTTCAAGTCATTATTAGGGTTTTTTCAATATTTTTTCCTTGAAAACAGATCATGTGTTCACTCTTGTGTAGAAACAGGGTAAAATTTTTGACAGATAATATGAGAACGAGTTCTAGTTTATTTAGTAAAAACAAATGAAAAAGTCACCCCATTGGAGTAATCTTTAAGCTCTTTTCTGACTCTCAAAATATGAAAATATTGCCGAGTATTTGTCGTTTTGAACTCGCTAAAGTAAACAAAATGACATTTACCCATTTTTTGGGCTATGATAAACTATTTACAAAAAAAGAATACCTTAGTCAATCATGACTAAGAGGTTCTCTCGAACTTTGTTTTCTACCTTTTCGGATTCGAGGGACTATTTATGAAAAGGGCCCTATGGAGTTTTCTTTTCACCCTCTTTTAAAACTCTCTAAACATGAAAAGGCACGGAGTTTCACCTTGGTCAAACTTGTTAAAATTTAATAACATTGGAATCGTCATGATGACACTACCGAGTTTCTCCTTCCTAGGGCTCGTAAAATGTACTAGGATGGATTTGTATGAAGGATAAACTTATACGACAAGCATATGCTATCCCCTTCAAGATTGTGTTAAAAAATAATTGGGTACTTGCTAGAAATGGTGGGGGAAAAATGGAAGTATTTATCAATTGTGTCAGCAGTATGTCGCTCTTGAACATGACACTTGTCTGCAATTCAGGTCGGGTTGGGAATATTCTACATTTGTCACTTTTCCTCCATGGGTTTGGGAAATATTTTTTCCTCTCATTCAATTACCAACCTTGTCAACATGACCATTGATTCCATTTGAGTCAAATATTGCCAAAATCCGTAGTCGTGTCACCGATATGTTCAAGAGCAATTACTTCTATAGTTTTTCATTACCTGATTCTCTGTTCAGCCTTGATTCATAACCTTCTTGTTCCTCTATCTCATGTTGATGATGTGGGATACATCATGGCCCTCCTTTGACATATTTCTTCTTGTCGACTTCAGCTCATTATCTGGGAAGTTTATCTAAAGACTCCTTTTAGTACCTTAGATCTTACATACCTTAATGGCAAGTTTTTCGCATTCAACAATAGGTTCAACTCATTGGCCTTCGATGGGATGACTTCATGGGTGTTTGACTTGCGTTCCTTATTCACATCTCAGGGATTGTAATTCTAGTACCTTGAGGTCGATCGTCATTATTGGTGGTCTCTCTCACGCCTGTTAATAGTTTACATCATTGACTGGTAATTAGGCGATTTTATTGCATGTTCGACTTCAACTCACTCATTCACATGCTTGAATTTGTACTTGATTGGGTTGTGACAGAGCGTAAGAACCTGGATTTTTTTTGATAACGTCCAAGTTGCGAGGCGATATGAGTTATTCATGAATGTATACATGAATCTTTTTGATGGATGTTTGCGACCATACCATGGATCCTATTACAGCTATGATGGAGAGAGTTGATGCCTTGCTTATGAGGCAGGCAACACATGTCATACAAACCTGCTTTCTTCGTATGGCTAAGGCGCAACTCATCATCGTGGAGGATTGGCCATATTCTGGGACTGATTTCAGAGGTGACCCAGACCTTCCACTTCCAGAGAGTGGTCAGTGAGATGATAGAGGTAAAACATGTTTTTGTGTTGAGTTTTTCATGTTTATATATATATATATATATATATATATATATATATATATATATTTGGTATATGTGTTTTGAAGTTTAAACTTATGTGTTACAGATGTGGGACTGCGAAGAATTTCTGGAATGTCCTCCATAACTAGAAGGGAAATAAGGGAATTCGAGGCTGAAGGAGCAGATGCTGAAGAGGAAATAGCCTGGAACCTATATGCATTGACCACTGGGATTCCAGAGTATTCTCATGTTCATGATATCCCTTGCCGCTACCAGAGGCACACTGTGGGGGTGTTAGACCGCATCCATCGGTTGCTGACTCGAGTCATTTGAGCAGTGACTTGTTACCACAAGCATTATGTGGATTAGTCCACTTTAGTTTTTATTTCTGCAGTTGTTGTTTTTGGGACCTGTGAGTCTCTTGTGTACTAGAACAATTATTTTTTTGATTATGATGACTACAAACTTTTGTAAACATTTCCAACATATATATATATATATATTCCTGTTTAATGTATGATGTAATGATGATCATGGTTTTACTGTTTTCGCAAATGTATATCTTAGAGCAATGCATATGTTAAGTAAAACAAGATAAGTAGGAAAATGATTCACAAAAAGCACACCAAAACCAAAATGTACATTACGTAAAAAAATGTAATAAGGATCGTTTCATCTTTACACAAGCTTGAAACATGGGAAAATCTTCTTGAAAAAAGTTGGCATGCCCCCAACATGGTGACTCAATTCGAGGTACATATCATGAGTCATATGAATCTCTCTCATCTTGTGTCCCATATACTCACCAGGTATTGTAGCAACTCCGGCTGAGATCTTAGGCCTGGAGTTAAGAAGAACTTGAGGAGCCCGTAGCTCCTCAAGGCAGCAAGACAATCTCGATCCTCCATGGCTTCTCTGTCTACATCTTCATGCTCTCTCTCTCTCTCCATTCAATCACCATTTTTCTTAATGATTTCTCCCTGTCATAGAAATTGAGCAACATCTTATTAAAAATCTAAGCATAAAATATAGTTTAGATGATGATTTTTGAGAATATTTTCATGTTTTTTCGATCTTTGCGATCGGTGTGCAGCCTGTGCGAAAAAACACAGATCGGTGCGAGACCAAAGGGCATACTCGCGTTGATCCGTAGCGAAAGAAAGTTTGAAACTCCTTCCCCAAAAATCAACATACACTGTGAAAATTGCTAAAACATGTATGAAATAAGAGATAATGGGCATGGCTCTTACCTGGCACAAACGATTCGTCGATTGGTTTCCTGGATCACCCACATTCAGCTCCTAAAGAATCAAGGTAACAAGGGTAAAAAACCTCTCCAATGACTTGTGAAAGTGAAAAGTGAAAATGTTTTTATTTTTTTTTTTAAGTGTTCAAGCCATTATTAGGGTTTTTTAAATACTTTTATTATTTTTTCCTTAAAAACATATAATGTGTTCACTCTTATGCAACAACAGGGTAAAATTTTTAATGGATGATATGAGAACGAGTTCTAGTTCATTACTTTTTCAGACTCGGTAAAAAAAAATGAAAAATTCACCCCCTTGGAGTCATCTTTAAGCTCTTTTCTGACTCTCGAAATATGAAAATATTGTCGAGTATTTGTCGTTTTGAACTTGTTAAAGTAAACAAAATGTCGTTTACCCTTTTTTCAGGATGGGATAAACTATTTACGAAAATGGAATACCTTAGTCAATCATGACTAAGAAGTTCTCTTGAAATTTATTTTCTACCTTTTCGGATTCAAGGGATTATTTATGAAAAGGGCCCTATGGAGTTTTATTTTTACCCTATTTTCAAACTCTCTAAACATGCAAAGGCGTTGAGTTTCACCTTTGTCAGACTCATTAAAATTTAACGACATTGGAATCGTCACCATGATGCTACTGAGTTCCTCGTTCCTAGGGATCGTAAAATGTACTAGGATGGATTTGTCCGAAGGAAAAACTTATACGACAAGCATATGCTATCACCTTGAAGCTTGTGTTAAAAAATAATTAGGGTACTCGCCTGAAATGGTGGGGCAAAATAGAAGTATTTATCAGTTGTGTTGGCAGTATGTCACTCTTGAACATGACACTTTTCTATAGTTCGTGTCAGGTTGGGGATATCCTACATTCGTCACTTTGCCTCCATGGGATTGGGAAATTTTTTTTCCTCTCATTCAATTACAAATCTTGTCAACATGACCTATGGTTCCTTTTGAGTCAAATACTACCAAACTCCAGAGTCGTGTTGCCGATATGTTCAAGAGTAGTTCCTTCTGTAGTTTTTCATTACCCGATTCTATGTTCAGTCTTGATTCATAACCATCTTGTTCCTCTGTCTTGTGTTGATGATGTGGGATACATCATGGCCCTCCTTTGATGGATTTCTTCCTGTCGACTTCAACTCATTATCCGGGAAGTTGATCTATAAACTCCTTTCAATAGCTTAGATCCTACATGCCTTAATGGCACGTTTTTCGCATTCGACAACAGGTTCACCTCATTGGCCTTCGATCGGATGATTTCACGAGTGTTCAACTTCAGTTTCTTATTCACATCTTGTGGATTGTACTACTAGTACCTTGAGGGCCATCATCATTATTGGTGGTATCTCTTGCGTCTGTTAACAATTTACATCATTGACTGGTAATCAGGTGATTTTCTTGCATGTTCGACTTCATCTCACTCATTCACATGCTTGAATTTGTACTTGATTAGGTCATGACGAAGCACAAGACCATGGATTTTGTAGGATAACTTCCAAGTTGCGAGGCGATATGAGTTATTCATGACTCCTTTTGACAGATGGCTACGAGCATACCTGAGTCCACATTTGTGATCCTTCTTATTTTTGGATGGCTGTGTCCATACCTGAGTCCATATTTGTGATCCTTCTTATTTATATGAGATATTTAAGTTTCATATATATACTTGATTCGTAGGTTTTTTGACATCGGCATCTTGGTCTTGACACGTTCTCGTAAAGAATTTCACCCCTTACTCTCGTTCTGCCTTTATGCTTTAGGGGGAATCTGTTACACAACATTTTGTCACTGTCCCTGTACTCCCTGTTCCCGAATCGTGGAGGACTATAACAGTGATCCCTATGTACCTTTTCCATCATGAAAATATGCCATTGTGTCCCTTTCAGTTTGAAGAACAATCTATCTATTGATCATTCCTGGAGTAGCTCCCTAAAAAACCCATTGTTTTGGAGTAGCACAGTCCTTATGTGTCTCACTGACGCCGATGGCCCATCCTTGACCTATGACCAATATTGGTTGGCACTAGTCTGGACCTCACACTCATGCCGATATAATTTTGGAATATTTTTTAAAATTGAAATGAAGCTTCATGGCCTACAAGCTTCGAGAGCGTAGAGATGGATGTTTGTTGATCAGGATATGGCTGGGCTTCCTCCCTTGGGCCTCTTTTTCCTACAAAAGAGGAACCTCCCAAAGATATAAGCCATTTTTCCATCATTAGTGGATCCATATCCCCTCATCCATCTCTATAAATTGATCACCCTCCATTGCCTCTGCTAGTTAGAATAGAATAGAAGAGCATAACAGAGAGAGGTTTGAAGATTGTCATAAGTGAAAATGAGTTTGAAACTCCTTCCCAAAAAATCAATGTACATCATACAAATTTCTAAAGCAGGTATGGAATCAGAGACAATGGGCACTCTTACCTGGAAAAAACGGTTCGTCGATCGGCTTCCTGGATCACCCACAGTTAGCTTCTGAAGAATCAAGGTAAAAAGGGTAAAATACCTCTCCAATAACTTGTGAAAGTCTAAAGTGAAAAATGTTTTTACTTTTTTTTTTTTAAATTTAAAATTTAAAATTTTTATAAATGTTCAAGTCATTATTAGGGCTTTTTCAATATTTTAATTATTTTTTCCTTGAAAACAGATAATATGTTCACTCTTGTGCAGCAACATGGTAAAATTTTTGATGGATGATATGAGAACGAGTTCTAGTTTATTACTTTTTCAGACTCGATAAAAATGAATGAAAAAGTCACTCCCTTGGAGTCATTATTAAGCTCTTTTCTGACTCTCGAAATATGAAAATATTTCCGAGTATTTGTCATTTTGAATTCGTTAAAGTAAACAAAATGTCGTTTACCCATTTTTTTGGGTTGGAATAAACTATTTACGAAAAAATAATACGTTAGTCAATCATGACTAAGAGGTTCTCTCGAACTTTGTTTTCTATATTTTCGGATTCGAGGGAATATTTACTAAAAGGGACCTACGGAGTTTTCTTTTCACCCTCTTTTAAAACTCTAGAAACATGAAAAGGCGCCGAGTTTCACCTTTTTTGGGCTCCATAAAATTTAATGACATTGGAATCGTCACCATGACGCTATCGAGTTCCTCCTTCCTAGGGCTCGTAAAATGTACTAGGATGGATTTTTCCTAAGGAAAAACTTATACGAAAAACATATTCTATCCCCTTCAAGCTTGTGTTAAAAAATAATCGGGGTACTTGCCATAAATGGTGGGAGAAAAATGGAAGTATTTATCAGTTGTGTCGGCAGTATGTTGCTCTTGAACATGGCACTTGTTTGTAGTTTGTGTTGGGTTGGGGATATCCTACATTCGTCACTTTGCCTCCATGGGTTTGGGAAATTTGTTTGCCTCTCATTCAATTACCAATATTTTCAACATGGCCTCTGACTCCATTTGAGTCAAATACTGCCAAACTCCGGAGTTGTGTTGCTGATATGTTCAAGAGAAGTTCCTTTTGCAGTTTTCCATTATCTGATTCTCTGTTCAGTCTTGATTCATAACCATCTTGTTCCTTTGTCTTGTGTCAATGATGTGGGATACATCATGGCCCCCCTTCAATGGATGAATTCCTGTGGACTTTAGCTCATTATCCAAGAATTTAATCTACACTCCTTTCAATACCTTTTTTCCTGCATGCCTTAATGGAAGGTTTTTCGCATTTGACGATCGGTTCACCTGACTGGCCTTCAATCGGATGACTTCATGAGTGATTTCAGTTCCTTATTCACATATCATGGATTGTATTGCTAGTACCTTGAGGGCCATAGTCATTATTGGTGGTCTCTCTCACGCTTGTTAACATTTTACATCATTGAATGGTAATCAGGTGATCTTCTTGCATGTTCGACTTCAGCTCACTCATTCACATGCTTGAATTTGTACTTGATTGGGTCATGATAGAGAGAAAGACCCTGGATTTTGTTTGATAACGTCTAGGTTACGAGGCGATATGAGTTATTCATGACTGTATACATGAATCTTTTTGACTGATGGTTGCGACCATACCTAAGTCCATAATTTTGATCCTTCTTATTGCTAGATGGCTGCGACCATACCACATATCCTATTACATGGTCTCCTTTACGGATGGCTATGCCCATGCCTTAAACTCATTTATTTATATCAGATATTTCAGTTATATATATGTACTTGATTTGTATGTTTTTCGAAGACGACGTCTTGGTCTTGACACGTTCTCGTAAAGCATTTCACCCCTCACTCTCATTCTGCTTTCATGCTTTAGGGGGCATATGTTACACAAAATTTTGTCAAATCGCTGTACTCCCTGTTCCCAAATCCTGGACGACCCTGAACGTTTGGTGGATTCGACACATAGGTGTACGAAATCGCATTTGTTGGGGAGATGTGTTTACCCCAAACTAGTGAGGTAAAGCAAGACTGGGAGCTCAGAATGAAACTTTAAATGGGCGACAAGAGCGAAACATGTCTCCGTTAAAAACAAAAACTAAAAACACAAAAAAGAAGCTTATATAGAGAGTTCCAAACAAGAACAAGGTAAACAATGGCTCGATGGTCTCTTCTGCTGAATGCTTGAAATGCTATAATCTACCCATCCAAGCTAAAGGGCCTAGGCAAGGGCTCTAGGACCCGATGTAAGGATGTTTGTCCTTCAATTTATGCCTTCCGACACAATCCATCTCTCTCTCTCCTTGTCGGGCAATGGACTGAGATTGCTGGGCAGCCAACAATCCAAGCCTCCTCTCCCAGTTGCAGCCTCCTTGGGCCTACAAGACGCCGGTGTTTCTTGGGAAACTGGGTCAAAGATAAATTTCAGATCACACATTGTTCATCTCCTGGTGGGTTTATATAGGTGAGCTTTCAAACCTCCTTCCCTCCCTTGGTACATGATGGATGGTGACCCAAGGGAGGGGCATGATTCCATTGTGTGCTGAAATATGCTTTTGTGTGCTCACACAATGCCTAAGCAGGCGTTGGTATTGTCCTTAGGCGGCTTTCACATAAGGAGAAATTGTCCTTTGCTTGCTTGTGGTCCCGGAAAGAGACTTTTTTCTACTTCCAGGAATGTGCGCTTATTGAGCTCCAGTGCGCGCAGAAGGCACTCTTTTCGAAGGAAAAAGTGCGCATTTGAGCATTTATGACTAGTTCAAATTTGATTTCCTCAAAACCTTAGAGATTGTAAATACTTCTTGGTTCCATAATGTATCCTTGTCCTGTAAATCCTTAGGCTCGACATTAATTGATGTCGTTTTCTGCTGTATGATTTTCCAGTGTTAACAGATGCCCCCTAATGTGTGAGGTCTAGGAAGAACTGTATAACTGAAATACATTATAGTTTCTTTTCTGTATTGTACGCAGAGAGAGAGAGAGAGAGAGAGAGAGAGAGTGAGGTCAGCGTCTAGAATAGACAACACCTTGCACCGGTTCCGAGATAACCATGGCCTAAGGGACCCCCTGCAAGTAGACAAAATATACAACATATTTGCAAAATTTCAACGAGGCGGGCATGTCCTGCTCGTGATGCTATGGCTAGTTAAACAAAATTTACAAAAACATGTGCTGTCTGTGCCACTACTATGGTAGTGATATTGGTGGTTGCTGACGACGATTGCTGATGCCCTCAGGGGCGTTTTTTCTTTGACGATAGGTGGAATGTGGTACCCATATGCGTAATCTTGGTGTGGCATATCACTGTGCAATGTACGCATATGTACTGGCTGGGACCTTCCCATGTAAGCATTGTTGTCAGAGACGCTTATAAAGGCACGGCTCTTCGACGGATCTTGATCAAAGTGCAATGGTTGTAAGGTACGATACCATTGTGACATGAAAGTTTTTGTTGTAGTCGAATGTCAAGAGGATCGATGACATCTATGGACAATGATGTCTCCCATAGTGTCACCCAAGGATACCCCTTTGCATGGGGAGGGGTAATCCAAGGTACCGCTTCCTTTTTGGAAAAGAGGTGTTGATGTCAACAAAAAGGAAACCTTAACCGAACCATAATGGGTTTAACATAGGCATGTTGGTGAGCGGTAGCTGAAAACGGATGATGGGGATTTAGTGGTCCGAGGTCGAAGTATATTTGAGCAGTTTGGCGGCAGTCATAGGTATTTCTCAAGGGAAAAGCCCCTGGAGTCAGTAGGATTTCCAGTGCGGGTATGAACCGGCTATGATTGTCATAATGGTGCGTGCATATGGGGTATGGAATACTTCGACCAAGGGAGATGGGGGATTGCTGCCATGGGAGGAAGAGTGCAATATGAGGGCGAAGAGGCGAAGGGCATTGTTTGTGATCTTTGTACACTTACCAAAAGAATAAAATAATGGGGTTTGGTTTGTACAAAACACAAAGATGGGTACCCCAAAACATGAAAGAGGGTCGCTCACTTGATGGTGTGAGGATGGTGTTTTGCTGGGGGTAGGGGTCCCATTGGTTTATCTCATGTGCAGGGTTGATGAAGCGGAATATGTCACAGATGGGTTAATGTTGATGGAAGTATGGTGGGCCAAATGCAGTGCGCGGAGGTGCGCATTCGTTCTGCTTGTACAATCCGATCGTCTGGGAAGGGGGTTGGTTTAGATGGTGAACTTGACCTTATGCATGGTATATGGATGGGCATGAGGTGCTTCGCGGACTAAAAAATGGTATGGTCATGGCGTCACTTGTGGGGTGATGTATGGTCTACTTGGGATGACGATCGCCATGGAGGGGAGGTTCTACCGACCATCGCGGACGTTTATCATATGCAGGGTGAGGTGATGATAAATGTGGTCGGGTATGAGGACCCTATGGTTTATTTCTGATGGAGAAATGATGTCAGGATATGCAAAGTTTTCTGGGACTCTATCATGCCCAGGGTAGAATGATACCTGCTCCAGAACTTTCGGTGGTGGTTGTTGTGAATGGTTTGCGGGTTCTTCCTACAAAAAACAACTAACTCAAGTGAAAGCATCTTCTTTTCATTCAATATTATTGAAAAACATGAATCTTGGAAAGGAAGATGGGAGGGTGCATACTTGCCGACGCTTGAAAAAATATTTCTTCGGAAAGCGAATATAGGGCATCTCTTTTGTTCGTCATGGTATACTGATTATGGTGCAACTTACGGTTTGCAAAATGGACCTTCTGATCTTCTGTTATGGACCTCCGAAGTTCAGGAAAAGGGCGATAAATAAGGGATTATGGCCCTAATCCTATTCATTTGTACTTGCTGAGTTTTGGGAGATCAGAGGTGATAGCAGAGCCTTTCTTGCCGTTGCGGTTAGCCTGTGTACCGAGGATTAGCGATATTATGCCGAGGTAACTCTCATGATGTCTTGCATTTTAATTTTTCCAGTTTGGTGACGCCAGGGGTCGTACAAATTAGGTTTGTACGGCCTTAAAGGGGCTTTTTTCCCTAGATTGTACGAGCGATCTAGGCAAATAGGCGCCCCCCTTGCGCTCATTTCTCAGGTACAGCCGCGCAAGGGCGCACTTTTCCTACCTCTTTGCGCGCAAGGGCACGCCTGTGAATGAAACAAGTGCGTAAGGGTGCGCCTGTCTGAGAGACAGGTGCACAAGGGCAGTGTTTTTGAAAAAACTTGGGTTTCTTTTGCTGTCCTTTATGCTTTTTCTCCTTTGTACTAATGGGTGCCTGTTGCTTGGCAGGTTGGTGTGGAGAGAACGAGATTGGCCCGAGATCCGGACCGCTCTAGCCGCTGATGCTGGGGCGCGCCGTCAGTTGGCCGCATGGGGCCTCCGAAAGTTTGCTGAAAATGAGTTCCTTCGGTCACGGGAACATTTGTTATGTTATATCATACAGCATTGGCGCAGGAGGCGCAACATGTTTGTCCTGAGGGGGACGAACTTGATTATCTGTTCGGAGACAGATATTTACTTTGTGACCGGATTACTGCCTCAGGGAGAGGCGCTGAGGTATCCACTTCTTGCTGGACAAGTGAACATGGACAGGTTCCGGAGGAGGCATTGCGGTGGTGCGCCTCTTACTGAGGGGTGCATCAATATCGCCTTAGTGACAGATGTGGCCGCGCGGTGTGCTCTGGCCATTATTGTGCGACTGGCGGGGTCGTTTGCGCCTCATCGGGCATCGGGCCCATAGGTGGCGGTTTTATTCCATTTGAGGAATGGGCATTTCTTTGATTTTGCCCATTTTTGCTTTGATGGTATGGTGTCGCAACTGAACCGACTCCAGTGTGGATCCAAATCATTTGCGTATGCCAGCAATTTGTGCAGCATTATGTACGAGAGGGTTGTGCTACTGAGGCCTGTGGTGGCTGTGCCTATTGGGGGGCCAAGGGAGCCACGCATGAGGAGGTGGGCTCCGGTGATGCCACGCGGCAGTGGTGGCAGGGTGGGTCGTTATTGGAACGACACGACGGAGGCCTGGTTCGAGGCCAATCTGCAGATGTTTTTGCCATACCCTTATGCGGAGACGGACTTTCAGGGTGATCCAGATATTGGTCTCCCTTTCGGTTATGTTTGGGGTCCCGCAGGTATGTGTTATATTTCTGCATTCACTCGAGTTTTTTGTGTGCTTGAGTGTTTTTTATTGACACTGACATTCTTTTGGTTACTCGTGCAGATGTTGGCGAGGTGGGACGCCCACTGGCCCGACTGGTGGGTCACAATCCTCTACCACGACCACCTGGTGGTCAGGGGGGTGGTGCCATAGATGAACTAGGCGAGGGTGCCGGTAGACCTGGCGGGGATGGTGTTGGTCCTTCCGGTGAGGGTAGCAGCACAGGTGCAGCTGAGGTAGCGGCTGAGAGGGCTCGTGCAGATGCGGCTGAGGCGCGCATCGCAACACTTACTGCTCAAGTAGAGGCTCTAGAGGATTTCCGGGGTCGAGTGGACCGATTGACCCATGGGATGCTTGCTCGAGGTCTTATGGATGACTTCGAGGAGGTATGGCTAGAGACAGTGATGGCCCGTGAGAGGGACTACCGGCCTACTCTACGCGGGTAGCTATCGCAGTGGCGACAGTAGCTCCGGTGGTGGCACTAGGAGCAGTGGTGGGCCCGGTGCTCCTCTTGAGGAGGCACCCCCCTAGAGTAGATTTGTACACAGGGAAAGCACCCATTATGAGGAAGCTTCCCTTATTTTTGACGACCTCTGTATTTTTGGGTTGGCCAATGGGCTAGTGATACTATTTTTGTACTATGATACAAATTTTTTGATATATATATGAGAGATCTTTTTTGCGGCTCTACATGGTGTGATGTCTATTTTGGTTTATGCATTTTGTGTTATGCTGATGGATATACATGTTTTTGGCTTTTATGTATGGTGGTTTGCTCGCGATGCATTCCAGTCTAGGATATTGTTAGCTATGCGATCAAATGTTTGTTTTTAATTCCTTGATACATGTGAGAATGTAATATAATCAAATTGTCGGCTTAATCTTCTAGCACACAAATATTTTCTAAATAGGCTTGCATTTCTGGTTTCAAATGTCTGGTTTAACTACGAGACTACTAACTGGGAATCTAGGTAGACATGCATATGGCGGATGCCCTGGTGGAGGGCCTCGCACATAAGACTGATAACGACATCATATTCTGCCTGATTGTTGGTTGCTAAACCAATGCACACGCCATCGGTCAGGGTAGTAGATGACCCAGGCGGCTGCAGCTAAGTTTTGAGACCATCGTGATACTCCATCAGCAAATCCGAAATAAGGTTCAAGTTGGTGATCCATGGTGATATTTTGAGCGCGCTTAGGTTGTTTGGGTCAAAAATATATTGGTATTGGGATTTTTGTGTACTCTAGCTCTAGGGGATAAGGGCTACAGGGGCCCTTATGGGTAGAATTTCTTGAGGTAAAGGCTGTTGACAAGGTTAGTGAGATGGGTCTCGTCCGGTTCTGTCAAGATGTATGCCCCCTGCCGGAGGCAATGTTTGATGATATAGGGTCCTTTCCACAGGGTTTCGAACTTTCCTGGCCCTAAGGCTTCTTTTGCGACATCATAGCGAAGGACTAGCTCTCCTTCAGTAAACGAGTGAGGGGTGATGTGGCTGTCGAATGATGCTTTTACCCTTTTCTTATGGGCCTCATTATGTCGCAGTGATTGATGCCTATTTTCATCAACTAGCTCTAGTTGTACTAGGCGTTGCTCTAGAGGCTGGGTGTCATCAAGGAGTTCGATGACTGTATGCAAATTTGGGATCTCGCGTAAATCGATGCAAGGGCATAAGGTGCCTTGGTTTTTTGTGACAGGAATAAAGCCGAATTCCTGTGATGGTGGGGTTGTTGAAATCCTGTTTTGGGCGTGCGATGACACAAGTCGTATGTGATGAGTTGTGTCGCTGGCATGCGGCGGGGGAAGGATATTCGTAATGGAGTCCTGAGTGAGCCGATAGTTGGCCTTCCCGCTAGGATAGAAAATCCCGATAAATGGAAGTTGATTTTATCACAGAGATGTCTGAACGTTTGTAGCAACAAACATCCCTCTGGTCCATGATTATGACTGGTGCAAATGGTGCAAGGTATCACAGTGCTGACAGAGTAGATAGTGTGAGAATCTACACTACTCGATGTTCCAGATGTGGATGCTTGGAAAGGGTCTATTGCGGGCCAAGTTGTCTTCTATTTCCATTTATGCGTCGTGGGTTGAAACTTGCCGCCCTTTTTGGTGGGTAGTTGACTTAATGCTACTCTAGCTGCTCTCAGCTTGGGGAGATGCGTGCACTTAAATGTATGATGAAAGTGTGAGCAAATCCGACAGTAAGTGCGTGTGATCTTCTCTTGATTAGAGAGAAGCTTTTGGGGGAGAGGCGAGATTATGCGAAGACTATTTGCAAGGGGTTTGAGTTCTCTCCATTGGTTGATTAGGTGATCGTTTAGACCACATAGGCCGCATGTTATCCTAGGCTTGGCCTGGGGTTTACGTGGTTGGTGAGTGGTCTAATCCGGCTTGACACATCATTGCGGTGGTGGGATCGTTGGGTCAACAATGTATCTTTTATGCCACTCTTGGAGGTCGCTCGTCCTCTTTTCTACGGCATTAATCATATCGATAGTGGGACGAAGCCGTGAGACATAAGTACAATTTCGGTCATAATGATCACCCTGACATATCAGGCAAAATGTCCGTGATATGGGTCTCCCATCGTGCATGGTCTGAGGCCGGGCAGGGTACCGTCGTCGGTATGCTGCTAAGTCAGGGCAGTGGACTACTATATGGTCCGCCTGTTTGCATAACGTGCATGCGGGTGGGTTCCGTGAAGTGCCTGTAGGGGTAACTATGGGTTCCCCGCTAGGCTGTTCTTCGACTGACAAGAACATGATAGAGCTGCTCAGCTCCTCTGCTTGGGTCATGGAGCTGCCGATAGATTCGGCATCCATATCGTTTTCTTGGGAGAGACGAACTATGGCTGAGTCGAGGCTAGCAAGGGCTAGTCGGAATCGAGGTATGTAGTGACAATCCTCCAATAAGTGATTGTCAGTGCATAATGGGCATGTGAATTGTGCTACCCGTAGTCCCATGTAGTAGACCCTTTCGATTGGATACCATCTTTGAATGAGTTCCAATGTGGCACAGTCTTCGAGGTAGTGGCCACGTTCATCGCATAGCATGCAACGTATAATGGGCATTACTGGGGGGCACTCTACGTATTGGTGCTCCTCTTGTAAGTACAAGATGGGGCGCGGCTCGTCATTAATAGACTGGATGGAGGGATCCTCTTGATAGGATCGCTCAATTAAGTGTAAGGCGTCCCTATACCGTGGTATTTCTAGACAATGGTGGGTAAAATGCCCATAGGTGTCACAGAGGGCGCATGCGTGATTGGTACGCAGTGGTTTGCCTATACTTTTGGTGGCAAGTTCCTTTTTATGGGAATGTCGTTTTGAGGTGCCTACCTCGCAGTCAAGGAGTGGTTTTAACTCGTCCAACTCCGGGCATATGTGAGTAGGGTGTCCTATGACATCACATATAGCGCAGGCTGATGACTCCCGTTGTATGTTGGGGGTCACCACTTTCTTTCATTTCTTGGCGATTTTCTTTATCGTGGTTGGCGGTTTCACAGTGGGGATTTCCCTTGCGGGGGTGGTTTCAGCTACTACTTGGGTAGGTTGGGGCTCCTCGGGATTGGGGGGCTTTAACCCAAACATAGTGACGTTGGTAGCTGGCATTCCTGGAGGGGGAACGAGATACCACACTGGGAATGCTAATGATATGTTGGGTAGTACTAGTGTTGCCAAGACCTGTTGGGAGGTGAAGCCAGGAGGTGGGTATAGGAAAGGAGTTTGGGAGGCGACATAGACTATGGAGGCTGCAGTAGCTGATGCCTTGGTGTCATTACTGCTTGAGTCCGTGACCTGACTAACCTTGGTGCTTGATGTGGACATCATGCACACCGGGGCCCTTGTGGCATCAGGTGATACTTCAGGGATAATAGGAGGATCTCCTAGGAATGAGCCTAGGACAGACGACGGTTTGAATTGGCCAGGGCTATATTCTTGATACCGTAAAATACCATCAGTGGCTGTGTCTACATAGGGTAGAACCATATCTGTGTTGGTCAAAAGACGCTTTTCAGTGTGCGTAAGCTAGTCTACTGTAATGATTCGATCCTCGTGGGGAAACATCATGATGTGGAAAACGGAGGATGCTATGGCAAACATGGCATACATGTAACTCTGCCCAAGGAGTATATTGTAATCCAAGTGAGCGTCCAGGACTTCGATGTCTATGTGGACCGTTTTCCCGGCTAAGCAAACCAGTACATTTTGGAAGAGACCGACGGGGGTCGAGGGCCAGCCGTTATATGCTCTGAGTGTGATGACGGAAGGTTTGAGTTCTGGGGCTCCTAACTTCTGCCATACATTTTTTGACATGATGCACGTGGATGCACCCTCGTCAGTGGCACATCGGTGAATAGTGATATTCTGTACCGATACTGGTATCTGGAAGGCGACCATGGAGGGAAGCCTAGGGGTGGCTTTGTCTAAATCAAAAGCCATCATGTGCGTGTCGGTAGGGTCAATGACGCCTAAGGCGGAAAGTAGGGCTTCTGCTGCTTTGGGCACGACTGCAGTACCTCCAAAGCGGACATAGCAGCAGGTGACTGGGCTAAATCGTCTACGATGCTATAATTGTGGGCTGCTTTGGAGTAGTTACCTACTCGCCTATTAGGCCCTTTAACCATTTTTGGCAATGGTTCCAAAGAAATTTTTGGAATGGTCAAAGGTGCAGTTGGCACGCTTGTACTAGCCCCTGACGTACCGGTGTCTGGTGGGGTGTCGTAGCTGCGATTCCGGGTTTGGAAAAAAAAATTTTGCCGGCCATGTAAATTTCATGGTTGTTTTTCTCGGAATCGTTGGGGTTTTGCTGCTGAGTGCTGACCATTCCTTGATGGGGGAAGGGTTCTTGCATAACTGCAGTTGTCTGGGAAGATCCTCCTTGTCCTTGGTTACTCTGAAGCTTTTTAAGCTCAGGTAGTTCGGGACAGTGGTGAGTATAGTGCCCGTACTCACCACATATCGAACAACAATGGTTTGTTCGTAGAGGTGGCTGCTTGCCTTGCTTTTGGGCATTGCTCGACTCCTGGTTCTGGTTCCGGTTGGAGTTATCTCCAGCCCGGGGCCGCGGTGGGCGCTGTTGGTTGCTGCCCCCTGTCTAGGTTTCCCTTTGAGTTTGTTTTTTACCTTTCTTTTGACCACGTTAGGAGGGTAATTCTCCTGATCATACTGGTGTGGTTGATTTTGGGACGGCAGCACAAAGTTCACCTGTGCATTGTCTTGCGTTGGTGGGTTGTGTGCTTGGGACTGAGCATGCTACTGTCCCATTTTGCACCTGGCCATTGGGGGGGAGTTCTCCCGTCAGTTTTTCTTCCTGCATACTGGGCCCCCCCGGCCGGAGGGTAAGGTCCTCCTTGGTGATACGCTAGCGCCCTATTAGTCAAATTTTGCTGCTGCATATGATGACTTTGGAATCCGGGTTGAGACATGTTCTGGATAGACCCATGCGTGTAACCAGGAGTCTGACTGCTGCTGCCTAGGTACCCTTGGGTCATTGACCCAATAAGTCCGTCTGCAAAGTTCGACGTGCCTGGCAATTCTTGATAAGATTGCAGGTGCGGGGCGTTAGGTAGGATATTGTATATGTATCCTGATTGCGTATAGATCAGTTCAAGCTGTTGGGCTTTACTGATTGCGTCCTCTTCGGATGTGGGGTTACGTTGCGACACATCTTTTGAAATCTCTGCCGTCAGAGTCTTCAAGAATAAATCTAAAAGGACTCGGTCGTTGAGTTGTGCTTTACATAAGCTACGACGCCGTCTCCACTCATGGAGATGTTCAGAAATGTGGGTAGAGGGGGATTGTCTAAAATGAGTCAGTAACTCCATTCTTGAATTGTGGTGAATGGGTAACTGAAAGTATGTGAGGAACGCAGTAGCAAGGGCGCTAAAGGTTCTATGTGAAGCAGGGGGTTGCTCGACGTACCATTTCACGGCCACTCCCGTGAGAGTGCATTGAAATAGCGTCAATCGAATAGTATCGTCAATGATGCTATTCGATGAGCACCATAGGTGAAAGGTCATTACATGATTTCCTGGATCTTCCGCTTGCTTGCCCTCAAACTTTTTTATGTCTGAAGGGAGCTTCGTGGGCATGGGAGGCCAATTGGAGTCGTGTGCGATGGGGTCATTGGTGAGCTTGGTTAAATCCGGTAGATTTAACGTTGCTAAGAAGGGTGACTGAGAGGTTGACGCCATCGCAACGTGTGAAGACACGAAGTTCTGGTTGGAACAAGGGTTAGTCTGTGACATACCCGGTTGTGAATTCAACTGGCTTCCCGTATGGGATGCACTCTTCTGCCCCCTAGGGGACGAGGGGGGAGTGATGTGTGGTGTGGTGTTGGGAGACCGACTAGGGTTCCCAACTAAGGTTGCTCCAAGAAAGGAGGAACCAACCACTGTGGCAACGTTCCGTCTTTGATGCCTAAACGGCAAAATACCTGGAACCCCTCCCGATAATCGGGGGGAGGTCCAAAAGATGCCTGGACCAACGAGGTTCTGTTGGAACTGCTTGAGGGTCGTCTAGGTTGGGTTTTGGAAAAAAATTTTGAGGGGATTAAGTCTGTGATCATGACAATTTTATGGCCACATACATAAGACAAAGTGAAAATGAAATGAATTTTCTTTTAACTTAATCTATGTGAGAAATCAAGCAAAAATGAGTTTTATTGTTTGCGCGTTGTTATAGCCTAAATCTACCTCAGGCTGAAAGAAGGCAGAGTTTAGGGTAACATCAAACCATGCTTAGTTTGGTAGCTAGCCCTACCAGATCAGGAGAGGGCTCTCTCCGGGTCAGTCTCAGCAAAGATAATCAATAAGGCTTGAGATGACTTGAAATAAAGGCCGATTTTAGGCTAGGTATATATATGAAAGAGTTTGATTTGATTTTGGGGGTTTTGTTGGAATCAAAGGGAAAGGCAAACTTTAAAGGAAGACAATTGTTTTGATGCTTTGGGTTGAATGAATGGATAGTTCAGACCGGTGAGGAGCTGAAGAGGGAAAGAGGCTTTCAAGAATCCTCTTCAAACAGATGAAAACATGGAAAATTAAACAAAACTCAAGGCAGAGCAAAGCAATCTAATGAATTCCACCTTTATCACTCATTTGTTTAATTTGAGAAGAAAGGAGAAGGAAAATGATACACATGAAACATCAGTAAACTTACAATCACAGAGAGAAACACACCATCAAAACATAGAGCCACATGGATCCCAAAGAGTGCTGCAAACCCTGGTCTATTCCTTTGCCAAAATTGCAGAGATGAAATGTACAATGAAGTGCCAAGCAATCCCAAATGTCCAACCCTGAAAATGACTAATGAATTACATGATATAGACAAGCCTAACTCATACCCATGCCTCTAGGGGTCGATCTCACCATTCTAGGAGCTGTTTCAACCATATCTAAACTAAGAACTGGAAAATAGGCAATGAAACAACTTGCCTCTATATGATAGGAAATTGATTCATTCACTTAAAATTTCACTTTTTGGTGAATGAATCTACTAGAATGAGTAAAAATGTGCCAAAATTACATCAAATTCATGAAATTACATCAAGTTACATCAAGAGTTACATGAAAAAGTCAAACTAGCCAAAACTAGGCGAAAATCTGAGCTGCTAAGTGAAAATTAGGCCAAATTTCCCAATGCGTCGCGCCTGAAATCTCTATGCGTAGCACAACTTTGAGGCTGAGTTTTAGGGCCTTCCCGAAGTAAAAATTGAGTTTAGGATAGCTCGTTGGAAAGCCCTTCCTGTCTAATTTCTAACCCAAGTGGAATTTTTGGATTTTGTTGCCATTTTCCCCTCCAAAAATCAAATCTCCCAACACTGCTTCCTGTGTGTCCAAAAAGTGGCAGAAAGGCCATTTTTAGGGTGTTTTTGACCCTTTAGGCAACCCAAAACTTGTCAAAATCCTTAGGTAATGGGTAGGCATGCATAATTTTTGATGAAAAATCTAGAAATGCAAATTTTTCCTTAAAAGGAGCTGCCAATTATAAGTGCGCGCCAAGTGGCGCTACGCGTCGGGCAGGAAAATTTGTGTTAAGGCCAAAAAAAATCAAAATTGACAAAAAGTTTCCCAAATTTCTTGAAATTTGGGCTGAATGTCCACCATCAAGCACTATGTTGGACCAAAGAAGCTTCGGCCAAAATTTGGAGTCTATCATGCCTTTTGCGACGCTTTAGTGCCCTCTTTAGTTTTTCCTTCAGGATCTTGATTATCGCTTTGCAAACATGATTTCGCGCCCAATAATGGTTCTTCATGTGCCTGAGCATGTTCTTTTCCTTGTTGGCCTTCTCCAACAGCTTCTCGAGATGAATATTGACCCTCTCAAGCCAAGTATCTCTATCAGCCTCAATCTCCCACTCAATGGATGTCATCTCGGTTCGGCTTCTTTGGGCAGCTTGCCGGTTCTCACGGATGTTTTGCAACTCCATGATTGTTTGCTGATCTTATAACTATTTTTTCCACTGCTCCAAGTAGTTTATGATCCATTTGGATCTTTGCAACTTTTCAGTCAATGTGTCTATCTCCACCTTCTGCTCCTGAATGGTCTCTCTCAACTTTGAGCTTGGAGAGCTCAAATCCTCATCAATCAGTATGAAACCTGTGTCTTGGCCTCCTGAAGGGCCCTCATCCTGCATAGGCCTCTTACCTCTGTCCTGTACCTGTACCTGTGCTGCTGATGACGGAAACGAGACCCCTTCCACCCCAGGTGGAGATAGTACTCGTCGGGCTGCTGCAAATAATCCTCTAGTGCCTCTCTGATAAGTGACATATGTCGGCACACTAGTAGTCTCTGCCTTCTGACCTCCATACTGATGTGAAGGTTCACCTGCATCATGGACAACCTCCGGAGGAACCTGAGGAGATATGAAGAAATCATGGGAAATGAAATCCTCCCATGAAATACCCTGCAAGCCAAGCTGATATACAACCACTATCTTGATGAGTGCATAGTGATAAATACTGTTGTACTGCTGCTCGGGAGTTTTCCTCTGCACGAGAGTGGTCATTCTTTTGATGTTTCGGCACATGAAATAAGGGATTTTCATCATCCTCACCCTGGTGAAATGCATCAATAACCTGATATGATAGGCATAGAGACGTGAAAACCGGCCCTCACAATTGAAATATCTGATAGTGAGTTTCATCAGAGGCGCATAGGAATCCTTTAGGAACCAGAATGGGAACACTTGCTGAGTTTTCTCACAAATCTAGGCCTGATATATGGTTCATAATGCACTCTGTCCACCTGCTGTCTTTTTTTCCACTATTCTCCCACATTTGGTATTCCGGTTGCTTGAGAGATTGTTTCCGGTGTCAAAGTGAATGTTACACTGGCAAGAGTTACCTGACCATCATGTAAATGCAATACAAACAAACGAGCCAACTCCTGATGATAATGAATCCTAGCAATCACCTCAAAAAACTGATAGCATGATTGCTCTCGAAAACATGCCATGGCAAGTGGACAAGCCTTCAATTCAGCCAATGAGGTGGGCTCCTCTCTCACATGTCTGCCACTTTTATGAGGCCTTCTAGGTGCATGTAACTCAGTGGTGGAATCAATGTCTTGGTCATATGATGTATCAGTGTCTGTCTCCATGATGTCCAAGGTCTATGCAAGGTGTATGTTGGCTTGTATGAGATGAAAATGAGAATTTGGGTACTTTTGTTTTAGTGCCAAATGTATGGTAGTGTGGGAGGGACTGTGGGGAAATAGGGCAGTGGGGACAATGAAGTTTGGTCAAGTGGAATTTTCCTTTTGAAAACTTGTGATTGACAAATTTAGGGACAAGGGACAGCCACTTGATTTTTGGGATTTGGGGAAATTTTGCAAATGGGATAGGGATAATGGGAATGAGATGAGTATGAGTGGATTTAGGGATGTGAGGGAATAGGGGATGGACTGTAGTGGTAGGATAACAGTGAGAGGGAGAAATAAACAAGGTGAGGAATGAAAAAGTTTGGCACCAAAACCAATTTTAAAACCCCAACTTCAAAACCCTAAGGGAGCAACTCTCAACAAGATGATAGGTTTTGATTTTTGCATTTAAACTCTCATAATACATCTTCAAACATTTGTAAATGGCAACTAGAAGGTCACATGAACTTACTTGGAGCAAGGTTGACCGAACCATTTCAAAAATTTGGAAGAGATGACCATAATTTAGTTGTCTTCTCTGTGCGTCGCGCTCTAAACCCAGTGCGCCGTGCTGGTTCAATGCATCGCGCTGGTTCAAAAACACACAGAGAAGAGCGGCCCTATGCGCCACGCTCAGCCTATGCACCGCGACCAATGCCCAGTGCACCGCGCACCTCTGTTTCAACACAATTCGGCCTCCAAACTTGTTTCTTCACTCCTCCACATTTTCTTTGGCTCATTGAAGTCTTTGGTATGCAAATGAATTTTTGAAACACAAAAATCATATTTGTACCAAATATTTTGATTTTTTTATTTGAAAAAACCCACTTTACAATGTTTGAAAACTTTGGCACTTTTCAAAAGAACTCTGTTTTGCTTGTTTTGATTTTTGGACTAAATGATGAGCTTCTTGTCTGTTTTGCAGGGATGGATGGCATGGAACTTTGTCAAAGGTTGTTGGAAATGTTGGCTAACATGGCAAAGGAGGCAAAGACAGAGATAGACAAAGGAGGCAGCAAAGAAGAGAAAAAAAGGAAGCAAAGGAGATGAAAGTGGAAAGAATACCTGTCAAATGCAGCACTAAACAATGAAGCAAAAAAAAAAAGCAATGACAAGAGATAGAGAAAGAAGCACAAATGGAGTTGCAGGCAAGAGGCCCAACCCTATTCTTCAACACAGAGAAAGATGAATAGAGGCAGAGCCGTTATCTCTGAAGAGGCAGAGGCAAAGTCGTGGAGGCAGAGAAAGAGCCGTTAGCACAGCAGAGGTAAAGCAATTTCATACATAAATTCCAGGAATCTTAACCCAAGCGGCAGGTATATCTATACAAACAAATTCCGAGAATCACTACCCCCGCTGGAAGATACACTAAAGATTGGAGCAGCAAATTATATATATAAATATCATTCCGGGAATCGTTACCCACGCTGGAGGAAACACTAAAGCTGAAACATAAAGCTTATATATATGCAGCGCATTACATATATTGCACCTTATACACAAAGGTCCAAACCATAGATATTTATAGGGTGCGCAATATATAAAGGCAGGGTGCAATGCATCGTGGGCCCGACGAGCAATGTTAGTCTTAAACCATTGGCAAAGTATATCTATGGGTAGCGCGGTATATAAAAAGAACCTATGAACTTAATCCAAAGTTAACTCGCTAGTGGGACCCTCTCAAATCGCATCGGAGAAAGTAGCAGAACAAGCAAACAAGAAGTTGTGATTGCGATTGAAAGCCCGGACCCGATGGGAATATAAACTACAATTCATATATACTTGAGTTCCAGTGAACAGTGACTGATCGCATCGGAAAAAGGTGGAATATCGGAACATGCAACTGGGATTTTCGATTGCGATCAATCGCAATCAGAAGCAGTCGAAGGATAATACACTAATCGCATCGGAGAAAAACTGTGCAGCGGAACATATAAACAAAAAGTTGCGATTGTGATTGGAAGTTCGGACCCGATGGACTTATAAACTATGATTTATACAAGATTAAGTTCTGCATCAAAGAAAATGATTCATCGCATCGGAGCAAGGCAGCTTGTGATTGCGATCAATCGCAATCGGAAATCTGTGGAGGGTATCAATCGCATCGGAGCAAGGCAGCTTGCGACTATGATCAATCGCAATCGGAAACCTCTAGAGGAGAAATATATCGCATCGGAAAGCATGGCAAGTGGGCCCGAAAGGGCATCTGTTAAGTATTAACATGATTCTTTATTGTTATAGTGGAAGTGGCAGTTTGTTTGTTAAAACTTTATATAAGTATGCCGAGTATTGAAATGTGTCGCATGGTCTGTGGACCCACGGGCCTCGGCTTAAGGTGGAGGGCGATTGTTAATATAAAACGATTGCGATGTGTGCAATCGCATCGGGCCATAAAACAAAGGCCGTGGTGTATGTATGTTCCGCTTGCAGAACTCACCACATCAACAAGACACTTGCTGTGTGTAAAGCGTTGGAATTTGCCCAGATTTGAAGTCAACGAGAAATATCTATATATATATATATATATATATATATATATATATATATATATATATATATATATATATATATATATATATATATAAAAAGCACTGATATAAAAAGCACAGTTAAAAATGTATGGCATATGGCCGTTACCCTACGACAGTGAATAAGGAAACAAACAGAGCCGAAAGGGACAAAGACACAGTCAAAGAAAAGACAAACGCGCTGCTAGCCAAGAGGCTGAATGAGTGAGCTGGAGTTCTCATTGTAATTGAATGTAAATAATTTTAATTTATATTGTTGTGATGCATTGGAAAGTCTCCAGAAGAGAACAAATATCCCACTGTAATGTTAAATTGATACCTACAGTTATATTTTCTGAATGAGCAGATAAAAGGAATGAGAAGACAGAAGCCAAAGAGTCATAACTGTTCACTCAAAATTCTTTGTGAAATACAAACAGTCATGTGAGGAACTCTATAAATAATATCAACTGGATATGCATAAGAGAGGTTAGAGAGAGTAAATATAGAGAAGGCAAAGTATAGAAGAGACAGGCAGAGAAGATTAAGAAAAGAAAAGCAGAAAGAGAAGCTACAGAACAGAGCTGATATCTGAGGTAAATCAGCAAACATTCAATTTGATAAATTGAGGAAGTTGGAGCTTCCCTATCAAGTTGCAGCTTGATAGCTGTCAGTTGTAGCTGATTGAGGTTGGAGCCTCCTGTAGGTTGGTGCCTGCAGAAAATCAGTGGTGAGAGGGAGTTGGAGCTTGCCTTTGCATCACAACAATAATAAGATGTGGTTTTCTCCCTTTATGGGTTTCCACTTATATCTGGTGTCTCTGTGCATGATGTTTATGTGTTGATCTAATTTATATCATCTGCTTAATACCTACTACTCTCATATTAAAGTTTATTATTATATTATATTAATACTTGCTTCTCACATTCTAAGATTACTCACATATTAAGTTGGACATGAAATGAAGGGTAAATAAGTTTTAATGAAAATCTTCAAACAAAAAAAAACCATAAATGTGTTAAACTGATTCACCCCCCCTCTCAGTTTAAATAAGGGTTCAACAATTGGTATCAGAGCAGGTTCCTTTGTACCAGTTTAACCACTGAAAGGAGATTCTAGGTTCTTAGAATGGCTAGCAAAGAAGGATGCTCAACCAATAAAGCCCCTTTCTTTATAGGTGTAAATTATGCCTTCTATAAAATCAGGATGAGGACATACATAATGTCTCTAGGAATAGAAGTTTGGGGTGCTGTGGAATTAGGATATGCCCCAAAGTCAACTGACTCAGAGAAAGAATCCAAACAAGATTTTGTAGCTAACGCAAAAGCCATGAATGCTATCTTTAATGGATTGTGTGAAGTAGAGTTTATCAAAGTAATGCACAAAGACACTGCCAAAGAGATGTGGGATACTCTGGAGAACATCCATGAAGGAGACAAGAAAGTAAAAATTGCCAAACTTCAAGTCTATAGAGCCCAGTTTGAGAACTTAAAAATGAATGATGATGAAGACATTGATAGTTTCTTCCTAAAAGTTGCAGAAATTGTTAACAATATGAAAGCTCTTGGAGAAACCATGCCAGAAAGTATAATTGTGCAAAAGATTATAAGATCTCTTCCATCCAGGTTTAATCCCAAGGTGTTTGCAATAGAAGAAACAGTTGATTGGGAGACCTTGACCATGAACCAGCTACTTGGAAATTTAACAGCATATGAGATGAGGCTCCCACAGAAGAAGCCAAGTACGAGGGAGGCAGCCTTTAAAACATAAAAGAAGAAAGAAGAAGAGGAAGACATATGCTCTTGCTCGGATCAAGAAGAGGCAAATTTTGTCAAGAAACTGGATAGAGGTTCAGGTAAATACAAAGGTAAACTTCCTTTCAAATGCTTTAACTGTGGAAGAGTTGGACACTATGTTGCTAAGTGTCCTCACAAGAAAGTAAAGAATCAGGCTCAAGAATCAGAGAAAAATACATCAAAGAACTGGCAGAAAGGAAAGAAGTTCAACAGAAAATCCTTCTATGCTCAACAAGACAATAGTACATCTGAAGACTCAGATGAACCTTCAAGTGAAGAAGGAACCTCTGAATTTTTATTGATGGCCATAGAAGAACTTGAAGGTCTCCTGCTAGAATATGAAGAAGAAGAAGGTGAAGTTGACCTTGAGGGGGAGCTAAGAAGTGCTCTGGAAGAGATTGATAGACTCAAGCTGAAATGCAGAAAACAAAAGGACATTCTCCTCAAGTATGTACGAGAAGAACATAATTCATAAGTCCTTATGCAGCTAAAGATAGAGCTTGAAGAAGCCAAGAAGATAGAGGACATGTTACTTAAGCAAATCAAGGAGAAAACTCAAGAACAAGAGAAGTTGGAAGAATAAGTAGTATGTCTCAGGAAGAAATTAGAAAATGCTCAAAGGAAAGTGGCTATAAATTCTTCTGAAACAATAAGCTCTAGTAAGTTGAATGAAATTCTGGTTTCTCAAAGATCTCCTATGATAAAAACTGGAATAGGCTATGAAGGAGAATCAAGTAAAAGCAAAGAAAAGGAAAACAGAGAGATTATTTTTGTAAAAGCAAAGAAGGATGATGAAGCAACTCAAACAATTCCTGCAAAAGAAGAAACATGTAATGAGGAAGACAAAGATCAGAAGAAACCTCCAGTAACAAAGAATGTTGTAAACACTAAGACAACAGGAAAAAGATCATATGCCCCTGAGTATGTCAAATTTGGAAGCCATCAAAGGAGATTCTTCCCTCTTATGAAGAATGCCACCTGTTATGTCTGCCACAAGCTGGGACACTTAGTTGCATATTGTCATGCAAGGAGGAGTAATTCAAACCAGCAAAAGATGCAAACATTGAAGAGACTGCCTCAAGCAAACAAATGGAAAAGACAACCTTACATCAAGTATGCAAATAGTTTCTATGGTTATTGTTTTTATTGTAAGGAATTTGGCCATAAAATCATTGAGTGTAGAAAGTATGGACAAAGATTGATGTTCAACACCTCAAGGAGGTTTATGAATCAAAGAATTTTTGTTCATACTCACAATTCTGCAAAAATTATGATCAAATGTTGTGTATGCAATCAAGTTGGACATATGCCTTCCAAATGTTCTCTGAGAAGATGTAGTTCATCACCTCACAAAAGATACCAAGAAAAAGGGTGCCTCCAGTGGATAAAGAAAATGAATAAATGTGACTTAGCTCTAACTGCTCAAGACCTGAAAAGCCAGTGGTATTTGGATAGTGGCTGCTCAAAACACATGAATGAAGACAGAAGCAAGTTTATAACTCTTGATGAAAAGAAATATGGCAATGTTACTTTTGGCAATGATAAATCAGGTAAAATCAAGGGAAAGGGCTCAGTCAGCATAGAAAATGGCAGAGGAAAGGCCCAAGATGTACTATTTGTAGATGGGTTGAAAGCAAATTTACTAAGTGTCAGTCAGATGTGTGACAAAGGCTGTGAAGTTATTTTTAGAGCACAAGATTGTGAAGTCGGATCAAGCACCACCGGTAAGACTCTACTCAAAGGAGTTCGAACAGAGAGTAATGTTTACATTGTGAAAGAGGAAGATGAAGCATGTCATCTCAGCAAACTAGAAGAGTCATGGTTATGGGATAAAAGGTTGGGACATATCAGTTTTGATCACATAATCAGACTAAGCAAGAAGAAAGCTGTCAGAGACATGCCAGAAATAAAGAGGCCTTCTAATACCATATGCAAATCATGTCAATTAGGCAAACATACTCGCACATCCTTCAAGGCCAAAGATGAGTTATCAACAAGAAGACCACTCCATCTTGTGCACATGTATTTGTGTGGACCTATAAGAAATAAAACACCAAGTGGAGAATCCTACTTCATGCTGATAATAGATGATTTCTCCAGAATGACATGGGTTGCATTTCTTAAGAATAAATCGAAAGCTCTGACAAATTCAAAATATTCAAAGCATTAGCAGAAAATCAGACATGATGCAAGCTAAAATGCATCAGATCGGACAAAGGAGGTGAATTCACAGATTATGACTTTGCAGATCTATGCAATGAATATGGCATAAAACAACAATTTACTATTGCAGGGACACCTCAGCAGAATGGAGTAGCAGAGAGACAAAACAGATCTGTTCAAAAAATTGCCAGAGCCATGATGCAAGAGAGTAATATTCCTTAAACCTTCTGGGCAGAAGCATTACACACAGCGGTGCATATCCTTAATAAAGCCCACTTAAGACCAAGTAGTGATAAGACTCCATATGAACTATGGCATGGGAAACCAGCTTCAATTAAACATTTTAGAATCTTTGGAAGCAAGTGTTACATAAAGAATAATGATGAAAATCTTGGGAAATTTGATGCAAGAGCAGATGAAGGGATTTTTCTAGGATATGCTTCCAAAATTAAAGGGTACAGGTGCTACAACAAGACTCTTCGAAAAATAGTAGAAAGCATTGACGTGAGATTTGATGAAGAACTTCCAAACAATACAAGAGATATAGACTGCTGCAGTCCATCAGACAACCATGAAGAAGAAAACCAAGATGATGAGGAAACAAGCAAGACAACAGAAGATACAGAGCTGAGTTCTAAAGCTCCCTCAAGATATACTCAGAAGAACCATCCTGAAGATCAGATCATTGGAGATAAGAGAGTAGGGGTCAAAACTAGAAGGCAGCTAACAGAACAAACTGAAGAAGTATACATAGCCATGCTGTCACAAATAGAGCCAAAGAGATTTGAAGAAGCCAGTAAGGACAAGTATTGGGTGAATGCTATGAATGAAGAATTGGACCAAATTGAGAAGAACAATACCTGAGAACTAGTTCCTAGACCCACTGAGAAAAATGTCATAGGCTCAAAATGGGTATTCAAAAATAAAATGAATGAAGAAGGACAGGTAATCAGGAATAAAGCCAGACTTGTCTGCAAAGGATACTCACAAATTGAAGGACTTGATTACGATGAAACATTTGCCCCTGTAGCCAGAATGGAAGCTATCAGAATGTTCCTGGCATTTTCATGCTACCAAAACTTCAAGGTATATCAAATGGATGTAAAATCTGCATTTCTGAATGGAGACTTAGAAGAAGAAGTCTACATGGAACAACCAGAAGGCTTCTCATTAACAGAAAAAGAAGACTATGTATGTAGACTGAAGAAGGCTCTTTATGGACTGAAACAGGCTCCTCGTGCTTGGTACTCAAGACTAGATAAATATTTGCAAAAACAAGGCTTTAAGAGAGGTGGAGTAGACAACAATCTATACATAAAAGCCCATGAAAATGAACTCTTGATTGTTGTAGTATATGTTGATGACATTATGTTTGGAAGCAATAGAGAAGAACTAGCAAAAGGGTTTGCTGATGAGATGAAAACAGAGTTTGAGATGTCTATGATTGGAGAGCTCAGTTTCTACTTAGGACTTCAAATTCAGCAAAAGAACAGAGGTACATTCATCTCACAGGAAAAATACTTAAAAGAAATGTTGAAAAAGTTCAAAATGGAGGACTGCAAACCTATGTCAACTCCCATGATCACAGGATGCAAGCTGTGTGCTGATGATGGGTCTGCAGATATAGATCAAAACTCTACAGATCCATGATAGGAAGTCTGTTGTATCTGACAGCATCAAGACCAGACATCATGCTAGCAGTAGGACTAGTGGCTAGATATCAAGCAACACCTAAACAAAACCATCTTCTGGCAGTAAAAAGAATATTTAGATATCTACAAGGAACAACACAGTATGGACTTTGGTATCCTAAAGGCAAAAGCTTCACTTTGACAACATACACAGATGCAGATTGGGCCAGCTGTGTGGATGACAGGAAAAGCACAAGTGGAGGTGCTTTCTATCTAGGAGAAAGTCTGGTGGCATGGTTAAGCAAGAAACAAACATCTATCTCTTTGTCTACAGCAGAAGCAGAATATATAGCAGCAGCAACATGTTGTACACAAGTCATGTGGATGAAGCAAACCCTCCTAGACATGAAGGTAAGCATTGATGAACCTATCTCAATCAAATGTGATAACACAAGTGCTATAAGTATATCTAAAAATCCTGTGCTTCACTCAAAAACTAAACATATCCCAATCAAGTATAATTTTCTCCGAGAACAAGTGGCTCAGAAGATAGTAAAACTGGAGTATGTACCAACAAAAGAACAGACATCAGATATATTTACCAAACCACTTGCTAGAGAACCATTTGAATATTTGAGAGACAGACTAGGGGTAGTATCTGTAGATGCTACTCTCTGATATGAAGAGAAAGCACAGTTTCAGGGGGAGAACAGAAACGAAAATATCATTCTCAAGGGGAGATCAACCAGCAAGGGAAGCATGAAAACAGGTCCTCAGGATCAAAAGGATTATGGCAAGAATACATTCAGCATAAAAGAATCAATAAAAGGGCGAAAGGGTCAGTGGTGGAGCGGAAGAGTGGTGAACCTGACGTGAAGCATGAGCAGCAGCGTACAAAGTCAGAAAATTTCAGAGAGGGGAAATGCACGAAATGTTTAAAAAGGATAAAATCACAAGATCAAAGAATAGAAGCTACACTAAGAATTCAAACCCCTTGACATTGATGTCAAATGGGGAGGAAGAGCAAGCAACGGGAGAAAGGATCCTAACAGGCAAGCAGAGGAAGTGTATTGCCATCAATGCCAAAGGGGGAGACTGTTGGAAATGTTGTCATTGATGGAAAAGGAGGCAGCAAAGACAGAGACAGACAAAGGAGGCAGCAAAGAAGAGAACAAAGGAAGCAAAGGAGACAGGCGGAAGAAGACTGTTGAAATGTAACAGTCAAATAGCAGAAGCAACGAAATAAGAAATGGCAGAGACAGATAAAGAAGCACAACGAAGGAAGAGGCAGAGCCCAGCCGAAAAATAGTGATACAGAGGAAGAGATGAATAGAGGAAGAGTTGTTATCACTGCAGAGGCAGAGGCAGAGTCGTGGAGGCAAAGGCAGAGCCGTTATCACAACAGAGGCAGAGCCGTTAGCACAGCAGAGGCAGAGCAATTTCATACATAAATTCCAGGAATCTTAACCCAAGCGGCAGGTATATATATACAAACAAATTCCGAGAATCACTACCCCCGCTGGAAGATACACTAAAGATTGGAGCAGCAAAGTATATATAGAAATCTCATTCCGGGAATCGTTACCCACGCTGGAGGAAACACTAAAGCTGAAACATAAAGCTTATATGTATGCAGCGCATTACATATATTGCGCCTTATACACAAAGGTCCAAACCATAGATATTTATAGGGTGCACAATATATAAAGGTAGGGTGCAATGCATTGTGGGCCCAACGAGCAGTGTTAGTCTTAAACCATTGGCAAAGTATATCTATGGGTAGCGCGTTATATAAAAATAACCTATGAACTTAATCCAAATTTAACTCGCTAGTGGGACCCTCTCAAATCGCATCGGAGAAAGAAGCGGAACATGCAAACAAGAAGTTGTGATTGCGATTGAAAGCTCGAACTCGATGGGAACATAAACTACAATTCATATATACTTGAGTTCTGGTGAACAGTGACTGATCGCATCGGAAAAAGGTGGAATATCGGAACATGCAAACAAGAAGTTGCGATTGCGATCAATCGCACCTAAGCGCTCAAGGATAATACACTAAATACATCGAGAAAACTGGTGCAACTTTAACATATAAAGAAAGAGTCACATCAAGGACAGTTCGCACCGATGGACTTATAAACTATGATTTATACAAAGCTTGTTCACACAAAGAAAATGATTCATCAAATCGGGAAAATTGAGAAGAAGGTTCACATCGCATTGGACAGAATATGGTAAGCATCAATCGCAATCGGAAATCTGTGGAGGGTATCAATCGCATCGGAGCAAGGCAGCTTGCGACTGCGATCAATCGCAATCGGAAACCTCTGGAGGAGAAATATATCGCATCAGAAAGCGTGGCAAGTGGGCCCGAAAGGGCATCTGTTAAGTATTAACATGATTCTTTATTGTTATAGTGGAAGTGGAAGTTTGTTTGTTAAAATTTTATATAAGTATGCCGAGTATTGAAATGTGCCGCGTGGTCTGTGGACCCCTGGGCCTCGGCTTAAGGTGGAGGGCGATTGTTAATATAAAACGATTGCGATGTGTGCAATCACATCGGGCCATAAAACAAAGGTCGTGCTGTATGTATGTTCCGCTTGCAGAACTCACCACATCAACAAGACACTTGCTGTGTGTAAAGCGTTGGAATTTGCCCAGATTTGAAGTCAGCAGTTACATATATATATATATATAAAGCGCTGATATAAAAAGCACGGTTACAAATGTATGGCATATGGTCGTTACCCTGCGACAGTGAATAAGGAAACAAACAGAGCCGAAAGGGACAAAGACACAGTCAAAGAAAAGACAAATGCACTACTAGCCAAGAGGCTGAATGAGTGAGATGGAGTTCTCATTGTAATTGAATGTAAATAATTTTAATTTATATTGTTGTGATGCATTGTCAAGTCTCCGGAAGAGAACAAATATCCCACTGTAATTTTAAATTGATACCTACAGTTATATTTTCTGAATGAGCAGATAAAAGGAATGAGAAGACAGAAGCCAAAGAGTCATGACTGTTCACTCAAAATTCTTTGTGAATACAAACATTCATGTGAGTAACTCTATAAATAATATCAACTGGATATGCATAAAAGAGGTTAGAGAGAGTAAATATAGAAAATGCAGAGTATAGAAGAGTGAGGCAGAGAATATTAAGAGAAGAAGAGCAGAAAGAGATGCTACATAACAGAGCTGATATCTGAGGTAAATCAACAAACATTCAGTTTGATAAATTGAGGAAGTTGGAGCTTCCCTATCAAGTTGCAGCTTGATAGCTGTCAGTTGTAGCTGACTGAGGTTGAAGCCTCCTATAGGTTGGTGCCTGCTTAAAATTGAAGGGAGTTGGTGCTTCCTTGCAAGTTGCGGCTTGCAGAATAGAGGTTGGAGCCTCTTGTAGGTTGGTGCCTGCAGAAAAACAGTGGTGAGAGGGAGTTGGAGCTTGCCTTTGCATCACAACAATAATAAGATGTGGTTTTCTCCCTTTATGGGTTTCCACTTATATCTGGTGTCTCCGTGCATGATGTTTATGTGTTGATCTGATTTATATCATCTGCTTAATACCCGTCGTTTCCCATATTAAGTCTACTTTTATATTATGTTAAATACTTGCCGTTCACATTCTAAGATTTACTCACATATCAAGTTGGACATGAAATGAAGGTGTAAATAAGTTTTAATGAACAGTTTTAAAAGTCCATGAATGTGTTAAACCACCCCCACCCCCTCTCGCAACTAAGGGCACAACAAAGGCAACCAGGGCTGCGAATGGAGCACTATTACAACTGAAGAATTTTGAAAATTGCATTGCATTTATTACATAAGGATAAAATAAACAATTTTTCTTCAAAACAGATTTTTGAAGAAAAATCATTATCAAGCATTATGATGAAGAATTTTTTGCAGTGAAACCTTATTTGAAGCTTCCTCATGTGCCTGCTCGCCATTATTAGACATTTTGAGACCAGATTGATAAAACGCTAGACCTAATGAGACTAAAAAACCTAAAATGACTCTTGCCTACCAGAGACCCGTAAATGATCAGAACACTATGAACAAAACTAGAATAGCAAAAGTACACGACATCGTGGATATGAGTGACAGACCTCTTCCGTCGGCCCATGCATGCTCCTAATGGAATGCAAATTGATCAATCGAATAATGTGACACCTAAAATTAAATGCAACAAGAGAGATTTGATCTCTCAAGGAGCTTGATAGAATTAATCTAACACGCGTGGATACTCAAAAAATCCTAGAAGACCTAATAACGTCCTCACACACTAAAAGTAACTGGCCTTTGAGAGGATTTTTGCGAGTGTCAAGTTCAACGCCTGAAGAACTGCGACGCCCACAAATTAAGAGAATCAAATCCTGCTGGGTTTAGAGGGTCCTGCACTGGGTCAGACCGTCACCTATAGGTAAAGGCCGATCTGTTTTGGCCACTAAGAACCACCGTCCCACGTGAGCATTCGAGTCTTGGGCTTCTTGGTAGTCAGCTAATAGTACCGAGTATCAACCGGGTCAGGTAGCCCCAACTGATACCACACGCAATGTGCCTAAGCCTAACCCCCTCTAAATCGGGTCTCTGCCGCGCTCGAGTTTTCTTTTTTGTGGGCTGATAGGTGGATTTAAAAGCTCCCTAAATACACAACTTCTATTTTTCAATGTGAAGTGTGATCAAGGCAGCTTATTGGATGCCTACCCCCTTGATCCTAACTTAATCTATAAATTCTCTTGTGGCCCCTATGGGGAGAATTTAGTGAGTTGGTTTAAGTTATTTTTAGGTGGCTTTCTTTTCTTAGTGGGTGAATGTGTGTGAGCATATGGTGAACAATCTCATAATTTGAACATATGGATATCGGTGATCCTTTACAAAAGTCCCCTAGTTAAACTATGTGACGTTGTTCCTTGCTCGAATAAAAAGCATTTGTGGATAATGGACCGCTTCCAAAACCTCCTAATTAGTCTATGTGAGTGACTAAAAGGAGATGGTGAATCACAAATATAGAGTTTTCATATGCTTGTCTAGGGTCACCCAATGGTGCAAAGACAATAAATATTACTTGCTCTAACTTGCGATTCAATCCTAGTCCCGCAATTTCTTAAATGCAAAAATTGAAATTTAAACTACACAATTTCTACACTAGCTTATGCATGTGTGGTCATGAGCCACTTACTTGGACTAGTTAAACTGAGTGTGCATACCAGAATTTGCAAAAAACATAAATTGTTCGGAAAGCAATGGTTAATTCGCCCCCTACTTAAACTATGTGAACAATTTTTGCAAAAAACCAACTTAAATGAAAACTAACTAAATGCCTACAAAAAGCAGCAAAAATCAGTCTTCAGAAGCTATGGGGTATCAACACAGGTGTTGGCAGATACATTAGGGTATGCCCAACACACTTACAAGCAAAAAAAATGCAGAAGGTAGTGAGAAAAAATCTCTCTGCAAATTGTGCGCAAAAACCTATGACAGGTGCGCTTTCCTGGGCGCAAGTCACCTCTAAATGTGCGCCCTCCGCATCTGTGTGAAAAAACAGCACGCAAAATTCCTGCAAGTAAAAAAAATTAGGAGCTGCCTTCTTCAGTCTGTCACCTCAGTGAGTCTAGGGACTGCAAGATGGGTCAGAGGACTGTCAGCTCCACTCCAGCATAGACTAAGGGTCTCCTGCAAAAGAAGGCACAACCACATAAACTTGAAACACGTCAGTGGAGTCACCAATCTTGTTGTAGTGGATTCGACACATGGGTGTACGAAATCGCACGAGTTTAGAGAGTGTGGTCTACCCTCTAAAATATATATAACAGGCAGTATCTGGGGGGAGCTCAGAAGTATAAGACTTAAATGAAGTAATACACTAAAGTATGCTTTGTTAAAAAACTAAAACTAAAAACACAAAAAGAAGCTATATAGAGAGTTCCAAACAGTAACAAGGTAAACAACGGCTCGATGGCCTCTTCTTATTGAATGCTTGGAATGAAAACAAAATCTTACCCACTTACCAAAGGGCCTAGGCAATGGCTCTAGGACCCTATGCAAGAATGTTTGTCCTTCAAGTTCTGCCTTCTAACGTAGTCTAACTCTCTCTCTCTGTGTTGTAATGGACTAGGATGTTGGGTGGCTAACCATCGAGTCCTCTTATTCAGCTCCTTGGGTCACACAAGACACTGGTGTTGCTTGGGAAACTTTGGCCAGCATAACTTTGTGATCACACATTGTTCATCTCTTGGTGGGTTTATATAGGTGAGTTTTCAAACCTCCGTCCCTCCCTTGGTACATGATGGATGGTGACCCAAGGGAGGGGCATGATTCCATTGTGTGCTGAAATATGCTTTTGTGTGCTCACACAATGCCTAAGGGGGCACTGGTGCTGTCCTTAGGCGGCTTTCACATAAGGAGAAACTGTCCTTTGCTTGCTTGTGGTCATGGAAAGAGACTTTTTTCTACTTCCAGGAATGCGCGCTTGTCGGGCTCTAGTGCGCACAGAAGGCGCTCTTTTTGAAGGAAAAAGCGCGCATTTGAGCATTTATGACTAGTTCAAATTTGATTTTCTCCAAACCTTAGAGATTTTAAATACTTCTTGGTTCCATAATGTATCCCTGTCCTGTAAATCCTTAGGCTCGACATTAATTGATGTCGTTTTCGTACGATTTTTCTAGGCAGCAATACCTCAATGCGGGAACTGTAATCTTTTTTTCCATCATGAAAGTATACCATTGCATCACTTCAGTCTAAAGAACAATATCTCTATTGATCATTCTTGAGTAGCTCCTTAAAAACCCATATATTTGGAGTATAGCGACCCTTGCATGTCTCACCAACGCCAGACGAACGATCCTAAGCTGTGAGGCGGTGCTGTCCCAGGTCTGTGTGAACTCACACCCTCAGCAGAATCTACTTTTGGAAGATTTTTTAAAAGTGTAAACAAAGCTTCATGGCCTAGAAGCTTTGAGAGAGGAGAGTTGGATGTTTGTTGGTTAGGATATGGTTGAGCTTCCTTCATTGGGACTCTTGTACCTAAAAAAGAGGAACCTCCTAAAGAGATAAGCCATTTTCCCATCATGAGTGGATCCATGTCCCATCCTCCATCTCTATAAATTGATCACCCTCTGATTCCTCTGCTAGTTAGAACATAATAGAAGAGCATAAAAAAGAAAGGTTTGAAGGTTACCATAAGCTTAGAAAGAGAGAGTTGAGACCCTTAGCCTTCTCACACTAAGTTTAAAATGAGTGCTTTGGAGACGTGCTCAGATTCAGACCCGCTGAAGGATACCTTCGACATCAAGGCGCAGGTTGTAACTCCTCTTTTATTAATAATATGATACAACTGATATTTATTTTCCATTATTGTCCATGATTCATGATAAGAATTATAGCATTCCTTGATCAGTTAGATAGGTTATAGTTGTATATGCATGTTTCACTTTTATGTTTTGTTGTTGTTTCTTTATCACTTGTGTAGGTAATCGAACGCTGGTAGCAGCGAAGATCAAATTCGGAAAAGCAAAGGACCGAAGATCTTCAACGAGAAGCAACATCTCAGCATCAAATCGAGACAGGCCATATCCTTCGATCTATGTTTCATTTATAATCTAGGAAATTAGGTATTAGCTTGTTCCTGTTGTTGCTAGCCCCACCCTATGGCTAGAGGGATCGTCTTTGTCTGCAGAGAGGATTTACCTGGACAACAACAAGGCCAATCTTGCAAAGGTTCAACTAGTTCGAGCCCTACCTCCTTGTACCCCGACCTCGTCGAGTACATGTAAAAAAATCAGAGAAGGAGCAGACCGATCTGATATGATAGATCCATATTTATGAAGGAAAAAATAAAAATAAATATATAAATAGAAACACAAAGATACAATGAAAAAAAAACTTCACTTCATTAATAACAAAGTACAAAATATTGTTTACATACAGAGTGGAAATAAACTAGCTCGGGTGATGGTAGCTTATCTTTGAGAAGAGTTATAGTGGCTACATGACTTTTGAACTATGTTACAATGAGGCTTGAAAGCCTATTTATAATTTAAAAACAATATAAAACCCTAGACATCCAAAAACCTAACCCTAGGAAATGAAGCACCAAAATTTTGTGGGCCCATTGAGGTAAATTGGTACATCTACTTCCCAGGGTCATAACTTTGGAATATTATTTGATACATATGATATCTCATTAGAAATATATTTATAAGGAATACAAATTTTGACTGCAAACCCTTAGTAAAAAATACAAGTTTTCCTGCTTAAAAAAAAAAAAAACTGTTGTTTATAATTTATGTTACAATTAAGGAAACTAAAAGAAAAAATGATGGCAGTCCAAGTGGAATAGGTGAGTGGCCACCAATATCCACCTAGATCATTCCTCCCATGTTAAGAAGCAATGGTCCCATTTCATTGAGTGCCTCCATGAGATGGGGAAATTGCTGTTGAATTTGGCCATTGGTAAGCCACTTGTCTTGGTGCAGGAGTTGGCCAGCTTGGATAACTCATTACAGTTGGGTCTTATGCTGGTGAGTGTTATTGATCTCCTTGTCCATGATCTGAACACTTGTGGCATGTTCCATGCAGTCTTGGTTTAGCTCTATTGGTGTGAGTTGTTTTGCAATGTACAATGTGTCCATTATTGGTGGAAAGTATGGTCAAAGGCGGTCCACATTGAACAATGGGTGCATGAAAATGAAAGGGGGAATGTTGAGCTCAAAATAATTATCTCCCACGACATTGGTGATGATGTAAGGCCCATATTAGAGTTGTTTATTATTTTTTCAAATGCAACCAAACTTTGTCACCCATCTAAAACTTGTCTGGCACCCAATGTTGATCATGCTGCTACTTCTACTTGGCATTGGATTTATTTAAGATGTAGTGCACCTGTTGGCAGATGTATTGGATTCGTTTAATAAAACAAGTTTCTTTATCAACCTTTGATTGTAAATGTGTGGATTATGTTTGTGTAGTCACATGAGGCATGACACCATCAATTTGACACAATGGTTGAAAACCTAGACCCAATTGAAAAGGAATACGACCAATTTAGCTATGGAGAGCTCTGTTATAGCTGTGATGCACATAAGGAAGGCTCTCATCCTAGGTTCGTGGATTCTTGGAGTTGTACATGAGTAGGATGTGCGCTATAATCCTATTGATGACCTTTATCTGGCCATCGATACGGGGATGGAATGTAGTCGACTTGGTGAGCTTAGTGTTAAATAATGTGCAGAGGCTTGACCAGAATTTGCCCAGGAATATGCTATCCTGATTTAATATAATGGTCCATGGGATTCCAAAATATACCCATACTTATTCAAAGAAGAGTTTCGCAGTGTCCTCTGCTGTGATGCTCTTCTTGCAAGACAAAAATGTGGCCATATTATAAAATCTGTTCACGACCACAAATACACAGTCATTACATTTCATTTTCATAGGTGGGGTACTTCTGAATTGCTTAGAAATTGTCTCACTATGATAGGCCACGAGATACCCTTACTAGATGAGAACTACACCAATAGCGTATTCAGAGGCATCTGTCTTGATTTCAAATGGTTGTTGCAGGTTTGGAAATGTGAGTACAGGTGGTGCTTCAACTCAAAAAAGACCTTCTATTGGGACTCACACCATAAAAAATTTGCTTTCGCCCCTTGGTATCCTGACCAAAGGCTAAGTGATACGGGATAATCCCAAAATGAACTTTTGATAAAAATTGGCAAGGCCCAAAAAACTGAGAACCTCTGTGAGAGTGGTCGGGGCTGGTCAATACTGAATGACTTGGATCTTAGCTGGATCCACATGCACGCCTTAATAGTCCATGATATAACCTAAATATTGGACATGGACCATGCCAAAGGTTCGTTTCTCCAGGTTGGAACATAATTTTTGTTGCCGCAGGGTTTGAATGACCTGAAGAATGTGTTGCAAGTGATCTTCTCAACTCTTGTTGTCAACCATAAATGAGTTGGTGAAAGGATTCAACATGTCATCCATTAGCCTTATAAAATTAGCAAGGTCATTTTTCAACCTGAAAGTAATGATCAACCATTCAAAAAGGCCTTACTTGGATTTGAAGGAAGTATTCGATACATCTGTGGGCTTTATTGGAACCCGGGGATAACCAGACTTTAGATTGATCTTCCTGAATTACTTGGTCCCCTTCAGTTGGTCAAGAAGGTCATCAATTTGTAAGATTGGATACTTGTTCTCGATAATGATTTTTTTCAGTGTCTGATAATCAATCCAGATCCTCCAGGTCCCATCCTTCTTCTGAACAAGTACAACAGGGCTCCCACAAGGTGATGAAGTTGGTTGGATGTGCCCCTTTCACAACATCTCCTAGATTTTCTACTTGATTTCTTTGTTCTCTAGAATGAAGTGGTGGTATATTGGCCTATTGGGTAAAGGTGCTATGGGGGTTATATCAATCGAATGTTTGACCTGAAGATCTAAGGGCACCCTTGTGGGTGAGGAGAAGATGTCCCTATATTCTTCCATGAGCTTATCCACCTACTTATGCTACGTGGAGAAAATTTTCCCTAGGGTCATGGATGTGCCCATGATCTTCCCCTTGTTCTGAGAGTGAATAAAAAAGAAAGAAAAAATTCCAGGTTTGGGAGATGATCTTACTGCATTTCTTAGTAGAGATCAAAGAGATGGCAGTACGAGGAGCTACCTTTGTTATCTTGTATAACTTATTGCCCAAAGTAATAACAACAGTGCGAGGCCTAGAATCACACACAACATGATGCTTCCACAAGTATGGTTGGCTTAATAATACATCACAAAATTTAAGAGGAGAAACATCACATAATACATCATTCATGAAGGTCTTGATGCTATAGGGAAGGAGTCACTGCTAGATGATGTAAATATCTCGTTCTTGGTGAAGCCTTCCGATGGTGTACGACTGTAGGAGTGGGGTGGTTGGTAGGCCCAACCACTTCATGACATTTACTGAAATTAGGTTCTTTTGGATCTTGATGCTGACAATGAACTGAAATGACGAACCATTCACCCACATTTGTGAGTGGAAGAGACACCCCCCCTCCTTTGGATCTTCGGGCTCAATCTTCTGGACCTTAGTGGTGGCAACGATGTCACTAGGTTCGACGTTAATAATATACTTCCCCTTTTTGTTCCCCTTGTTAGGTTCTGGATTAGAATCAAAACATGCATAAGACTTAGAAGCTTTTAGCTCTTCCACTAGTGACTGCTTGGTGCGACACTCATTTGAGTTGTGAGTGGGGATCTTGTGGAACTCACACCACTTTCCCATGTCCTTCTTCATCTTCATTATGCCATTATTTTCTTATAGCTTCGATGGGTTGTCCTAGGTCACTCCACCTTGGCTCTATCCTTTTTTCTGTAGTTTGGGGGAACTTTTTCCTTGCTTATGATTCATAGATGCAAAGTCGTGCCTCTTTTGTTTTATTTTTTGTTCAACCTTGGTAGCATATTGGTACGTTGCACCAAGTCAGGTGATGTCCAAGAACTCCATTTATTAATAAATGTATTTTTTCATACAACCGTGGTACTTGTGCACCATATGTCACTCAAATTATTTAATAACCAACTTTATGTGTAGAGTATGAAAATAATTTGTGAGTTCATGCACGTCTTGGTCCATTTTTTGTCTTAGTGTGGTTCACGGTATGTAATTTCCTCATAGCTCCCCACGGGGTGATAATATTCCTTGATAACATCTCAGAAAGAGTTCCAAGAGGGGGAATTTGTAAACAGAGAGGGTTCCTTGACCCTTTTCTCACAGAAGTTTCCAACCAGTTCTTAACATGGGGGGGTGACCTTGAGTCATGCAAAAGTAATCTTCTCCCTATCGGAGAAAATATGGACCAAAAAATAACATTCCAGCAGATTAAACCATTTATATACAACATTTGCATCTATTTTACCTTTTAATATAGGGATATAGAATTTCACTTGTACCTTGAAGGGGGTGACGCCTCCGAGGTGATTGTTGGATGAAGATGCATCATCGGTGGGCATATGATGAAGGATCTAGGAAAAATTTTCCATCACCACATTCCTTTGTCGCTCAAGGGATTCTTCAGGAAATATTTTGAAAGGATATATTGCTCCCTCATCGTTCTTTTCTACCCCCATCAGAGGCCATCGGGGTTGACTAGGTCAATATTGCAAAGGTTCAACCAGTTTGAGCCCTAACTCCTTATTCCCCGACCTCGTTGGGGACATGTAAAAAGAAAAAAATAAATACCAAATTACTTTGATACCATTGATATAGATATATGAAGGAATGGAATGAAATACATATATAAATTTAAACACAGAGATGCAGCCAAAACAAAACTTAAATTCATTAAAAACAAAGTGTTGAAAAATTCTTACATGTAGAATGGAAATAAACTAGTTTAGGTGATTGTAGCTTATATCATAGAATACATGTGGCATATACATGCCTTATGATGAGGCATGAAGACCTATTTATTATTGAGAAACAATGGAAAACCCTAAACATCCAAAAACCTAATCCTAGGAGATGAAGAGTCAAAAATATTTGGGCCCCGTTGGGGTAAATTGGTATATAACCTTCCTGGGGTTGTAACTTTGGGATATGATACCTCAGTAGAGTGATCTATCCGAGGAAAACAACTTTTGATTGAAAACCCCTACCATAGTATTACTTGATCAACTATATAGGTTTTTTATGTGAAATGCATGTTTTCCTTTCACATTTTGGGTTGTTTGATCTCTTTTTCAGGTAACTAAGCATCGGTGACAACGAGGATCTAACTAGGAAGAACAAAGGATCGAAGGACTCGAGCGAGAAGAAACATCAGATCGAGGTAGATCACATCCATACAATATGTGTCCATTCACAATCTAGGAAAGTAGGTGTTAGATTGTTCCCTTTGTTAATAGATCCATCCTATGGCTAGAGGGATCGTCTCTGTCCATAGAGAGGATTATCCTGCATAACAATCCTATATAAATTATTTCCAAAATTAATAATAACACTAGGAGGCATATATTCATACACAACATAACACTTCCAAAAGTATGGTTGACCTAATAATACATAAAAAACTTCAAGAGGATCAACATCACATAGTACCTTATTCGTGAAGGGCTTGATGTTGTAGGTAAGGCAACATTGTTGGCTCACATGGAGATGTCGTCCTTGGGGAAGCCACCGATGGTGTATGGTTGTGGGTGTGGGGTGGTTGATAGTCCCAAATACTTCACAACCTCTACTGAAATGAATTTATTTTGGGCTCAATATTATTGACCTTGGTGGTGGCAACGGTGGCATTGGGTTCAACACCAATAATCTTATTCCCCTTGTTGTTCCCCTTGTCATATTTTGGCTCAGAATCAAAACATGCACCAGAATCTGAAGCTTTCAGCTCAGCCACCGGTGACGGCTTGGCACGACACTCCTTTGAGTTGTGGGTGGGGCTCTTGTGGAACTCACACCACTCTCTTGTATCCTTATTCATATTCCTGGTTCCATTCTTTGCTTACGGCTTCAAGGAGTTTTCCTGGGTCATTCCACCTTGGATCTATCCTTTGTTATGCAGTTTGGGGGTGCTCTTGCCCTACTTTTGATTCATAGATCCAAAGTATTGCTTCTTTTGTTTAAGTTTTTGTTCAATATTGGCAACATATCTGTATGTTGCGCTAAGCAAGGATATTTCCAAGAACTCAATTTATTCTTGAATTTATTTGTGCAGACAACCATGGTACTTGACCACCAATCGTCACTCAGAGTCTTTGATACCCAAATTTTTGCGCAGAGTATGAAAAAAATTTGTGACCTCATGCACGACTTGTTCCCTTTGTTGTCGTAGTGTGGTCCATTGTATGTACTTGTCCTCATAGCTACCCACAAGGTAAAAATATTCCTTGATAGTGTCTTCGAAAATATTTCAAGATGGGGCAACTATAAACACAAAGGGTTCCTTGACCCTTTTCTTACAGTAAGTTTCCTACCAGTTCTTGACATGGTGAGCAACCTTGAGCAGTGCAAAGGTAATCTTCTCCATGTCGAAGAAACTATGGACCGAAAAATAACTTTTCAGCAAATTCAACCATTTATCTAGAACATATGAAAATATTTGAACTTTGAATAAGGGATATCGAAGTTCATTTGTACCTTGAAGGGGGCGACGCCTATGAAGTGATTGTTGGATGAAGATGCGTTGCTAGTGGGAATTTGTTGAAGGATCTAGGCAAAGTTGTCCATTATTGTGTTCTTTTGTCGCTTGAGGGATTCTTTGAGAGATATTTTGAAAGGATCTCCTGCTCCCTCATCATTATTTTCTTCCATCATGGGGGGTTGTCATGGTTAATGAGGTCGGCCTTAAAAAGGTTCAACCGGTTCGAGCCCTAACTCCTTATACCCCGACCTTGTTGGGGAATGCAAAAAAAAAAAACAAAGAAAGAACAGACTTCTCTGATATCCCTAATCAAAATTTATGAAGGAATTAAATGAAATAAAAATAAAAATATAATCATAGAGATAAAATGAAAATAAAACTTCAATTCATTAATAACAATGTATTGAAAATTGTTTACATGAAAAATAGAAATAAACTAGTTTTGGAGATGGTAGCTTATCTCATAGAAGAGATGTGGCGGCTACATGCATTCTGAATTTTTTTAAAATGAGGCTTTAAGAACTATTTATTATTGAGAAACAATGGAAAACCCTAAATACCCAAAAACCTCACCCTAGGAGATGAAGCACCAAAAGTTTGTGGGCCCCATTGGGGTAAATTGGTATATCAACTTCACGGGGTCGTAACTTTGGCATACGCGGGTACCTCATTAGAAATATCTGCCTGAGGAATACAAATTTTGATCGTAAACTCTTATTATATAATATATATTTTCCCATTTTCCAAAAAAAAGGTCATTTAGGGCCTCAAAATGACTTCAAAATTTGAGGACCCGATAAACTATCAAAAATAATAAATTGTGCTACAATTAAGGAAAATGAAAGAAAAAATAATGTGGGTCTAAGTGAATAGGCAAGTGGCTGCAAATATCCACCTAGATTAGTCCTTCCCCCTTAGAAAGAAATGGTCCCCATTGCATTGAGTGCCTCCATGAGATGGGGAAACTTCTACTGAACTTGGTCCTTAGTGAGCCACTTGCCTTTTTGCAGGAGTTGGCCAACTTTGACAACCTGTTATAGTTGGATCTTATGATAGTGAGTATTCTTGATCTGTGTGTCCATGATTCGATCAGTTGTGGCTTGTTCCATGTAGTCTGGGTTTAGCTCTATTGGTGTGAGTCATTCTGCAATGTTTGAAGTGTTCAGTAATGATGGAAAGTATGGACGAAGGTGGTCCACATTGAACACTGGGTACAAGCCAAGGAATGAGGGAATGATGAGGTCAAAATCATTGTCTCCAACAACCTAATTGATGGTGAAAAACCCATATCAGAGTGGTTTTAGCTTCCAATGGGCTCCAATAAGACGTTCTTTATGCAAATGCAACCAAACTTTGTCACTCACTTGAAACTTGTGTGGCACCCGATGTTGATCATGCTGCTACTTGTACTTGGCATTGGATTTATCCAAGATTTCGTGCACCTCCTGGCGTATCTATTGAATGCCTTAGATGAATTGGGTTTCTTTATCAGCCCCAAAATGTACATGTGTGGATTTGGTCTATGTAGTTGCATGAGGCATGACAACATCACTCAGACACAATGGTTGAAAACTCAGACCCACTTAAAAAGGATTGCAACGAGTCGAGCTATGGAGAGCTATGTTATAACTGCGTTGCACATAAGGAAGGCTCTCATCCTAGGTTCATGGATGCATGGAGTTGTACATCTGTAGGATGTGCACTATCATCCATTGGCCATCGGTTTGGGGATGGAATGCATTCGACTTGGTGAGCTTAATGTCCAATAATGTCCAGACACTCAACCATATGATGTGCTCAGGACCCTGATATCCCAATATGATATAATGGTCCATGAGATTCCAAAATTTACCCATACTCATTCAAATAAGACTTTTACATTGTACTTTGCTATGATGCTCTTCTTACAAGCTGGGAATATGGAAAACTTAGAAAATCTGTCCACGACCACATATACATAGTCATTACCATGCTTGGTAGAAGGCAGTCCCGACAGATAGTCAATGGAGATGGATTCCGAGTCCTGGATGGGAGTAGGCAGAGGAGTGCACATGCTAAAGTGTCCTGTGACTCGACTATACTATGCGTCCCAAATTAATTTGGCATGCTCACTTGGAGGAACACAAAGGTGGCCCAGGTAGCATAATAATGCGTCATGGAGGTGGAAATCTAGAACTTTCTTTCCATCCACTAACATCTAGTAAGTGGTGGGGAACTTTGGATCATTATTGTATATTTGTGACCATTCAGAGCTCTTGTGGCCACAATATTTGATAACAATAGTTAGTGCGGAAACTAGGGGCTGACTGAGGCAATCTACAACATGATTGGTGTTTCCCTTCTTATACTTAATACTCAAGTGGAATTTTTGTAAATATGTAGACAAATTTTGATGGGGATCATTCTGAAACTTCCCTTTTGTCTGTATGAACTTCAGAGGTCGTTGATATGTGTGGATGACCATTTCCTTCCCCAAAATGTAATGTTTCCACTGTCGGAAAGCCTCCACGATAGAATATATTTCTTTATCATAGGTGGGGTACTTCTGAATTGTATCAAAAAATGTCTCACTATGATAGGCCGCTGGATGCCATTGTTGGGTGAGAATTACACCAATAGCATTTTCAGAGGCATCTGTTACGATTTCAAATGGTTTTTGCAGGTCTAGAAATGTGAGTACATGTGCAGAGCATAGGAGGTTCTTCAGTTCAATGTACACCTTATATTGGGACTTAGACCAAAAAAACTTTACTTTCACTCCACCCTTGGTAACCTGACTCAAATGGCAAGTGATATAGGAGAATACTCGAACACGAACCTTCAATAAAAATTGGCAAGGCCCAAAAATATGCGAAGCTTTGTGAGTGGTCGTGGGCTAGCTAATCTCGAATGACTTGGATATTAGTCAGATCCATATGCGTGCATTTCTCATATATGATGTAACCCAGATATTGGACCTAACGCATGCTAAAGGTGCATTTCTCCAAGTTGGCACATAATTTGTGTTGCCACAGGGTTTGAAGGATTTGTCGAATGTGTTGTAAGTGCTCTTCCTAACTCTTGTTATCAACCAAAAACGAGTTGGTGAAGGGCCACAAGATGTCATCAGTCATCCTCATGAACATGGTAGGGGCATTTTTCAACTTGAAAGGCATGACCTACCATTAAAAAAGGCCCACTTTCGATTTGAAGGTAGGATTTTGTGGGCTCTATTGGAACCTGGTGATAGTCAGACTTCAGAAATATCATGTTGAAATACTTGCCCCCCTTGTATTATCATCCAAAAATTGATCACCTAGCCATTTCTAACTAGGTGGATTAACATACACCATGTAGGATTAATTTTACCATAGTAAAATCATTTTCACCATAGGAAATAATTTAGTAAATCATTCTTAAGTTATTTCTGATTAAAATTAAAAAACCCATGAGAATAATTGAATAAATCATTATTTATTAAATTTTCTCTATAAATAATTAATAAATCATTATTTGATAATTATTTCTTAACACCTTTGACTAAATTACCTTGGAATATTTAAATAAATCATTATTTATTTATTATTCCTTATTCTTATTTTTTAATAATTGTTAAACCATTATTTAATAATTATTTCATTTTCACACTTTTCATAATTCTCACAAAGTAATTAATAAATCATTTTATTTGTTAATTACTTCAACCATTTTCTAAATAAAGATATTTGATCATTTTGAATATCGTTTCCCTCTCCAAAAAATATAATAAAGCATTCCTAATGGCTAGATGTTGATTTGGTCAATAATATTTTATTATTTTCCAATTCCTAATTTAGCTGAATACTTTGTTATTAATAAAATGGTTTTCCATTCATTATTGACCGTGATCATTATCATTGTCACCATTATCATCTCATTCAATTTCAGCTCCCACTTGTGTTCCATCTTGCTTTTGAGTTTTCTGCATATTTGAGAGTGAAGAATAAGATTGCTAAAGCACAAGGATATCAAAAGGACCCATCCCACAGAGGGGGATTTACAGACCCATGTTGTAAATCTTCTTCACCAAGTGTTTTTAATAAAATATTATTAATTTGAAGTCCTTCTATTGGGTTAATGCACTTTTCTTTAATGTTGTGTTGACGGGAAAATCTGTCCGGCCAATAGCCGGGGATCTCCCCAGTAAAAATTCCCAACTAGACTCTAAACCGTTTGGAATAGGGATCCCGTCCGTGGTGTGGGTCCGACTACCGCTTAATTCTTCTTTACTTGGGTCTCAATAGGACTCTATAACCCTGCGGACACACGCTTATTCGAATGATACAAGACACATGATTGATGAATTAAATGAACATACAACACTATGTGTAGCAAGCTGAATTATAAAGCATGGGGCCAAAGGAAATGCTTTCAACAGCATATCATTAGGGTCATGCTTGTACGTTGTTCTAACCACAGAAGAAACAATTATTTATGGCAGAATACCCTTCACTTCCTTAAATGGTTTTGGTGATAATATAAATGTCAGTAAACAAAGTTATTAACATTCATTGAGAAAGCAAAATAAACTTAGCACCATTAACACATGTTTAGAAAACTATAATGCCTAAATGATGTAATTGGAGACACAGTTTCATTAATCAAAAGATGTTAGAACTGAAAACAGAATACTCATAGTGTTCACACATTGACCAACATCAGATCCAAAAATGGAGTTAACAAATGCTTGTATTCATACTCAAAAATGTGTAGTCCTTCTATACAATGCTCTATATCTCTTTGAGTCCAAAACAAATAAATCCTTACAATTTTCCTGAAGGAAGTTTTTATAGAACAAAACTTGCCCTTTGGGCTTCCTGACTTTTCGCCTTCTTGACCGTTGGGCTACCTTGTGACCTGAATGGAAGATGCGACCTGCGACCTGGTTGGACAGTGTGACCTGCGACCTAGTTGGACAGTGCGACTTGCGACTTGGTTGGATAGCGCAACCTTCAACCCCTTCTATGGATTTGTGCCTTGCAATCTGATCATGGGAGTGTGCGCTCAATTGGAAGGTCAGGAACATCAACTTGTTGCTCCTTGAGGAAATTTTTCCATGCGCGATAATCTACAGCGACTGGGGAGATTAGAGGAGTCTCTTCCCTTAACCGGTGCAGGCATTCAAAATCATTCGGAATCAGAGTTTCTCTCTTGAGTGTAACCTGGTTGGCTAAAGAAGCCAGTTTAGTGTAGATCCAAACTAGTGTTATGGTGAACTTAACCAAGTTCTCTTGTGATGCGGGAAGATCAGGTGTAGTGGCGACTTGTCTGATAGGTTGTAGAAATGCTTGAATCTCCTGATCTATCTATCCCCACGTCTTCTCCTCGCTTAGTGCACCTAGAGAAGGAATGTGGTGTAGTTCATGCATTGAGTCGATGCCATTGATCAAATGTTCATATGTGGTCATTACCTTTTCTAGATCTTTAAATAATTTCTCCTTGGATTTCATCTTGATACGGATTTTGATCTTGTCATTCTGAGTGTGAATCCAGTCTTTCTTGGGAAAGTTTTCCAGAGCCTGTGGGTATCTGCCTGACCATTCTATCATTCTATCCAAAGCGGCGGAGGCCTCCTTCAGTTGCTCATTTCTCTTCTTTGTCTCTACTTGGGCTCTTAGCATAGGTGCGATTGTTTGTTTTATGGTTAAAATCTCCCTGTAAACTTGTCTCATGGTGGCCTCCATCGTCACCAACTCTCTCTGAACTATGAGCGTTACTTCGTTAATAAGATTATTTTTGTCTTGGAGCTGTTGGATTTCTTCCCTTAGTGCTCTCTTTTCTTGCTCTGCCCTTGCTTCCCTTTGTTCAGAGTCCTGTAATCTATTTTGTAGGGAAAGGATTTCTCTACCCATCTAGCTCACATTTTCTTCTGTGGCTGCAGAAAAAGTAGTGTCAGCCGATGCTATCATCACTAGGTTGGTCCTAGTGTCCAGTACTATATCTTTCTCCATTGTGGCTGTGAATGGGGCGGAAGGGTTCCGTGCTAGGCATCTCCTCTTTTCCTGTCAGATTTTGAAGGTGAACTGGTCATAAGTGAGTCTTTTTAGGTTGAACACCTCCTCCTCCTGTCCTTCAGAGGAGCCTGGCTCGGAGAGTGAAAAATGCGTGTTAATTACAGGTACTTCAATTGGCTACAGCTCGGTTTTTACTCCTATTACTGGAGGATGTGTCTCGGTGTCTTTTGATCTTTGATCCTCCTCTTCTTTTCTCTTTTGTTCTTCTTCCTCTTTCTGAAGCCGCTCTGCCTCTGCCTTTTCATGTTCTGCCTTCTGCCTACACTCTGCTTCCGCTTTTGCTTCCTGCTCTTCCTTCCTTCTGCGTTCAGCCTCGACCTGATCCAATTCTTTCTTGAGCTGTCGTTCAGCTTCTACTTTCGCTTCCTGCTCTTCCTTCCTCTTCCGGGAATCCTCCGCCTGTTTCTTTCTTTGTTCTTCCTTCAGGTTTTTCCTGTGCTTATCTTCATCTTCTTTTGTCTTATTTTCAGCTTCTAGTTGAGCTTCTGCTTCTGGTTGTTTCTGTTGGGCAGCAGAGTTGTGGCTCGTGCTGGTTCGAGGCTTCTTGGCCTGGGAAGAAGAGGCACCTTCCAACTCGTGGATTCTTTCCTCCAAAGTATGATCATCTGGATCCTCCTGATCGGACCATGCTCCTGGGGTGAGTTCCCTATCTATGTTATACCAGTTTATTTTCTCATCCTCATATGGGCATTCAGTATGCTAGTAGCTCCATTTGAACTTGGCCTATTTGCAGTGGTCAGGGACTATGCTCCCAGGATCGTATGTCCGATTATCCAAAGGCCCCAGGTAGAAACCTTTGATTTTTTCCTCTTCTGCCTCTACCTCCCTGAAATCCTTGACTGTGTAGGCACCAATGGTGAGCGGAAATGTAGGCCACGGATTTTTCTTACCTTTAGTAAGGACCTTTGAGAAACCGGAAGTCTTCTAATAACATACTTCCTGAAGAAGCATCTTGTCCATAACGAATCGGGGCAGAGCATGAGGAGTCTTAAATGAACCGAAGACTCAAATAAAGGTGTATTCTGTGAGTGGAAACCAATGTGCTACCTTGACTAACGTTTCCATGGCTCGCCAGGACATGCATGGGGTATCCTGATCGAACAATTTCCTGTAGAGTGCAGGGATGAAATGTTGTGAGATTGACTCTATATCCTGCTTGTAATTAGAGTCCCAGAATACCTGCATTTCTATGTGAACTGGGCGTGCCCGCTCCGGGTCCCAGTTGTGAGCCCATCCCTCAAAGTGGCACCTGGAACAAACTACATCCAATAGATAAGAGGCCATGTAAAATTCGGATGAGTATCCCTCCTCTGGTGCCAGTGCCACAGATATGTTTGTTTTTAGAGACGCCACTAGTAAGTTGGCCCAATTGAAAAGAGTGCCATATACAGTAACATAGTTCATCAGGATACCCAAGTGCCACTGAATGTGGTGGCATTAGGATGACCATATATCCTACAAATCATAGTTGCCACCAGCTTGTATACCTTTCTGAGGCCCGCCACTGGATACTCCTGATCCTTCTTGATTTTGAACTTCTCAGGTTCCTTCCACCATCCTCTTGGGGTGTCTACTATGGGGACCACATGGGTGGTGGCCCATTCTTCTATGAAATTCTATTCCTATTCTAGAAGTGCGTAATAAAACTCTGCATCCGAGCCCTTTAGAGTTGCAAAAGCTCTTCCCTCGTGGTCTCGAATTACCCACTTCTTTGGGTCGATATTCTGGATGATCCATTCAATGACTTCTGCACATGGGAATATAGCAGGGTGGGCACCCGCGTAGTGAAGCTTTGACCTTTTAACTTGTACATATACTTTCTGGTCAGGGAGGTCCTCTAGAAATTCTGGTAGACTTGATACCAACTCATGCAATCTCCTTTGCCAAATTTACATACGGTGTCCCCATAGATCGGGGGAGGAAACATTGGTATTTCCATTTCTGTGTCTTCTATCTGTGGGCTCTTGTTTTTCTTGCGAACTGCCGAAGGTCCCATGTCGTTTGAGGCTGAAGAGATGGAGACACACTCTAACTCTGCTTCAAAATCACCTGGAATGTTCATAAAATAGTCCCAGGATAAGACAGATGCCATAATAACAAATGCCTAGGTATTGCTTTTTTTTTTAACTTTGCCCAACTGAGACCCAGGAAAGGGCGAATTAGTGATTTTCGTCTGGGTCGCTGAGTCACTGAGGCTCAAACTTCACGAAGGGTGCAACCTTGCGACTTAGCGACTTGCGACCAGGTCACTGGGTCGTTGGGTCGCAGAGGCTCAAACTTCTCGAAGGGTTCGACCTTGCGACTTAGCGACTTGCGACCGGGTCACTGGGTCGCTGAGTCGTAAGGTCACAAACGTCAAGTTTTGAATGAGATGTGACTCAGTGACTTAGCGACTATGGGTCGCAAGGCCACAGGGGTCAGAAGTCACGCTAGGGATGATCGGAAGATTTTGTCGGCGGCGCGGCCCATTTTGTTCCATTTTAACATAACCAATACTAGGATTAAATGAGGATGAAGAAATCATGAGGGGAAAAGACAAACACATGGGTGGCTGGTGGGCTCAATTTACAAGTCTGTGTTAGGAATGTCACGCGTGCGAGCAATAAATGAGGTCGCGGCGTCGTAAATATCCCACGCTTATGAGATGTGTGACCTTGCGACCTGGGAGAGTCGAAGGGTCGCAAGGTCACTAGGTCGCGATTTTGAAAATTGAGTGAGATTTGTTACCCGGCGGCCTGGTGACCTGATAGGTCACAAGGTCGCTAGGTCACAAATTTGGAAAAAGAACTAAACTGTGACTCATCGACTTAAGGATTTTTATGAAATAGACTTGATCTTCAGATTTTGACTTAGCTTCTCGATGTTCAGAGGGGCTCAAAAAATTTTAGATGGTGAATTTTTGGAGGGTGTTGTAGCAGCTACAACAAATGGTGATTCACTGGTAGGGCCCAGAATCTCTACTGATGATTTATCTTTGTGGGGGGGGGGAGGGGGCCTTAGCAAGCTGTTCCTTTAACCCTTAGGTTTCCATGATTTTTTCCTTTTGTACCTTGCGAGGGTGCTTCGCCTACTTGCCTGTTTAGGTGCTGGTTAACCGAGATTTTACTTCTGGACTCTGGACCGAAAGGGTTGGAGCACTTCAATGATTTCCAGGATCCGGTATAGTTATTTCATCCTCATTGTGTTTCTCTGCTGCTTGCGAACATCGCAGTCCCGATGGAGTCACTACCTAGGAGTCACGGACGTGGCTCCGCTGCTGACGAGCCTGATCAGTACCTCAGCGGAGCCGTCGCATCACCTCTCTGTGCAAGAATCCTTTCTCAATCCTTTACCCTTTATTGGTGTGCTACTACACTTATTTTAAATGTGCTCAAGGCACTTATTTAGATGTGCTCAGGGCACTTATTTGATAGAGGAAATTTTTCCTGGGTGAATGAGGGATCCCGACTTATTTTACTTGCAAGAGAGGTTGCTCCTGGTTTGTATGAGGACTTTAGGTTTTCCCAGATATCCTTGCATCACCCGAAGTTAGCCTTGTTCCCTTTCAGTCTAGTTGTCGCTTTAACAAATTTTCTTTTCACATACACCCTTCAAGCTTGCTAGGTGAGCTATCGGCGCTTAGTAGCCTAGACTAGGTCATGTTTTACCTTTTGGTGTCAATCACAGACAAGCTCCTGCCACCTTTTGTGATTTTTAGGAAAGAATTTTCATCAGCACAGATCCTGGCGCAGCATGCCAATTGCGTGAATTCTACAATGCCTTCCACCTTTTGAAGTTCTTAGAAGGATACTTTTACTAAGGCTTTGATTGAATAAGTGCTTTTATTGTGGGAAATGAAAAACCAAAAACTAAAATAAAAGAAAACAACAAAATATGGTACAGGTGTGGTGACGGCCCTCTTAGGGCCGTTAAGTGAAGTAGTGCTTGAGGTCATGCCCGTTTACCGGGAGGACCTTGATTCTTCCCTCTAGATTTTGCAATCTGAAAGTGTGGGAACCTAGCTTCTCTTTAATCTGGAATGGACCTGTCCAAAGGGATTGGAATTTGGAATGTTTCCCTTTCTCCTCATGAGCTTTATCCCATTTAAGAACAAGGTATCCTAATTCAAAAATTTTATTCCCGGCAGACTTTTTATCAAACCATCTCTTAATCCGACTTTGGTGGATGGCGAATTTTTCCTGGGTTTTCTGCCTTTCCTCCTCCAGTTTCAATAATGTGTCAATTCGGGCTTGCAAGGTGGGGCATGGGGTGCCATGGGTCTCTTGGTACAACTGGAGGGTTGGGAGAGATAGGTGGGGAGGAAGGATGGCCTCTTTTCCATATACAAGAAAAAATGGGGAGGTACCAAGTGAAGATTTTGGTGTGACCTGAACAACCCAAAGGGCATTATGGAGGGCATTATGCCAGTTTCATTGGTGGGACAACAGGGTCCTTTTGATGATGTGGACAAGGTTCTTATTAGTCAACTCGTCTAACCCATTCCCTTGGGGGTAATAGTTTGCAGAGTGTTTAAGTACAATACCATTTTCCAAAGAAAAATCATACAACTTGAAAGACGAAAAATAAGTTGCATTGTCAAAAACAAGAGAGGTTGGAACACCAAACCTGGTCATGATATAATGAGTGACAAACTCTATTACCTCTTGATCGTTGTTTTGGCGTAGTGGTATCGCTTCAACCCACCTGGTGAAATAGTCGGTAGCGGTGAGGATATAATGGTGTTTCTTGGAGGAGTCCGGTAAGATTTCTCCAATCATGTCGAACCCCCATTGTTGAAAAGGTTCCTCTACTGCCACCGACTGTAATGGAGCAGATGGCCGTGTTTCCCGATTGGCGAATTTTTGACATTGAACACACTTTCGAACATATGCGTGAGCATCCTTGAAGAGGGTTGGCCAATAGTAGCCAGCGCGCATGATTTTTTGGGCAGTGGTATCACCTGCATAATGCCCTCCAGCTAGTCCATCGTGTAGTTCGGTCAGGACGCTTTGTGCTTCATCGTGTTCCAAGCAACGTAGTAGGAATCCATTGTAATGTTTCTTGAAAATTTTTCCTTGTACTAACTGGTTGGATGCAGCTTTCAGCCTTATTGCCCGTTTCTGCCGAGCAGTTAAAATAGGATCCACAACATCGTGGGCCAAATATTTCAAAATGTCGGAGTATTAGGAAATTTTTCCCTGCTGAGGGATGTTTTTAATCTGATACATGTCAATTTCTTTCTCCCAGCATTCTTCTTCGCATCCACGTCAATTTGCAGCCTCCACGGCCATTTGGCAGAGTCCTTGACCTTTGAGTCTTGGATACATGTCATCCAGTTTCCTTGTCTTTCGCCCATCTATTGCCACACGAAAAGTGAGCGAACAGTTGGGTGAGGGACGAACACCGTGACATGGTTCTTCAAGATGTATGGCCGGAAATGCTTGACCGCTTTGTATACTGTGTAAGCCTACTTGTCAATCTCAGGGTAATTCATTTCAGCACCTTTCAAACCGGCACTCATGAATGATATGGGTTGTTCATCATTGTTAGCGTCTTTCTGTGTGAGGACAGTCGCGAGTGATGAATCCGAGGCAAATTTATATAAGATGAAACCTTTGTTGAAGTTTGGGCTTTGGAGGGATGGTGCTTCTGCAATGGCCTGCTTGATCTTATCGAATGCTTCCTTCTCGGGTGGATTCCATTTGAAACTTGCATTCTTTTTAATCATCCCTTGCAAAGGCCTATCTATATGGGCAAAATCTAATATGAATTTTCGTACAAAGTTGATTTTCCCAAGGAAGGATTGCATGGCCTTTTTGCTACTAGGAGGTGGAATCTGGGCGATGACCTTCGCTCGCTTGGGATCTACAACTATACCATTCCTGGTTATGATATGACCCAGAAAATTCCCCTCAGACACAGCGAAGACACTTTTCTTTGGGTTGAGTGAGATCCCATACTTTCTGCATCTTTCGAAAATCTTCCTGAGGTGACGTAAGTGATCACCTCTGTGCTTTGAAAACATGGTGACGTCGTCCAAGTATACTACCACGCTTTGTCCTATTAGACCTCGGAAAGCTATTTCCATCACCTGTTGGAATTTCACCCCATCATTTATCAACCCGAAGGGCATGAGCCTAAAAGTGAAAGTCCCCCATTTAGCCCGGATCATAGTTTTTAATCTGTCGGGTTCTACTACTAGTACTTGGTTATACCCGGAAAAACCATCCAACAACGAGAACATCTCCAATCCGGATACGGCTTGCAGTATCTGTTCCATAGGGGGAACTGGGTACTGATATTTGTCTGGGGCTTTGTTTAGATTTCGGAAATCCATGCACAAACGGATCTCACTGGATTTTTTTCGTACCAGAACCAGATTCGATACCCAAGTGGAGTGTCGAACTTTGAATATTATGCGTGCATCCAAAATCTTCTTAAGTTCTTTCTGAATCATTGGTTCTAGCGTAGGGTGCACTTTTCTTAGCTTTTGCTGGAAAGGCTTCACTCCTTCCTTCATAGGGATCACATGTTGAATAATTCAAGTGTCATAATTACGCAGTTCATCGTACATCCAAGTGAACACATCTCGGTATTTCCGGAACAGTTCGGTGAAAGCTTGCCTCTCTTGATTGGAACAATCCTTCCCGAGGTTGACGAACTTCGGGTCCTTATCTGTCCCTAAGTTTACCTATTGATGTACCAAAGTGGAAATCTGTACTTTAGTGTTGGGGGGTCCAATTAAATGGTTCTGCAGATCAAACAAATTTTCAAGCGACATTATTCCCTTTGGCATGGGATTTTCCTTGCGTTTCTCTCGTTCTTCCTGCAAGGGTTGATCATGGTCCACTTCTTCTATCACTGTGTCTTTGAACACCTTAGTGTTGAGCATGAATTCAAGTACCAGTTGGTCATCATAAAAGACGCGTAAATTAGTGATGTTATCTGGCACAGATGGTTTATACACTATTTCAATAGAAAAACCATCCCTTAGAGGGGTGAACCTAGCAGTAGCGTTAGCCAGAGTATCAGTTGCCGCATTATGCATCCTAAGCACATATTTAATACCAAACGCATCAAAAGCATAAATTAAACGCCATGCCTCTTGTTGGTAAGCTTTCAAGTGTGGAGATAAGCAATGGATGGTATTGCGTACTTGGCGAGTGATGATTTCAGAATCTCCGATAACCTTTAAGAATTTCACCTTTATGTCCAATGCTTTTTGGAGTCTGAGGACTAAGGCCTCATATTCGGCGGTATTTTTGGTGCATTGAAATTCTAGCTAGCATGAGATCAAAAACTTGTTCTTTTGGTGGTCCAACAAGATGCAGCCCGCACCAGCTCCATCATGCGTCTTGGAGCAGTCATAATACAAGGTCCATACATCATCTTCTGGTTTCTCTGGAATCATGGGCTGGGGAGAGATTTCAGTTTGGTTTATGATGGGTACAGCTTGGTCTTCAGTGATGAGCATTAGCTCTGATTGGACGTCTGGGTTTACCAGGGACTGAGGGGGACGGTAACATCCGAAGATGGCATCTAAGACACACATGCCGAGCTCTTCTTGGGCAAAGCTGACAGGTTCATTGGTAGCGTCCAATTCAGTCACAGTATGTTTCATATAAGGTTCACTCTCAACTCTGATTTGGTTGTTTTGACCCTTGTAGGGAAGCCATAGGTGAGACCAATCAGTAGCGAAGTACCCTTGTAGCTTACTAGACCAGTCCCTACTCAACAAGAGACCGTAGGCTTCCAGGATGTCTACAACTACTATATCTATGCACTGGTGGACTCTAGAGTTGGAAGATAGGTGGATGATGACATTATTTAGTTCACCTACCGCGGGCACTTGCAATCTGTCCAGCTGAATAATCCTAGCATCAGTTTTCTCCTAGCGAATGTTTAACTTCTTGTAGACAGACAGGGCCATGACATTTGTGTATGCGCTAGAGTCGACCAGGCAGTTATGAACGTTAAAGTTAAAGATTTCAAAATACAGGAGAAAGGGGGGAGTAGATCCCCTAGAGTTCACATTTACGACATTCACAATAGATTGGAGTAGTTTGGGTAGATGTGTTGCTCACATATTTGGTTGTCGAGGTGTTGGCGAAGGCTTTGAGGATAAGCTCTCGTTGGTTGGTGATGCGGGTGAGCTCATAAAGGAAGATGTTGGCTCTAGTTTTCTTCATGTCCTCAACAATGTTGTAACCAGAATTAGAGTGTGGAATAGTCTCAGCGGAGGTTTTGGGTGACCCTACCAGCATTTTTCTCTTTTGGTTTTTTCGGGTGTTTCTAGGAGCAGACTTCTCAGGAATAGCAGCTTGGTGCTCATTCCCTAGGGGTAAGATTTTCCTTAAGAAGGCCCTCCTCTTCTCTTTGAAGGACTGTTCAGGAACCAGTCCTTTGCTTCTTAGGCCATATTTTCACGCAGGTTTGGCTTTAGGATCATCGGCCACGTTAATGTCGGTGATGGTATGGGTGCTTTCCCCACAGATCACATGAAACACAAGGACGGTAGATCCTGGTTCTTCATCTGGGGGCAGGTTTTCTTTATTTTCTAAGACATCGTCTTCACCTGATTCCCCTGGAGTTTGATCGTCTAAGATCTGATTCACTACCGCAGTCATGCTACCAATCCATTGGTGGCATGTCTTCTCAGAGTGGGCGGCCTGGTGGAAAGAACAAAAATTATCTCTTTCTATTTCTTCCACGTTAAGAACAACATTTGTGTTTGATGGGGGCCTGCTGATTGTGGGGGTATTCTTTCTGAAAAAATGCTTTTGCATCTTGGTGCCAGTAGCGGGTTCAATGCTTTTTCTCTTTAGATCAGAGACTTCATTGGTTAATAACTTAAGGGACTTTTCTATACCTTAGAAGTCAAAAGTATCTTTTTCCTTATCCGCGATTTTGAATGTGGAAGACTGGTTCCTTTTCGAGGCAGGTTTATGATCGTCTCGACCTTCATGGTCGATGACCCCTATGGAAAGCATGTCCTTTTCTATAGCAAGGGCAGTGGCGTAATTTGCTGCAAGGGTAGCCCTAGCCTCGCGCTTTACGAATACGATGATGTCTCTGGGAAGAGCCTTTGTGTAGTAGTCTATAGTGATGGAGTCATCCAATGCCAAGTTGGGGGGGAATTTGTTCAATATGGTAGAAAAAATTTGATTAAAATCTATGACCTTCTCTTTCTTTTGGCATTTGAGTGTACTCAACTCCGTGAGGAGCATGGAGGAGGTCTTGTCCTCCAAAAACTTCTGAAGGAAAGTGTGACGGAATTGATCCCATGAAGTTATGGAAGCACTTGGGAGAGACCGGGACCAGCTCGTTGCTTTTTTCTCAAGGATATGGGGAAAAATACGGCAGGTGACATCATCTACTTGGACTCTCATAATTTGCAGTGAAAGGTAGAAGTTGCTTATGTGGTCTTCGGCCAGTGTACCTTTCTCAGGGTCAAACTTAGGAAGGTGTTTTTCGGGGTGTCTAGGAATGTCATGAAGAGGGCCCTAGAGATATAATGGGGATTGGGCCATCCAATAAAGCAGTTGTACCCGCTTGGCATGCTCGTGCCCTATTTCTGACTCAGATTCACTTCCCGCACACAACGCGGATGCTTCTCCTTCATGTTCGGAGTGCTCGTCTTGACGTCCCCTGCGGTTTGAGGGCCCTAGAGATATAACGGGAATTGGGCCATCCAAGAAAGCAGTTGTACCCGCTTGGCATGCTCGTGCCCTATTTCTGACTCAGATTCACTTCCCGCACACAACGTGAATGCTTCTCCTTCATGTTCGGAGTGCTCGTCTTGACGTCCCCTGCGGTTTGCCATATTTCTAATGTTTCTCCAATTGTAGATGGGGCCTCTATTTTGGTTTTGATGGTGGTGGGAAGCATTGTGAACTTGGCCACGGCCTCTGTTTCCCTTGCCCTCCCTGGTGGAATGTGAACTTGGGTGTTGTCATTTTGGGTCCGGTCAGGCTGAGGGCCAGCATGGGGTCCATTCATGTCGAGACCTTCCTCTTCTGATCCTTGGGGCCTAGTAATAGGTTCATTATTCTCAACTACCATTGCGAGGTCTTCAACCATTATATTTATCAACTGGGGCAGGGTATTTACAAGGGCACCATTGCAAGTAAGGTTAGCTACAGGGGTTCTAGTATGGGTTAGAAAACTCATGACTGGAGTGACTTGCAAATCTCTAATGAGGTTGCGAGCAATCGGGCACAGAAATCTTAACTGATCCCTGGTAACCTCATAATAAGGAGCTTCCTCCCCTTGGGCATCTTCTAAAGGGGGAGGACTGGTGTCATCATGTATGGCCTCCCCTTGGGGAGTTTGTAATGGAATATTACTCGTGTGTGGGGAGCCTACCATAGGCCCTCCTTCTAGCACCAATTCCGTTGACGGGAAAATCTTTCCAGCCAACAGCAGGGGATCTCCCCAGTAAAAAGTCCCAACTAGACTCTAAACCGTTTGGAATAGGAATCTCATCTGGGGTGTGGGTCCGGCTACTGCTTAATTCTCCTTTCCTTGGGTCTCAGTAGGACTCTATAACCCTGCGGACACACACTTATTTGAATGATACAAGACACATGATTGATGAATTAAATGAACATACAACATTATGTGTAGCAAGCTAAATTATAAAGCATGGGGCCAAAGGAAATATTTTTAACAGCATATCATTAGGGTCATTCTTGTACGCTGTTCTAACCATAGAATAAAAAATTCTTTATGGTAGAATACCCTTCACTTCCTTAAATGGTTTTGGTGATAATATAAATGTCAGTAAACAAAGTTATTAACATTCATTGAGAAAGCAAAATAAACTTAGCACCATTAACACATGTTTAGAAAACTATAATTCATAAATGATGTAATTGGAGACACAATTTCATTAATCAAAAGATGTTAGAACTGAAAACAGAATACTCATAGTGTTCACACATTGACCAAAATCAGATCCAAAAATGGAGTTAACAAATGCTTGTATTCATACTCAAAAATGTGTAGTCCTTCTATACAATGCTCTATATCTCTTTGAGTCTAAAACAAAAAAATCCTTACAATTTTCCTGAAGGAAGTTTTTATAGAACAAAACTTGCCCTTTGGGCTTCCCGACTTTTTGCCTTCCTGACCGTTGGGCTGCCTTACAACCTCAATGGAAGATGCGACCTGCGACCTGATTGGACAGTGCGACCTGCGACCTAGTTGGATAGTGTGACTTGCGACTTGGTTGGATAGTGCGACCTGCGACACCTTCTATGGATTTGCGCCTTTCAATCTGATCATGGGAGTGTGTGCGCAATTGCGAGGTCGGGAACATCAACTTGTTGCTCCTTGAGGAAATTATGCCATGTGCGATAATCTGCAGCGACTGGGGAGATTAGAGGAGTCTCTTCCCTTAACCGGTGTAGGCATTCTAAAGCATTCGGAATCAGAGTTTCTCTCTTGAGTGTGACCTGGTTGGCTAAAGAAGCTAGTTTAGTGTAGATCCAAACTGGTGTTATGACGAACTTAACCAAGTTCTCTTGTGATGCGGGAAGATCAGGTGTAGTGGCGGCTTGTCTGATAGGTTGTATAAATGCTTGAATCTCCTGATCTATCTATCCCCACGTATTCTCCTCACTCAGTGCACCTAGAGAAGGAATGTGGTGTATTTCATGCATTGAGTCGATGCTACTAATCAAATGCTCGTATGCGGTCATTACCTTTTCTAGATCTTTAAATAATTTCTCCTTGGATTGCATCTTGATACGGATTTGGACCTTGTCATTATGAGTGTGAATCCATTCTTTCTTGGGAAATTTTCCTGGAGCCTGTGGGTATCTTCCTGTCCATTCTATCATTCTATCCAAAGTGGCAAAGGCTTCTTTCAGTTGCTCGTTTCTTTGCTTTGTCTCTACTTGGGCTCTTAGTAGAGGTGCGAATGTTTGTTTTATGGTGAACATCTCCCCGTAAACTTGTCTCATGGTGGCCTCCAGCGTTTCCAACTCACTCTGGATGGTGAGCGGTACTTCCTTAATAAGACTAATTTTTTCCTGGAGCTGTCGGATTTCTTCCCTTAGTGCTCTCTTTTCTTGCTCCGCCCTTGCTTCCCTTTGTTCATAGTCATGTAATCTATTTTGTAGGGAAAGGATTTCTCCACTCATCTGGCTCACATTTTCTTCTGTGGCTATGCCAAAATAAGTGTCGGTCGATGCTATCATCACTGGGTTGGTCCTAGTGTCCAGGACTATATCTTTCTCCGCCGTGGCTATGAATGGGGCGGAAGGGTTCTGTTCTAGGCATCTCCTCTTTTCCTGTAGGATTTTGAAGGTGAACTGGTCATAAGTGAGTCTTGTTAGGTTGAACACCTCCTCCTCCTGTCCTTCAGAGGAGCCTGGCTCAGAGAGTGCAAAACGTGTGTTAATTACAGGTACTTCGATGGGTTGCAGCTCGGTTTGTACTCCTGTTACTGGAGCAGGTGTCTCGGTGTCTTTTGATCTTTGATCCTCCTCTTCTTTTCTATTTTGTTCTTCTTCCTCTTTCCAAAGCCACTCTGCCTCTACCTTGTCCTATTCTGCCTTCTGCCTGCGCGCTGCTTCTGCTTTTGCTTCCTGCTCTTCCTTCCTTCTGCGTTTGGCCTCCACCTGATCCAATTCTTTCTTGAGCTGCCATTCAGCTTCTGCTTTTGCTTCCTGCTCTTCCTTCCTCTTCCGGGCATCCTCCACCTATTTCTTTCTCTATTCTTCCTTCAGGTTTTTCCTACGCTTATCTTCATCTTCTTTTGCCTTCTTTTGCTTCTTGTTCTTTCTGTTGGGTGGCAGAGTTGTGGCTCGTGCTGGTTCGAGGCTTCTTTGCCTGGGGAGAAGAGGTGCCTCCCAACTCGCAGATTCTTTCCTCAAAAGTATGATCATCTAGATCCTCCTGATCGGACCATGCTCCCAGGGCGAGTTCCCTATCCATGTTATACCAGTTTCTTTTCTCATCCTCATATGGGCGTTCAGTATGTTGGTAGATCCATTTGAACTTGGCCCGTTTGCAGTGGTCAGGGATTATCCTCCCAGGATCGTATTTTCGGTGATCTAACGGCCCCAGGTAGAAACCTTTGATTTGTTCTGCTTTCGCCTCTACCTCCCTGAAATCCTTGACTCTGTAGGCACCAATGGTGAGCGGAAATGTAGGCCATGGCCTTTTCTTACCTTTAGTAAGGACCTTTGAGAAATTGGAAGTCATATGATAACATACTTCCTGAAGAAGCATCTTGTCCATAACGAATTGGGGCAGAGCATGAGGAGTCTTGAATGAATCGAAGACTCAAATAAAGGTGTATTCTACGAGTGGAAACCAATGTGCTACCTTGACTAACATTTCCATGGCTCGCCAGGACATGCATGTGGTATCCTGACCGAAAATTTTCCTATAGAGTGCAGGGATGAAATGTTGTGAGATCAACTTTATATGCTACTTGTACTTAGAGTCCCAGAATACCTGCATTTCTATGTGAACTGGGCGTGCCTGCTCCAGGTCCCAGTTGTGAGCCCATCCCTCAAAGTGGCACCTGGAACAAACTACATCCAATAGATAGGAGGCCATGTAAAATTCGGATGAGTATCCCTCCTCTGGTGCCAGTGCCACAGATATGTTTGTTTTGAGAGACGCCACTAGTAAGTTGGCCCAATTGAAATGAGTGCCATATACATTAACATAGTTCATCAGGGATACCCAAGTGCCACTGAATGTGGTGGCATCGGGACGACCATATATCCTACAAGTCATAGCTACCACTAGCTTGTATACCTTTCTGAGGCCCCCACTGGATACTCATGATCCTTCTTGATTTTGAACTTCTCGAGTTCCTCCCACCATCCTCTCAGGGTGTCTACTATGGGTACTGCATGGGTGGTGGCCCATTCTTCTGTGAAATTCTGTTCCCATTCCGGAAGCGCGTAATAAAACTCTGCATCTGAGCCCTTTAGAGTTGCAAAAGCTCTTCCCTCGTGGTCTCGAGTTACCCACTTCTTGGGGTCGATATTCTGTATGATCCATTCAATGACTTCTGCACATGGGAATATAGCAGGGTGGGCACCCGCGTAGTGAAGCTTTGACCTTTTAACTTGTACATATACTTGCCGGTCGGGGAGGTCCTCTGGAAATTTTGGTAGAATTGATACCAACTCATGTTGTCTCCTTTACCAAATGTACATGCGGTGTCCCCATAGATCGGGGGAGGAGACATTGGTATTTCCATTTTTGTTTCTTCTATCTCTGGGCTCTTGTTTTTCTTGTGAACTGCCGGAGGTCCCATATCGCTTGAGGCTGAATAGATCGAGACGCACTCTAACTCTACTTCGAAATCACCTAGCATGTTCATAAAACAGTCCTAGGATAATACAGATGTCATAATAGCAAATGCCTAGGTATTGCTTTTTTTTAACTCTGCCCAACTGAGACCCATGAAATGGCGAATTAGGGACTTGCGACCGGGTCACTGGGTCGCTGGGTCGCAGAGGCTCAAACTTCTCGAAGGGTGCGACCTTGCGACTTAGAGACTTGCGACCGGGTCGCTAGGTCGCTGGGTCGCAGAGGCTCAAACTTCTCGAAGGGTACAACCTTGCGACTTAGTGACTTGCGACCGGGTCACTGGGTCGCTGAGTCGTAAGGTCGCAAATTTCATGTTTTGAATGAGATGCGACTCAGCGAATCAGCAACCAGGGGTCGCAAGGTCGCAGGGGTCGGAAGTCGCACTAGGGTTGAGAAAAATATTTCGTCGGCGGCACGACCCCTTTTGTTCCATTTTAACATAACCAATACCTGGATTAAATGAGGAAAAGCAATAAATGAGGATGAAGAAATCATGAGGGGAAAAAACAAACACATGGGTGGCTGGTTGGCTCCATTTACAAGTTTGTGTTAGGAATGGCACTGTTTGGATCATTTGAAAGGACTCAAGCTTCAAAAGGATCTCAAATTGGAGATGTTAGGTGGCTTTAAAGGACTATGATCAGTGGACAAGGGCAACAAAAGGAAAAAAATGGAAACATTAGGAGGATTAGGCAACTTACCCAAGAAAATCGCGCTCCAGTTGGCCTGTCAGAAGTGTTTTTTGCTCTCTGTCGTGTGGGTGAAATGCGACCTAGCGACCCTTCTATTTATAAAAGGGTCGCGCGTGCAAGCAATAAATGAGGTCGTGGGGTCGCAAATATCCCGTGCTTGTGAGATGTGCGACCTTGCGACCTGGGAGAGTCATAGGGTCGCAAGGTCGCTAGGTCGCGATTTTGAAAATTGAGTGAGATTTGCGACCTGGCGACCTGATAGGTCGCAAGGTCGCTACGTTTAAAATTTGGAAAAAGAACTAAACTACGACTCAGCGACTTAAGGATTTTTCTGAAACAGACTTGAACTTCAGATTTTGACTTAGCTTTTCAATGTTCAGAGGGGCTCAAAAAAATTTAGATGGTGAATTTTTGGAGGGTGTTGTAGCAGCTACAATAGGTATCTAATTTTATTTTTATTTATTTATAATTTAATTAGGCTAATATGTCTTTTCTTTTGAATTAGTATATTTTCGTTTTTGTCCACACTTTTATATTTAATTTGCATTGTATACATACTCTAGGTATTCTCTTCAAATGTATACAAACACCACGTGCTCCACTTAGTCACCTAACTGACATAGTGCCTATTTTTAGGCTGATAGGCCTATCCTTTTGAATCAAATCACTTTTCAATTTCGTCAACTCTTTTCACCTCTGCTTGGCATCTGTCGGTCTTCTTTTTTGGTCATTAAATGTGGCATTTCTTAAAATTTTAATTATTCAATTTAAAGGTGGCAGGTGGTGCCATTCTCTCGTTGCAGTGGAAATTTCAATCAAGGTTGGTTCCATTATCTGCCAATTTCAGCGAATCTGCATACCTGGGACACTTAAACTGCCAGTTTTGTTGGAGGCATTTGGTACAGTTGCAACTAACTACCACTACCATCACTGGCCATGAAAATTCCAAGGCCACAAGAGCATTGTCTTCGCCCTTGCATTGTCTCAATTCTGATGTCAAACATGGCATTATTTCTAGTACTGAGAGCGATGAATTAAAAAATAACAATCTAGCTGGTTTCGAAGGCTCTAATTATTCAAAGATGATGTTGAGGAATTTGATGTTGATAGTTTTTGTTTGAAAAATATGCTAAGGAATTGATGCTGATATTTATTGATTTAGATGAAGACTTCGAAAAATATGACAAGGCAACTAGTTGTCTTACCTTTTCTGATCCTATAGAACTCGGCAGTTGTGGCGCTTCCTCAAAGGAAGTTCTGTTTTTTTCTTGCGAAAATTCAGGAAAATGCAAGCATAATGAATATGGAGAGGTGAAGGGGAATTACTACCAGATGTCCATGGTCAATCCAAAGCGCACAGAATGATAAAATATGGAGGAAATTTAGCAGCATGCTAGGTAGTGAATTGCAAAGCAGAGAAGCTATTTTAAACAATTCATGTTGTACTGTAATTGCAGAAGTATGTGTTTTCTCAGCGCGTTTTTCTGATTACGAGTTCTAGCGACTTTGTGCCCTTAACAGTGGATTTGTATGGAACTTTTTTATTTTTTGAAAGGTTTTGTGTTGGGTTCTGCTATGTATATCCTCCCGAGTATGAATATCTCATTGAAAATGGAATGAGGAAGAGGAAACGGCATCGATAATCTGCACTTCTTAATTTTGGTTTTGATCAACTGTTATGGTTATGTACCATTGATTTTCATTATTATATCTTGGTTTACTAGTGTTTGGTCTTATAATTCAGTAAAACATTCTAGGATTACATTTTGTGCTTTTTTCAAATCAGAAGATAAGCATTGATGTGTACCATGTTTTAGAAATTCCAAAAAAGAATTTGATATGCATTTACTGGTTTTCTTTGTATGTTATAGGGAAGTTGCATGCTAACATGATTCTTATTCAGCATGTTTACTCTTCTCTGATTTCTCTTCCAGGCTCCGCTTCACTGGATTCTCCAAAGATTCTGAAGCAAGACCTACCGCCAAGCTCTAGTCTCCCTCTCTTAGCCTTGAAATCCGATCTGCCTTCAATCTTAACCTCTCCTTCTTCCTGCCCTTACCCTAAAGCACCTTCTTATATCCCTCTTTCAGATATGTTGTTCTTTCCAGCACCTCAACTTGTTACGAAGATTCTATTTGTCGCGTTCAAAGATTCTATTTGTCATTCTAAACAATGCATGGATTTTTTTTCGAGAAACTAGCATTATTCGAGTTCTTATTTGTAAAGTATACATCTTTAGATCTTTCAACCAAGGTTTCTTGTTCTGGGTTTGCTCTTTAATGACAAAATAGTTTCATGGTATATTGATAGTATTGTGGTAGGATTGGTATAACATAAGGATTCGTAAAACATGCCTATTAGGTTACTGTTGTGGTTAATAGTTGACCTTTTATTATTCGCTATGGTTAATATTTCATTGTTTGTTGTGGTTAATATTTTACTATTTTTTAATAGATGTAATTTGCTGTGGTTGAGATGGGTTAAAATTTGACTGTTTTTTTAGTAGTTGTAGCTATGCATTCCATGCCAACCATAAGTATTTCTCATAGTAAACTATGCTTTTATTGCAAGACTTGAATATCCTTTCTTCTCATGGGCTTATCAGCATATTTCATTACTCATTCTCACAACAAAGTAAGTCTAAGATAGTTCTCATTTTTCAAACTATGATCATATTCTTCTTAAAATCACATATGTATGCGAAAGTGTCATCAGGGTGACCTGATTTGATTTTTGTACACTCTTTTTTCATTAACCAGACTTTGGAGTTCCATATTTTTTTAACAACTTCTTCAAAAAATTCGTTAAAAACTGATAGTTTTCATTGTTAAAGTGCAGCTCAATCTCAGGATTAGATAAAGTAAGCATCCATACAAATGAATATGACTCTTGCAAGAGTAAACTCCTCGATGACTCCAAGATTAGATAAAGTAAGAATCCATACAAAAAGTGAGAATTCAGTACAACCTCTACAATGTAATGTTAGTTTGCTAAAAAAAAAAAGTAGTATTTTTAGAAAAACAAATAAGCATAGGAAATTTAGAAAATGTCGCCAGACTATTCTAATTCGTCTGAGTCAAACTTCCAAGTTCCACTCTTTTCTTAAACGAAACGAAATCTAACTTGGCCCTGAGTCATAGAGTCAGACTCAAGGTCAAAGGCGAGTCAAACTGACTCAATAAATTCCAAATTTCATGTAATGTTTTAGACTTTCCTTCTCTATATAAAAGACAGAGAGAACCCAAAAAAAATCATTGGTTGTGTTTGTTTTCCTAACCTAATTCAACAACAACCAACCAACAGACTTGTGTCAAATATCCAGAATCCATAGCATTTCAAGTACGTATGTGTATATATAAAATATAAAATGAGTTATTCTTTAATATTCACGTTTTATAGCTATCATAAATTCTTATATTAATCAAAAATATATTTTCCCTCATGAAGCTTTAGAGTATTTTTTCCTTTGTTGAGATATGGTCTAGATGTTGAGACAGGGTGTCACCACAGTAACAATCCATGTTCAAACGGCAGCTGGAATAGAGCCTCAATCATGTGTATGAATCGGCGAAGTTTGATGGCCCCTGCATTAAAGAAGGCTTTGTTGGATAGAGTTGAGATTTATAGCTCCCAAAAGATCTTAAAAATGTGTTTACTCTTGCCCAAAAAATTTAGTGTATGAATGGAAATAACCAAATACTCTAAAACAAAAATGTGTTTATTCTTTCCCAGAAAAAGAAAATTCAGTGTATGTATGGAAATAACCAAATACTCAAAAACATTGACAACAACCAAGTGACTTAAACAAATTAAGTGATTTCTTATGTTCTTTGAAATAAACTATTTTTTAAACTCTTAGAATAATTTAGATTTAGTAATTTATTTTTATAGATAGTAATTTTAGATTTACAGATCTAGCAAGATTTAAGTTAAGTTTTACTCTCACTAAATTATAAGAATTAGAAGAATTGAATTTAAATTGTTTTTTATTTCATTAACTAAATTATGAGAATTAAAAGAATTGAATTTAAATTGTTTTTTATTTCATTAACTAAATTATGAGAATTAGGAGAATCAAATTTAAATTTCTTTTTATTTCATTGATTAAATTACAAGAATTAGAAGAATATAACTTTTAAATATTTAAATGAGTTACATATTTCAATTTGAGAACAAGTTTTTTCAATTCATTTTTTCTTTAAAAGAAAATTAGTTGAAATATTTGAGAACTTTTAATTTGCAAAAAAAAAAAAAAAAAAAAAAATCGAAAAAAAACACTATGAAAGAATGGAAGATAGTAACCTTTTAGGAAGGGTTATTTGAAAACTATTAACTCACAAAAAGTTTGTGTTGGACCATATCTATAGAGACTAAGTCTCTTCGAATAATTTTAAAACATTACATACTATTTTCATTTTCAATGTGTGCTTCAAAATGCAAGCAATGCAATACATGCATACAAATGCATCCCTCATAGAACTTTACCAATTAAATATGTACTATTTTTATTTTCAATGTGTGTTTCCAAATGCAAAGCAATGCAATATTTTTATTTTCAATGTGTGTTTCAAAATGCAAAGCAATGCAATACATGCATACAAATACATCCCTCATAGAACGTTTCCAATTAAATAAACCTATCGGCCTCTCTTTGCACCTTTTGGAGCAACTTCTAGTATCTTATGTATGCATCCGACGAATATTCTACAAAGCCTCCCACGTCACCTCGAGCCTAGTCACCGTGAATGATTTCTAATAATACCAGCCTAGATCCATCTTAACTCTGGATCTATTAAGCGCCGAGAGGGATCAAATCTCTCGAGGTGCAAACCTCTTTTTTTGAGTGCAAAACTTGAGGAAAGGTTTGCACCTCGAGAGATTTGATCCCTCTCAGCGCTTAATAGATCCAGAGTTAAGATGGATCTAGGCTGGTTTCAGTCGTGTGCAGCCAAGGAAAATCTATTGAAAAGATGATTAATTTTATCCATAATATGTAAATACAGATAATATAAATATAATAATTTTATATATACTAAATGTGTCTGATATTTATCTGGTCATTTTAATTTTAAATTTTTCTCAGTTACCTCAGTTTTTTGAGATGATGAATATTGTTAATAAATTTAATGACGAAATAATTTTTTTGAATGCAAAGTGACAATTTAATAGTGTTGAATGATTGAAAATGAAAATAATAAGAATGTAGTCAATTACAAATAGTCTTCATTGTGATCAATCTCAAATTATTTTCAATCTTCATCTCTCCACTCTCTCACATCCTCCCTATTCCTTCCTCTCTCCATTTATTTCCCACATATATCTCCCTCTCTTCACTCTCCAACTATGTTACTATCTTCCCTCTCTCTTTCTCTCCATACTCTCTTTATCTCTTTATCTCACCCCAAAACATATACACACTCTCTCCATATCCTCACATTATCTTCTCTCTCTCCACTTTCACTCTCTATGTAATCCTTCTCCTTCCCTCCCTCTCCCCCTCCAACTCCATCTCTCCATCCTTCCATCTCCTCCTCTCTCCCTCCTCTCTCGCTCTCTCTTTCTCTCTCTCTTTCTCTCTCTCTCTCTCTTTCTTTTTCCTCCAATTTTCTCTCTTCCCCCATAACTCTCTTTCTCTCTCTCATGTCATCTCTCTTTTCCTTCCTCTCCTACCTTCCTCTATATTTTCCTCTCTCTCTCTCTCTCTCTTTGCCTTCCAATCCTCTTTCCTGGCCCAACACACACACTCTCTCTCTCTCTCTCTCTCTCTCACAACATATACACTAAAATCAATGCATATAGTGCAAGAAAAATAGGATTAGAAATCACCATCCACACTGAAATCAATGCATCGAGTTCAAGAAATATCTTCCCTCTCTCCCCCCTCCAAATCCATCTCTCTTTCCCTCCCTCTCTCCCATCTCTCACATCCTCTCTCTCTTCCTTCCCCTCTATTCCTTTCTCTCCCACATCTATCTCTCTCTATATCTCCCTCTCTCTCCCTCTCTTCACCCTCCAACTATGTTACTATATCCCTCCCTCTCTCATTCTCCCCCCATTCCCTCCATCTCTCCTTATTTTTCTCTTTATATCACCCCCAAACATACACATACTCCTCTATTTCTCCCTTGTCACTCCCTCTCTCTCTCTCCACTTCTTGCTCCCTATGTAAATACATTACTCTGGATCCAGAGTTTGATATTATCTGTATTTACACTAAAATCAATGCATCTAGTGCAAGTAAGAAAATAAGATTAGAAACCAACATCTACACTGATATCAATGCATCTAGTGTAAGCAATCAAATATGATTAGAAATCATCATATTAATGTACATTTTTAATAATTTTGTGTGCTTACACTGAAATCAATGCACAATATTAATCCAGTCACTTTAAAATTAATGTACCATCAATGTACATCCAATTACATCAAATCAGAAATCAACGTCAACTCTAAAATCAATGCACCTAATGCAAACAATCAAATAAGATTACAAAACAACATCTACACTGATATCAATGCATCTAATGCAGGTAATCAAATAAGATTAGAAATCAAAATGTATATTGAAATCAATGGATCTAGTGCAAGTAATAAAATAATATTAGAAGCCAACATCTACACTGATATTAATGCATCTAGTGCAAGCAATCAAATAGGATTATAAATCACCATCTACTTCCTTATCGCCCCCCTCAAACTACATCTCTCTTTCCCTCCATCTCTCCACTCTCTCACATCCTCCCTCTTCCTTCCTCTCTCTCCATTTCTTTCCCACATATATATCTCCCTCTCTCTTCACCCTCCAACTATGTTACTCTCTTTCTCTTTCTCTCTCAACATCTACACTAAAATCAATGCATATAGTGCAAGAAAAATAGGATTATAAATCACCATCCACACTGAAATCAAATCATCGAGTGCAAGAAATCATCTTCTCTATCTCCCCCCTCCAACTACATCTCTCTTTCCCTCCATCTCTCCTCCTATACACTGAAATCAACATCTACACTGAAATCAATGCATCTAGTGCAAGAAATCAAATAGGATTATAAATTACCATCTATTTCCCTATCTCCCCCCTCCAACTACATCTCTCTTTCCCTCCATCTCTCCTCCTATACAATGAAATCAACATCTACACTGAAATCAATGCATCTAGTGCAAGCAATCAAATAGGATTATAAATTACCATCTATTTCCCTATCTCCCCCCTTGAACTACATCTCTCTTTCCCTCCATCTCTCCACTCCCTCACATCCTCCCTCTTCCTTCTTCTCGCTTCATTTCTTTCCCACATATATATCTTCCTCTCTCTTCACCCTCCAACTATGTTACTATATCCCTCCCTCTCTCCTTCTCTTTAATTATAAAAAGATTCTATTTATTTATCATACTCCCGGTAATTAAATAAAAATATACTCCCGGTAATATTATTTTATTACTTGCACTAGATCCATTGATTTCAATATACATTTTGATTTCTAATCTTATTTGATTACCTGCATTAGATGCATTGATATCAGTGTAGATGTTGTTTTGTAATCTTATTTGATTGTTTGCATTAGGTGCATTGATTTTAGAGTTGACGTTGATTTCTGATTTGATGTAATTGGATGTACATTGATGGTACATTAATTTGTAACTGGATTAATATTGTGCATTGATTTCAGTGTCAGCACACAAAATTATTAAAAATGTACATTAATATGATGATTTCTAATCATATTTGATTGCTTACACTAGATGCATTGATACCAGTGTAGATGTTGGTTTCTAATCTTATTTTCTTACTTGCACTAGATGCATTGATTTTAGTGTGAATACAGATAATATCAAACTCTAGATCCAGAGTAATGTATTTACATAGGGAGCAAGAAGTGGAGAGAAAGAGGGAGTGAAAAGGGAGAAATAGAGGAGTATGTGTATGTTTGGGGGTGAGATAAAGAGAAAAATAAGGAGATATGGAGGGAATGGGGGAGAATGAGAGAGGGAGGGATATAGTAACATAGTTGGAGGGTGAAGAGAGGGATAGAGAGGGAGATATAGAGAGAGATATATGTGGGAGATAAAGGGATAGAGGGGAAGGAAGAGAGAGAGGATGTGAGAGAGTGGAGAGAGGGAGGGAAAGAGAGATGGATTTGGAGGGGGGAGAGAGGGAAGATATTTATTGCACTTGATGCATTGATTTCAGTGTGGATGGTGATTTCTAATCCTATTTTTCTTGCACTATATGCATTGATTTTAGTGTAGATGTTGAGAGAGTGTGTGTGTGTGTGTTTTGGGGCAGGAAAGAGGATTGGAAGGCAGAGAGAGAGAGAGAGAGAGAGAGAGAGAGAGAGAGAGAGAGAGAGAGGAAAATATAGAGGAAGGTAGGAGAGGAAGGAAAAGAGAGATGACATGAGAGAGAGGAAGAGAGTTATGGGGGAAGAGAGAAAATTGGAGGGAAAAGAAACAGAGAGAGAGAGAGAGAAAGAGAGAGGCGAGAGAGAGTAAGGATGAGAGAGAGGAGGAGAGAGGGAGGGAGATGGAAGGATGGAGAGATGGAGTTGGAGGGGGAGAGAGGGAGGGAAGAAGGATTACATAGAGAGTGAGAAGTGGAGAGAGTGTGTATATGTTTTGGGGTGAGATAAAGAGATAAAGAAGGAGATATGGAGAGAAGGAGAGAGGGAGAGATATAGTAACATAGTTGGAGAGTGAAGAGAGAGGGAGATATATATGTGGGAAATAAATGGAGAGAGAGGAAGGAATAGAGAGGATGTGAGAGAGTGGAGAGATGAAGATTGAAAATAATTTGAGATTGATCACAATGAATATTATTTGTAATTGACTACATTCTTATTATTTTCATTTTCTATCATTCAACACTATTACATTGTCACTTTGCATTCAAAAAAATTATTTCGTCATTAAATTTATTAACAATATTTATCATCTCAAAAAACTGAGGTAACTAAGAAAATTTTAAAATTAAAATGACCAGATAAATATCAGACATATTTCGTATATATAAAATTATTATATTTATATTATCTGTATTTACATATTATTGATAAAATTAATCATATTTTCGATAGATTTTCCTTGGCCGCACATGACTGAAACCAGCCTAGATCCATCTTAACTCTGGATCTATTAAGCGCCTAGAGGGATCAAATCTCTCGAGGTGCAAACCTTTCCTCAAGTTTTGCACTCAAAAAAAGAGGTTTGCACCTCGAGAGATTTGATCCCTCTCGGCGCTTAATAGATCCAGAGTTAAGATGGATCTAGGCTGGTTGCGCCGAGAGGCGCATCTACAGCCCAGTATGACCCCGATGTCAGGTGGGTCACGTCCTCAATGTCGGTTGAAATTTAAATGTAAATATCATGAAATAGTAACATAAATAAAATTATCGCTAAAGTAATATATATATATATATATATATATATATATATATATATATATATATATATATATATATATATATATATATATATTTCTTCTCTTGAAAGGAGCTCTCCAAGCTTGTTTTAATTGGATGGTGAAATTTTGGATAGATCTTTGTTAATGATTGGAGAGGATCCAAAAATGGAGAATATGACAAGTCATGTTTGAATAATTGCGCCGAGAGGCGCATCTACAGCCCAATATGACCCCGATGTCAGGTGGGTCACGTCCTCATACAAAATGTCGGCTTAAGTTTTAAATTAAAATAAAAAATAAAAATTAAGTGTCGGCTTCACAAATAAATTTTGACAATCATATAAATAAACAAAAAAAAATTAAAACAACTCAGCTCTGCAATTATTTAATTGACAAGGTGAGGTGAAAAAAATTTAAAACAACTCAACTCTGCAATTGCATTCAAACTCAAGCGGCTTTTAATGAGTAAATTCACACAACATGGGAGAACTAGAGTATAAAAAATAGGCTTCGAAAGACCAGCAACACCTTCATAACATATTCGAAATGGCGTCTACGTATTTTCTGTTTATAACTTCATATGATAGTGCAGTATGATGAATGGTGCAATTCAAACCATTAAGAACATACGCACGATTTTCCATTAGAAATAAAATGAGAGTACCATTTTGATCTGCAAATCTGGAAACATTAACTAGTATTGAATACAAATGTTCTTGCTTATCACGTTTTAAAAAATTCAATTTTCCACATTCAAGACATTCAAATCTCTACGTCGTTGACAACTGAGGTTTCAACCAATAGGAGATTTATGTATGAAGTTACAGACTCTTTATTTTGATACATCAGGCGAAGACGTAAGGTGTTAAAAAGGCCGACCTCTGGAATTTCGAACATTAGAAAATAGCTAACAATTGTTTTAAGGCCGACATAAAGATGTTAACAGATCCATATGATATGATATTATACTAGTGGAATGCCTACATCGAATGGTTAATGCTAGATTTTGTTTTTTCACCACTCACATCTAACGGCTTATATTAACAACTTTTTTTTTCTAATGTATAAGCTGCCCACTGGTCTTTTTGCTTCTTCTTTTTTTTCTTGAATGTATCAAATTGACAACTACTCATTTTGCTTTTTGTTATCCTGAAATAGTAAATAACAGTTCAAGACTTATCTACCAGCTGGAAAGGGCTAGAAAACATTATGCATTAGAAAACAGTAGAAAAAAAATGAAAATAACCATGGATATTTACTATTTCCATTGAAAAAAAGATGAAAATTAATTTCAGTGTAGATGTGGATTTCCAATTATATTTGACTACTTCCACTAAATAAATAAAGCCTCTTTTTATATTTACTCCATAAACCTCTTTATATTTACAATAAGTCAAAAAAGAAGTTTTATTTAAGTAAAGCCTATATGCCAAATACCATGGGCCAAATTATTATTAATACCATGGGCTAAATACCATATTTATAAAAGAACTATGGTAAATAAATAAATCAATATAAAAGAGGTATAAAGAGGCATGATAAATATATTAAAACATATCAAATATCATTATAAATCAACATCTAATTATATACCAAGTCTATGGGCCAAATACCATTGTAAATAAAAGAGGTATGGTAAATAAATAAAACCTATTTTTTTATATTTACTCTATAAATCTCTTTATATTTACCAACACTCAAAAAATAGGTTTTATTTAAGTGAATCCTATAGGTCAAATACTATGGGCCAAATTATTATTAATATCATGCCAAAAAAAAACCATTATTATCCCTAATATTAATAATAATATTATTATTATTAAATATAATATTCATATTAATATTATTATATTTAATAACTTTGGATTAATACAATATTAAATTTTCTATATTATTATATACATTAATGTATCATGATATATATTAACTCTAGATATATATGGAAGGGAAGAACAAAGACATATAGTGATAGAGGTGGAGAGATAGAGGGAGTGAGAAGGGAGAGATGGGGATAAAATCAAGGAGAGGGGAGAGGAGGAATGAAGAGAGAGAGGGAGAGGAGTAAGAGAGGTAGAAAATGGTACGCGAGGAAGAGGGAGACATAAATATGGAGGGGGGGGGAAGGAGGGGGTCAGGAGGAGAGAGGGATAGAGATAGTGAGAGGATTGGAGGGCAGAAAGAGAGAGAGAGAGAGTTATGGGGGAAGAGAGAGGGATGTAGGAGAGGAAGGGGGAGAGAGGAGAAGAGAGGGAGGGAGATAGGAGGAGAGAGGGAGGGATAGAGAGATTGGGTTGGAGGGAAGAATAAATACATAGACAGCGAGAAGTGGAGAGAGAGAGGGAGTGAAAAGGGAGAAATAGAGAGAGCGTGTGTATGTTTTGGGGTGAGATAAAGAGAAAAAGGAGAGATGGAGGGCATGGGGGGAGAAGGAGAGAGGGAGGGATATATTGACAGAGTTGGAGGGTGAAGAGAGGGAGAGAGAGGGAAAGAGAGAGATATAGACATGGGAGAGAAAGGGAGAAAGGGGAAGGAAGAGAGAGAGGATGTGAGAGAGTGGAGAGAGGGAGGGAAAGAGAGATGGATTTGGAGGGGGGAGAGAGGGAAGAAGATTTATTTCACTAGATGCATTGATTTCATTGTGGATGGTGATTTCTAATCTTATTTGATTTCTTGCACTATATGCATTGATTTTAGTGTAGATGTTGAGAGAGAGAGAGAGCAAGAAAGAGGATTGGAGAGAGAGGAAGGACAAGAGAGAGGACTTGAGAGAGAGGAAGAGAGTGATGGGGGAAGAGAGAAAATTGGAGGGAATATATATATATATATATATATATAGAGAGAGAGAGAGAGAGAGAGAGAGATGGATTTAGAGGGGGAGAGAGGGAGGGAAGAAGAAATACAGAGAGATTGATAAGTGGAGAGAGAGATTAAGTGACAAGGGAGAGATGGAGAGAGAGTGTGTATGTTTTTGGATGAGATAAAGAGACAAAGAATGAGATATGAAGAGAAGGGATGAGAGAAGGAGAGAGGTAGGGATATAGTAACAGAGTTGGAGGGTGAAGAGAGAGAGCGATAGAGATGTAGGAGAGAAATGGAGAGATAGGAAGGAAAGGGAGGATGTGAGAGAGTGGATAGAGGGAAGGAAACAAAGATGTACTTCGAGGGGGGAGAGAGGGAAGAAGATTTCATGCACTAGATGAATTGATTTCAATGTAGATGGAGATTTCTAATCCATTTTGATTGCTTGCACTAGATGCATACGTATAAAACATAACTAACAATAATTTTATATATGCTAAATATGTTTGATAACTGGTCATTTTAATTTTAAAATTTTCCTAGTTACCTAAGTTTGTTGAGATAAATATTGTTAATAAATTTAATGATGAAATAAAAAATTTGAATGCAAAGTGACAAAGTAATATTGTTGAATGATAGAAAATGTGAATAATAAGAATTCACTCAATTACAAATAGTCTTCATTGTAATCAATCTAAAATTATTTTCTTCTACTATTCTTATTGTCACCTTTGTTAGTTTTGTTATCTTTTCATATCAATTATATGAAAAGCACAATTGAAATCATAAATCATTTAAATATTTTTCTGCAACTATTGTACTAAAAATCATACATTTTCTCTCTTGCTCTTCGATATTAATAGGTTGAATTACTAAAACATAAAAATATTGTTCTATGATCAATTACTAAAACATTACTAAAAATACTGTTCTAGGTTGAATTACTAAAACATTAATTATTTCATTTTTATGATCACCAAACATATTTATATTAATAACATTTGTTAGAATTTGTATTTCTAATTTTCAAAATTTTAAAGTATGATGTACATCTCAAAAATATACAAAAATTTTAATAATCTGAAAAATGTGACGTTGATGCCTCCAACTGGAACCAGCCTAGATCCATCTTACTTTGGATCTATCATGCGTCGAGAGGGATCAAATCTCTCGAGGTGCAAACTTTTCCTAGGTTTACACCTCGAGAGATTTGATCCCTCTCGACAAGGTTTGCACCTCGAGAGATTTGATCCCTCTCAACGCATGATAGATCCGAAGTAAGATAGATCTAAGCTGGTGTATTTTTCAATACTATGACCTATCGAAAATTGTTAGTATCTAAAAATAATTTTTCATTGTTATTTACATTATAGTATACAAAAGATATATTTACAAGAATTTTCTTTTCATCATAAGAATCATAACTTAGAATAGATTTTTGAAAATTAAAATCATTAAAATGATTGGAAGTTTGAAAATGAAAATTTATTGGAAGAATTATTGCATTAGATTCTTTCCCATATTAAAATATAAATTGACTTGAAAGATTAATAATATGATAACCTAACATAAACATTACCAACCCTAAAAATTCTCACTCTTCAAGTCATCAATGTGCATGGATTCAACATCTTCATTTGTAAAAGATGAATTGGAAAAAGAAGAATAATCAAATGCAGAGTAATGAAAATCCTCGAAGTTGTTGAATGAATAATTATTTAATAATTAATTACTTTAATCGAACCAGAAGAAAATTCATCATTTAATAAATTTATAATAGCTCCCCTATTTTCGAGAAAATCATTTTTTGATAGAGAGACTATTAGATAATCATTAAATGAATTAGCGATCATGCTATGAGGCATAATTACTATTCGAATAAATGAGATGAAATGCCTCCCTTTTATTAAAAAAATCATTAAAATCGTGAATCAATTCCTGATTTTTTTATTTCATTTCATCATTATTATCTTTAGCACATAAGTCAGATTTAAAATTACTTGAAATAATCTTGGTAATGTATTTTATTTGACTAAATTTATATTCTTAAGAATTAAAATTTCGATGGTCTAAATTGTGTGGTTGAAAGTTATTGACAGCATAAGAAACTTAGAGGAATTAGTTGTAGGAAGCATGACGTTAAAAGAGTTATTACTACTAATATTTTCTCTTTGAATAATGGGTTGATGATTTTCGTTTTTAACAGAATTATCATAATTTAAAACAACTTTAAGATTAGTACTAATTTTATTAGATGTTTTCATGTTTTCTTGAGGCTGTTCATTTATTCTTTCTACATTTTGAGTTTGGACAAAATCAGCAACATGTTCATCAACAGTGGTAAATATACTCATCAAAATAATATTTTCTTGTTTATTGTGATTATTTGGAATGCAACCAAGAGATAAAATATATTGAAACCATCTTATTAATTCAATTTTAGAAGGTAAATTTTCATATTTAAATTGTAAACAAATTAATTTAAATCTGATAAGCTAAGTCCCCTGATACAGGGATATGGGGATACGGGGATACCAGGATTCAAAGTATCGGATACGGGTACGGTGACCCCGGAACAGGATACTTTTGGGATACGTTACGTTATATATTATTTTATTAAAAATATATATATTTTTTTAATATATATATATATATATATATATATATATATATATATATATATATATTTTTAAAAATATATATATATATATATTAATATATTAAAAATTAGATATTTTTTGCACAAATTCATACAAAATTCATTGATTCAAACATAGATATTAGATACTCATGAGTCATACATCATCATTGATACTATAATACAAATTACAATGATACATTGATACACCATACATGATACAATCGTCAAATTTACTCAGAAAGACAAGATTAAAGATAGTAAGATACTGTAGTTTTTTCATTAAGTCATCAGAATCAAAATGTGTTACATAAGAACACTACCAATGGCAAATAGAAATAGAAAATAGAAAATCAACTACAGTCTACAAGCCTGAAGCCTCAATGAGTCAGAGTCATCAATCCTCATAATCAGCATCACTGTCCAAATCCTGATCATCATGCTCACCACTGCTCTCCTCTGCCTCTGATGCATCCTCCTCCTCTATCATCTCTGCATCTGCTGGTGTGGAGGATGACCCCTCTAATCCATCATCAAATCTGACAGGCTCTAGCACTAGCGCATTGAGATCCAAGTTGGCTAATGCCAACTCAACACTGCTGTCCAGACCCATATCATCAGGAAAGACATCCCACATCTTTGTCTTTCCCTTCAACCACTCCTCCCTCTGCCTGTAGATGAGACGAAGGTTGGTGTGCACATACACCATTGTCTCTGCCCTGGACTGCTCAAGCCTACTCCTCTTCACACTATACAAATTTTCGTATGTGCTTCAATTCCTCTCGCAACAAGAGGATGAAGTCACCTGAGAGAGGAGCCTCATGGCTAACTGCTGTAGAGGAGGGCTTGCTGCCCCATGAGTTGCCCACCAAGAATGGGGCTTCTTAGCCCCCCTGTCTCGAATCAAATCATAGCCTCCAAATCGCCCCCTGCCAGTGGAAAAATCTGCAAAGGCATCCTCCACCTCATCAAGGGATGCCCTATCCTGAAAAATCCTCCTCAATGCATATTTCCTCCCCTATGAGATTTCAGCATCCATGTGAGGAGGGAATCTGCGGGAAGGTCCACCATTCAGCCACTCATGGCTGTAGTATTTTGGGTTCAAGGAGTGAGCCAAACAATGTAAAGGTGTGCAATTCTTGTCCCATCTGCTGACAAGAATATCATGTATGACGGTGAAGAAGGCCTCAGGTGATGTCTCATACTCTGGGCACTGACTCTGTAAAATAATGGTCCTCACAAACTCAATCATGGAATCCCATCCCTCATAAACCTCTCCTAGGATGGGTTGGTCTGTATCTGCAAATCGGAGCAAGGAAATGATAGGCTCCATGATCTGAATAATTAGATCTACCTTCTCCCACCATATATCATCCAACACTATGTCCTTCACCTTCTTTGAGGCTGCTTGATCCGTCTTTCTCCAAAAAGACCAAAACTCTGAAATAACCATAGATCCAAGAGCGGTCTTGACCTCCCTCAACCTCTTCAACATGATGAATGAAGAGGCAAACTGTGTATCTGCAATCTTCAACAATGATAGATTGTTGTACTCCTTGTAGATAGTGAGGGCATTTGTATGGTTTGTTACAAAGTTGCGGATATGTTGTGCATCCTCAATAGTGGCTCCAATCCAAAGCACATCAGAAGCAATAGATTTTAGTGCCAAGTTCAATGAATGGACAATGCAAGGTGTCCAAAATACTTGTGGATATTTTGCTTCCACAATCATGCCAGCAACCTTGCAAACAGGTGCATTATCTGTAATGATTTGCACACAACAATCCACACCTACACTTTCAATAACTTTGAGAAATAACTCACCCATATATTGTGCATCCTTGTACTGTCCAAGTGCATCCACTGCTTTCAAGAAAACTGCACCATTCGTGGATGACACCATGAAGTTAATGAGTGGGTGGCGTGCTAGATCTGTCCATCCATCAAAAACAATTCTAACCCCAGATGTTGGCCATGCTGATTTAATAGGCTCAAGCATTTTGTCCACCTCTTTCTTTGCCTTTGTCAACAATGTGGTTTTGAGCTTCTCTGACCCAGGAGGCACATACCCTGATGGAGCCCCATGACAAAGAGCTCGACACATCTCAATAAATAGAGGTGACCATGCAACATTAAAGGATATGAAGTTCTGATAGAAAAAAAATGCAATGGTGAGGTCAAGCTCTTCCCTTTTCTCTTTTGGAAAATCTTGTCCATTGGACCAACTGCAGTTGCCTTTCTCTTTGCTAATTCTCCCCTACTAGAAGTCTTAAAAGGGAACTTGCTGCTGCTTTTCCTCAAGAATGGAAGGGGGTCATCAGTCTTGAATTTTTTTTATTTTTCTGCCACATTTGCCTCACCAATACTCTGCTCTTTCTCCATTTTCTTCCTATCTGGCGATTCAATTGCTGTACAAAATTTAACGCCACAACCTGGAATACCCAACAAATGAGCTTTCACACGGAAATATGTGCCATTGAAATGGCCATTGCAAAAATTGCATTTCCATGAACAATTTCCTCCTCCCTTTTTTTCTTCCCCTTCCTCTCTTGTCGCATATTTCCAAAATGGGTATTTGGGGTCAACAATTTGTTTTCCCTGCACATTTGAAGCTACTGTTGCAGCCCCACTTCCAATGGATAGAATACTTGCAGACTCTGATGAAAGAGGGACAGGAGGGGCATCTCAATGGAGACATTCTTCCCCTTTCTTTTCCCCTGTCTTGTTGCCTTTGATTGAGCCATGAATACTGTAAAAAATAAACAAAAACAACTAAATATATAGAACATATGCACATGCAAACACTAACAACAAACTAAATGCAAAATATAGAGGGACAATGCACTTACCGGATGCTCGAATCTCTTCGAAAGAACTCCCTTTCTCCTTGCTCACACTTGCTCCTTGCTCACACTAGCTCTCCTTCTCACTTCACAAATGAAATGGATGAGAAAATAGAGAAGAAAAACCGCACTTTATAAAAAAATAGCGCGATTTTTCTTTCCGCGGGCCTAGCTGTACCCGGCTGTACGGGATACATCGTATCCGACGGGGTACGGTCGGGATACGGCGTATCCATTTTCGGACACACCGTATCCCGACCGTACCCCGTACGAATACGCCGTATCCTTCGAATTGGGGCCGAATCCGGTACGGGTAGGTGTCCGACACGGGGATTCGATGGCATTTTAGGAGTATCCGGTGACTTAGCTGATAAGAAATTTTTCAAAAAATTCCTTTTCAAATATGTGAATACTTTCAATTTCCTTGCATACCTAATTGTAATCATACTCTTGAAATGTATACAGTAAGATTCTTGTAAATTGGTCCCAAATATGTACATAGGAAACTAGTAATGATCGACACCAATGTTTGGCTTGGTATGTTAAGGTAAGATTAAAGATCTTGTAAATCAAATTTTCATCAATACATAACCATTACAATTTAAAACAAATTTAAGAACATGGTAAAAAGAAAAAACATTCCCCTTACTGTTAAACGTTGTTTTTGACAAGTGCTTTACTTCCATCATTAGAGTAGTGGTAGGTGCATGTCCAGAGAAACAACTTCAAATAGGAAGTTTCGAAGGAGCCATTATAATAGATAAAACTTTAAATCCAAGACTGTAAAATGACTACTCATCAGTGGCCCTCCTTCTAGCGCAAAAAATGTTGATGGCCAAAAATGACCTTCATCAACATTTGGGATATCACCCAATTAGAGCCCCAATTAGATTTTTTTTCATTTGGTCTGATGGTTTCGACTAGTTCAATTAGGTCTAGTTACCCCTTGTTCTTCTTGGTCACTTGTGGTGTTTCTAATCTATTATCAAAAAGAAGAGAAATAAGACTTACTCTATTGTAGTGCACTTGTAAGAAAGAAATCCTTAAGCTAACATAAGGGCTCAACGAAGTCACCAATTAGATTGCTCCTACAAAAGGAGACTTTTAAAAATGCAATGAATTAATTTAAGTGCAAATATACTCTAAAATGTAGGTAACAGAAAATAAATCATAAATCTATCTCGATTGGTAAAGGTATAGATCTCGTCCCAATCAAGAGCAAAGAAAAAGTGAGATTTTGGACCAACTTTGAATTCAAAATAAAAATGAAATTGACAGATCAAGGAAAGAGTTCCAAGATCTATCAATTGTTCGAACAAATATCTACACTCAACTATTTGATAAATAGATATCAGATATCTATTGCACACATCTTTGAATTCAAATAAAATGAATTCAAACTCGGTAGTACAATTGTATTAAGGAAACAGTTCTCATGAGACAATTTCTATTAAAACAAAGTCAAAATTGCCATTAATCTACTAAAAAGTTAACAATGATAACATGTATATCTATTCAAATTCATTGTTTAACTTGAAATCAATTAGATCCATAAATAAAGATAGTTTTCAGCGATTTAAATAAGCGAATAATTGAATTGAATTTACAATAGTGCAAAACCCAATCAGCGAATACTTATCTAGATAAAAATTTAAATCAAATTGAATTAAAATGAAAGCTAGCAATCAGACTTCAAATTTTACAATAGCATACATAAGTTGAAGATCTAATCTAAGCTTTATGAGTACATAAAATTCTCAGAAAAAATCATGATAGCATGAAATTTTTAGAGTTGTGATACATCTGTTTAAATCTAGTCGAAAAGATAGCTAATCTTGTACATAATTCAGTATCCTATAGTAGTGCAAAGAGCCCTTCTTTTGCAGAGAACTAGAACCCCTTGCTCTACTACAAAGCCTCTTATTTATAATTTACGAAGAAAATTCCCAAAAAAGAGAATTGTTGAAAGATCAATTTAGTCTATGATTTTAAGCTCAAAAAAATCTCTCCTTTCTTCTTTTTTTTGTGCAATTCTATTGATCCAAAAAGTATTGGCCTGATCTACTCCAACCAACTCTAAAAAAAACCAACCAAAATTACAATTCAAACCAATTAAATATTTTCACAAAATTAAAATGAAAAAATGTCACAAAAAATTCTCCCAAATTAAAACTAAAACTAATAAATAAAATAAAAAGATATTTGTGCAAGCTAATAAATAAAATAAAAAGATATTTGTGCTTTTCATTGCTCTCTATGTATATTTCTTTGGCATATAAGTAATGTCAAACGAATTTGCAACAACAAGATATTTTTTGCCAATGAAATTCGCAAAATAAAACTCAAATAATAGATTTTTTTTGCAAATCCGGAATTGTAATTATACTAATTTTTTGGAATGATTAATAACTACATATGATGATGCAACCGCATCCATGTCCTCCATAGAATCAATTTCCAACAAGCCCTCATTACTCAATTTCGTTGAATAAAACTCAAAATATAACATATTAAAGTTTGAGTTCCAAAAATAATGTCATGCTGAAAATTATAACAGGCAATTACAAATTAAAAAGTATTTAAAAATAAATAAATAAATTACAAATGATATATATGTAGAAATTAAATTATGAATAAAACAAAATTTAAAAAATTGTGAAGTATTATGAAAATCAAAAGAGGAGATGGGTTAATGTATAATGGTTGAACGTTTTAATGGGCTCGTGGTTATTACATGTTACGTGGAGTGTATGAGGGGAGAGGGAGTGGAGGAGGGGACCTACGTGGGATCCCCGTCCCACTCTATTATAATTTAGAGCCTCCTACTAATATCTTATGCAGGTCCCACTGACATCCTACGAAGCCTCTAACATCACCCTCTCTACGTGATGATTTGAATGAGAGAAATACAAAATCCTCAAGGAAGTCGGGGAATTGGGGCAATGTTTCTTTATTATATATATATATATAAAAAGTGCTTGAAGTTGGTGGGTTTTTTTTTTTTTTTTTTTTTTTTTTTTTTTTTAATAATAAATTAATAATTAATTTAAATAATTAAAAAATAATATTTATAAATTAATTAATTAATTTATGAAAGTTAAATAATTAAAATATATCAATTTTTTAAATTAATTTTATTTATAATCATAAATTATAAAAAATATAATAAAATACATATTTACATATTTTTATGCCTAGGCAGTGAAATTGACCAAACTTTAACTAAATATCATTTCCAAAGTTTTTTTTTCCAAAGTGTAAATCAAGCACTACATGATGTGACTCTAACAAATCCTTTCTAATGATAGCATCCTATGACTTGGCATGTATGACATTTAAATCTACATAAGAAAATAGGTCATTCAATGGTAATGGGAAACTTGCTACTATTTCACTTACTCTCCTTTTGGTTCTTGTAGCTTGGTATACGAACAATGATTTTCCATGCTTAGTCTAGTTGAGAGAACAATTGTCAACAATATTAGGAGTAACATGATTATAGGTTCAAGGAGTTTTTCTCCATTTTGCAAGGTTCAATTATCATGAGGGTTGTTCCTAGATCCATGGGGTCACCTCGAGGTCAATCATGTAGTTACAAGAAAAAACACCATATTAAATGATCTCGTGCCCATGCACACATAAGTGGTCCCACTCACATGTTATTCAAATTAAATGCAAAAAGAGCAAAACGGGGTTTAGGTATCTACTTCCTATCTAAGGAAAATAATGAAAACATAGATCATATGCTTATGGCTAAAACTTAAACAATTTTTATGTGTAAGGGGAGAATGTGTGGGAAAAATAATGGAGTAATGCCTAAGAAATTTATGGGAATAAAAAGAGTTGAACAAGTGGAGGGTGATCTCATTTCTATCAACTTGGGGGTATATTTAGTTTTAAAATAGTGATATTTTAGGACAAGAGGAAAAAAGGAAGGAAAAGGGAGAGCCATGCCCAAGAAAATCTAGCCAAGTAAAGGAATTTAGCCATGGGAATGACTAGTTCCAAGTGAGACTAAGGAGGACTCTAAATATTATCCAAAAAGCACAAAAACGGAATACATGACAATACTCCAACTTCAAGAGGATTTTAGCAAGAGTTCTTGGATATCCTACAATAAAACTCCAATAACCCTCAAATATAGAGAGAACAAGGTGTCAAAAAAGGGAAGGAGGAGAAAGAAGTCCAACAAGGAAAGGTTGCAAGAAATGAACTCCTTCTAGATAGATTCGAGCTCAACCAAAGCACTATTTGACAAGTACATGCTCTAATACCCTCCTAGTTAATAACGTGAATCATATCATGGAATATAAGGTGGGTCAATAGCAAACGAAAATTGTTCCTCTTAACAAAATACTCAAAGAAAAGCTAGATATCATGTTATTACAATAAACTAAATGCAACTATAATAACATGCAAATATAATAAGATGATTTGAGCCAATAAAAAATATGTCTGCCAAAAATTTTAACAAATTAAAAAGAAGAATGGAAATCAAATGGATTTAGAGTAAAAATAGGGTTATCTTGAAAATTGTGGCAATAAAGAACTACTCAATCTCAGGAGCCTTCTAGGAAATAGGATCCAAGAAAAATGGTGTGATAACCAACATCTACGGTCCACCAATTAAAAATAGCATTATCCTATACAATCTTTTGGGATTCTATCAAAGAAAAATTGTGGATCATGGATTGGATTTCAAGCTCATGACATCTATATATGAGAAGATGGGGGAAATAGGAAACTTGAAGAGGACGGTGTATTTTCAAGAATGTCATTGAAATTGTAGGGATAATAAGCATATCAACCACAAATGTCCTTAATGTGTGTAATAATCAAAGAGGGGGGAGCCAATGACAAGAAATTTGGTTGGAAAATTTTCTCATGTCAAAAGAATCATGGACAAAGGCTATTCCATTTCCATTAGGTGCTACACATTGTAGAATCGAACCATTTTCCAATCTCACTTCAATGAGACAATGATGGCAACCCACGCGTGATGCCCTTCCAATTTGAGAATTTTTGGCTCATTCGTCCCAAGCTCAAGGAAAAAATGAAGGCATATTCAAAGGAATATCATAAAACCTTAAGAACGAAAATATATACCCTACAACAAATAATTCAAGTGAACACAATAAGGTTGGACTCTAACAATGGAACAAATAACATTTTGGAAACATCTTTCAAGCTAAATGGAAACTAGAGTAGAAATTACCTTATTAAAATAGGAAATCATGAGTACTTGGATGACTCAAGATCTCAAGCCATAGAAAGCATTATCAAAGACAAAATAGAATCCTATAGCAAACAAGAAAAAAAATCTTATGGAGGTAGAAGTACAGATTCCAATGGATGAAAAAAGGCAATATAAATAGAATACTATTTCACTAAACCACCTTACATAGAAGGAACCACAACAAATGAACTTCCTACATAACACCTAGGGATACAAGTTGGAAACACATCAACCACATATGATAGGGATCTCCTTACAACGTTTCTTGAGGACAAGAAAAGTTCCATGTAGGAGATCACCAACAATATTCCTCTCTTAGTCATAGAAGAGAAAAATGCCATAATCATGCAAGACATAACCTATGAGGTCAAAGATGTCGTGAAAGATATGATGATAGGAAAATCTCCAAGTCTAAACAAATTTGCAACTAGCATAGATCCATTTTAACTTTAAATCTACCAAATTCCTAGAGGGATCAAATCTGTCAAGATGCAAACCTCTTTTAAAAGAAAAACCTTAGAAAATTTTTGCATTTAAAAATATTAGATTCCTCCCAACACTTAATATATCTTAGTTAAGATGGATCTATGCTAGTTCTTATTAATATTATTTATATTATATATAAATTTCACATCTCTATATTTAGAAATATCCTTATTTTTTATTTTATTAAAACCCTCATAATGCATATATATACATATATATGTGCTTGGCATTTTTTTTACATGTTTTCTAATTTTTTTAATTTAATTTTTCAATGTGACGTGCATAGCATTGGTTATATATATATCACTTAGGAAATTATTTTATTATAAGTATTAAGTTTTTATATGTTTAGTAATTAAATTTATATATACAATTCTAAAATATCATGGTTATTGATATGAAATATAATTATTATACTTTATATCGTAAAAATGGATCTTAGTTTATAAATATTATTTATATTTTATATATATTTCACATCTCTAAATCTGAATAAATTCTTACTTTTGATTATAGGTTGATTAATTCAATTTAAATATGAAGTTTCAAAATAGCATGGTTACAAATATGAACCATTTTTATTTAAATTTCTTTTAATGTGATATGCATATAATTATTTTTTTCTTGAAGAAATTGTTTATAATTTTTTTAATAAAAAAAACTTTTGCATTATAAAAAAAAATGAATCAAATCAACTTATTATTTTTAATATTACTTTTTACTTTTTATATTTCTTTTAATTGAGTCGACACCATGTTTATTTATTATTATTATGTGATCTAATGATTCACTAAAAAATATCTTCCAACACATCACTACAATATCTCCCCCATACTCTATTGAGAGGCGCAATGAAATTTTTCTAGGCCAATTGGGAGAAAATATGAAAGGAACTACATGAAGTAATAAATCCATAAATATGTACATGGGGTCTCCTCAAAGTATTCAACACCACATTCCTTACTCTTATCCCTAAAGACAAAGGCAAACTAAATAGACAAATTTCATCTCATCTCACACTAAAATGTCATCTATAAGATAAGCACAAAAGTCATAGCAACCTACCTTAAGCCATGTATGTAACAAATCATATCACTAAAATAGGCTAGATACATTGATGGTAAATTTCTTGATTGGAATCATTGTAGCCATGAGCGATCCACACACTCAAAAGAAACAAAATACTAGGTATGCTAACCAAACATGCTATGTCAAAATATTTTGATATACTTTATTGGAAATTTATGGAAAGAATTTTGTTTTCCTTCAATTCTTCTCTAAATGGAATGTTGAGATACTAAGCCTCATATCCAACAATTCCTTCTCATGATGGAAATATTAAAAGTTCCTTCAAAGCTATCATCCAAAATCTATCCAAGGTCTCAAATTCTCAAAGGATGGAGATGCCCTCTCCCATCATATGATCCTTCACCTCTAAAGAGACATCAACCTTTCAAAAAGTCTTAGACAACTTCCTCCAATTATTGGGATGATTTATCAATAATGTCGAATCCCAATTATTCTCTTTTAACACTAAACTTACCTAGGATTTCAAAGGGAAACCCTCCCATCCAAATTCTTAGGTATCCCCATCCCTGAGTTTACCCTCGTGCAAACATCTTGAGAGAAACTTCCCCATAAGTTGAAGTAGCACCTTGAAAATTGGACTTTTAGATACCCCTCCCTAGTATGTAGAGTCACCCTTATGAAATTTTATAGTTATCCACACTACTCTACCTCTTCTTAGCCCAAGCAACCTCCAAGAAAATCATTAATTCCATCAAAGTACTCCCAATACATTTTCTTTGGGGAGGAGTGGATCAAGAAAAAAATTGGGCACTATTCGCCTAGGAGAAAGCATGCTAACCTACCAAGGAGGCTTATGAATTAGAGACACTCTCATCATGAATAAAGACCTAGGAGGGAATACTTGGTGGTGTTTGATAAACAAATAGAAAATTCCTCTCAGCAAGGAAATAATGAGAAAAGTATGTGAGAAACTACATAGAAACCGTCCTTAGCCACCTAGATGCCCAAAACAAGGACTCGCTCATTTGGATAAATGTGTGGAGAAATAAGGACCTATTTCATCAACACAATAGCTATAAATTTAGAGATGGGGCCTCAACAATATTATGGGAAGCTTCATGGCAAAGAATACTAACCTTCGCTTCAAATCCATATTTGTGGGACTTGTAGTACACCTTATGCATAAAACAAACACCACATATGTAACCACCTCCCACTCCCTTGAACTATCTTAGGCTATGAGAGGTGTTACTTGTTGTTTAACCTTATTCACAAGGTCTATTATGAATATGGGGTTAGAAAAAACTGTGTTTCTACAAGTCTACAAAATTAACTTCTAATTCCACCATTGTGTTCAACTCGTCAAGGTATTTCCATCGGTATAAATATTACTTAAATGTAAGCCCTAAATCAAAATTTATGCTTAATTGAAGTTTTGGTCTATCATTATATGTCATGTCAGTGTATATTCCACATGGAGCCCAAGCAATCCAGACAAGTCAACTCAGTGCATCATGCAGTGAGAACCACATCACACCACCACATATATCACTGCCCATGGAATTTAGCATCAAATAATATGTGGGTGGTGGGTAGTGAGCAGTGGGAGGGTCCCTTGTTGGAACCATGGATGGATTTATCCCTCTCCACCAACGCAATCATATCACAATCACAACACACTATATCACTAAAGGAGGGACTTTATCTATTCATTTAAGGATGACTGGAAATTATAGGGACTTTATCTCTCCATCCAACTAGAGACCAGTTTCATTGCAATATTTCTTGTAGTTGAACACCCTCAAGCCAGATCCAAATTCTAAGAGGATTCTTGTTCATTGAAATTCGCAACCAAGGATTAGTCACATACCCAAGAGAAGGAGTCCATGGTCCCAGTGCTTTAACAATTTCTCACCTACAATAAGCACCATAGTGGTTCACTTACTCCCTTTCCACCAGCGCACTCATGTCACAATCACAACACACTAGATCACTAAAGGAGGGAATTTATCTATGAATTTAAGGATGAGTGGAATTAAAGTAGGGACTTTAACTCTCCACCCAACCAAAGGTTGGTTGCATTGAAATATTTCTTACAGTTTAACACCCTCAAGCCAGATCCAAAATTCTAAGAGGATTCTTGTTCATGGAAATTCATACCCAAGGCTTAGTCACATACCCAAGAGAAGGAGTCCACGGTCATAGTGCTTTAACAACTGCTCACCTATGGTAAGCATCATAGTGGCTCACTAACTCCACAGGGCTTCACCCAAGATTCAGATGGCCATTACTCAGCTCCAGGAGACTGAACCTATTGTATATATTATTTCATAGTTTTTCTTTCTTATCAAGCACCGTAGAGGCCTGTACATAGAACAAGTGGTTTATTAGCACTTTCAAAAAGCACCATAGAGGTTTTCAGTCACAGAACATGTGGTTTTATAGCTCATTCAACAAGCACTACAGTGATTAGGTTTCCCTGTCAAGTTTTTCATCAACCAACATCAAGCACCAAGTAGTTCAAGCGTCCTAAGCTTCCCTATAACCATTCAATCTTAGATTCACCGTCTAGTGGCCTCAATACAAGATATGAGGAATGACATGAAAATATTCAGAACACTAGCTCTTAGAAATTTTAATCCTACTCATTTTTTTTTCACTTAGCTCCAACAGCACATTTCTCTCTCTATTTCTGCAAAGCTTCCTTATTTTCACTATGTTATGTGACCTCCTCTCCTTCACATGCAATGTTTTTTTTTCGTCTCTTATATTTTTTTTCTTCCCGAGGCAGTAATTCCATTGTCTAAATCATTGAGGATGGGGAAAGGATGGGCATCATCCCCCATCCATGCTACCCCATCTAATATTATTTAATGCCTGACAATGTTGGTTAGTCACTGGTTTGGATGAAATTAAGTAAATTCATTGTGGCCTTATGGGAATGATCTCAGCACACCACAAGCAACTGACAAACATGCCATAGGAACCCTAACAAGTACATTATTTCCCTCCTTTCATATATTTTGATATGTGTGTCCCTCCCTTCAGCCAGTCATTAGTTTATTTTCACACCCACATAGATACACATCTATAATTACACAGTTGGGTTTACATATATGGGGTGTTATAAAAAATGGTTGTTACAAACCCAACCCACTTAAAGGAACATCGTCCTTGATGTTCTATAAATAGAACAAAAAATTTAATTAGTAATCTTTATATTTGAATCTCTTACATATTTTTACACAATAAACAAAAAAGGGCAAGATACACCCATTTTATTTTCCATTTCCTACGTGGCTCCATCTAGTCAAAATTTAATCCATTTCACCTTGACCTGCTCTTTTACTCTATTCCAAAGCAAAATATTCCTTTGATCTAGGAAGCATAATGCTTCTAGTTGGAACTCTCCCTCAAGTTCAACTTGTATCACATACCAACTGAAAATATGATTAGTGTCATGTAAATAATTAAGCAAGGAAATGTGAAAAACACCATGTGCTTTCACTGTGGGTGATAAGGCCAATCTATAAGCCACTTGCCCCACTCTTTCCAAAATATGGAATGGTACACAAAATATGGGTGTCAACTTGGCACAAGTTCCCACTTTTAGGTAGCTCTTCCTTGTTCTAATGCAATGAGACACATGATGTCCCACTTAAAATTCATTTTGCATTATTTTTTTATCTACGTAACTCTTTTTCCTATCTTGATATATCTTTAATTATTTCCGCATATGGAGCACTTATTGCTCCATTACTTTAACATTTTTTTTCCAAGAACCACCCTATTCATAGGATCGTCCCATCTAATGGGAGTGTTACATTTTCTTCCATACAAAGCCTTGAAGGGGATCATCTGCAATAACACTTGGTACCCATTGTTGTATGAAAATTCAACTGGTGGCAGGAACTCTTCCCACCTCTTTGGTTGATGCATGACATACATCCTCAACATGTCCTATAAAAATTTGTTCGCTCTCTAGGTCTAGCCATCATTCTGAGGATGATATGTTGTCTTAAAGGCTAGCTAGGTTCCGAAACCAGCAAACAATGTTCTTCAAAAATTTGATGTGAACTTGGCATCCTGATCTGAAATGATCTTCTTGGGTATGTCATTTGAAAATGAATATTTCCTTTGTGAAAATATAAGGTATTTTAATAGCTTTGTGGGTGGGATTGAAAGTTAAAAGTGAGTTTCGTTACTTGATTTATCCATTACCACCATATGGCATCATGTTAGTTAGATGTTCTGGGAAATCCTGTGATGAAGTCCATAGATATGACTTCCCACTTCCACTCGGGGAATGGGATATGTTGTAGCAATATTGTTGAATTTTGCATGCCAATTTAACTTTTTGACCTTACAGAAACCTATAACTGTAATCAAAAACTTCATTTTTCATACTTGGCCAATAATACATCTTATTCATGGTTTTTATCATTTCTTGATAACCCAGATGACCAGAGAAGGTGTTTTATGAAACTCATCCAAGATGAACTTCTTCAAGTCACCCATACAAGGAACATGTGTTATGAAACCAACTCCAAAAATATAATAAAAGAGATATCAACACCTTAGAAATAGCCACTTCGAGGGGGAAACCTCCAGTACATTGCATAAATGAACAATTCTTGGATGATACAAATGAAAAAACCTGCTCTCTATATATAGGAGTCCATGGGGCCACAATGTAATCCTAGTGGGGCCAAAATGTAATCCTAGTCGACCTAACAATAATAATGTAAGGGCACAATAATAACAATATGGCGGTTACAGGGGTACAACAATAACAATAATGCGGTTACACTAACAACAATAAGGGACTATACTAGTAATATAAGGACCTAACATGCTCAAAATTGTTGTCCTCAACACTTGAGTAGCTCCGGGTGATTCTGTATAAAATTCTCACCCTCCCATGTAGAATCTTCAGTGAGTAAGTTATTCCATTTGATGAGATACTCTGAAATTGATCGATTTCGTAGCTGTCGAGTTCTTGTTTCCGTGACTGCTTCAGGTTCCAATATGGTTTTTCCTTCCTCATCAAGTTCTGGCAATATTGTTTGAACTGGAAGTTTGTCCCCTATAACCTTTTTTAAGCATGAAACATGGAAAATTGGATGCAATTGCAAAGAACTAGGAAGCTCCAATTTGTATGCCATAGTACCAATCTTTTGCAACACCTTGTAAGGACCATAGTACTTTGGCGATAATTTATTATCCTTCTTAGCTTGCTTGAGGGAATTTTTTTTGTATGGTTGTAGCCGTAAAAATACCCAAACCCCACATCAAAACTTCTCTCACTTCTATGTTGATCTGCCTATTGCTTCATTCGATTTTGTGCCAAATTTAGGTTATCCTTTAAGAGTTGGAGAACTTCTTGTTGATGCTCGATGTGATCCTCCACTGCTTGAACCCTAGAATTTTCCCTTAAAGAAGATGTGATGGATGGTGGATGATATTCATAAAGTGCCATAAATGGGGTCATTTTTGCTGCAGTATGGAAGTAAGTGTTATACCACCATTCAGCGAGAGGTAGCCACTTGACCCATTTTGCTTGCTTATCAGATACAAAACAACGAAGATATCCTTCCAAACATTTATTCACTATATATGTTTGACCATCGGATTGAGGATGATAAGATGAGCTATGAGCTAGTTGAGTACCCAAACAAGAAAATAATTTCGTCCAAAAATTTCCTATAAAAATGGGATCTCACACTTACAATAATCTTCGGGTTTCACAAATTTTTGAATTGTTTCCATAAAAATGTAGTAGTAACCGACTTGAGCTAAATGGGATGAGATACTTATTTAAGTGTACTTCTGGTAATTCCTATCAACTAGCACCATGATGACACTTTCCTTCGACTTAGTAAACATGTGATAAAATCCATTGAAATCTCCTCCCAACGTTGACTTGAAATGGATAAAGGTTGTAGAAGACCCGGGGTCTTAATTGTCTCAACTTTATTTTGCTGGCAAACCAAACATTTTGCCACAAACTTTTGAATATCAGATTTAAGGCCATCCCAAAAAAAGTCTTTCTTCACCCTATGGTAAGTTTTTAAAAATCTCGGGTGTCCTCCTAAAGGAGAAGTGTGCAATTCCAAAAAAGTCTTTTGTTTTAGTTGGGAATTCTTGCAAATATATAAGTGATATTTGTACCATAAGGAATCATTTTTCCAACTAAATGTATCAAATGTACTAGGATCTTGCTGCAACTTTTGAATGAGAGTCCACACTTCTTCGTCCTTCTTCCATTCATCCCTTTCTTCGGTTATCCAATCTGCTGGATAATAGAAATGGCATAAATCAATGCTTCCACCTCTTCATCCTTTCTTTAGAGGCATCTCAATAAAATTTAGCTTCCCTTTTTTGTATATTATTTCAAAGTCATAACCCAACATCTTTGTGACCCATTTTTGCTGCTCTTCTAAAGATAGTCTTTGTTCCAAAAGTGTTTAAGACTATCATGATTAGTTTTTACCTTGAAGTGTCTTCCCATTAGGTAAGTTCTCCATTTCTTTAGTGCATGCAGTATTGCTAACATTTCCTTCTCATAAATAGGTTTCTGTAAATACTTTCCTTTGATTGAATGACTTTCAAAAGCAATGGGTCTTCCTTCTTGCATTAAAACAACACCAATTCCATTTCCTGAGGCATCACATTCCACAATAAAGGTTTTGGTGAAGTTTGGCGTAGCTAAGACTGGTGCTAGGCGCATTGCCTCTTTAATATGTTTAGAGGCCTTAGTTGCTTCAGGAGTCCATGAAAATACATCTTTCTTCAATAATGTTGTTAGAGGTGCTACTATTCTCCCATAATTCTTAACAAACTTGCAATAATACCTTGTTAACCTGAGAAATCCGCGCAACTGATTTATGGTTGTGGGGACTTTCTGTTCCTTAATAGCTTTAATTTTGTTAGGGTCTACCTTAACACCCTCGTGAGATACAATATGGCCCAGATATTCCACCTCTTGTACTCAAAGAAACATTTGGATGTTTTTGCATATAATTGTTTCTCCTCCAATAGTTTGAGTACCTTGTCAACATGTTGAACATGATCCTTCCAGACCTGCTAGAGATTAGCATATCATCAAAAAATACTAGCGCAATTTCTAAGGAAGGTTTAAAAATGAATTCATCAACCCCTGCTAAAATGTAGAAGGTGCATTGTTAAGGCCAAAAGGCATGACCAAAAATTCATAATGACCCTCATGAGTTTTAAATGTTGTTTTCGGAATATCTTTAGTCTTCATTCTAATTTGATGATATCCTGAACAAAGATCCAACTTGGATAAATAAATTTCTCCATGAAATTCATCCAATAATTCATCAATCACAGGAATTGGAAATTTATCTTTAATGGTGAACTTATTGAGATCCCTATAATACGTACACATGCACCATGATCCATCCTTCTTTTGCACCAATACTACTAGAGTAGAGAAAGAACTTTGACTAGGTTGAATTATACCAGCCTCTAACATTTCTACAATCATACGCTCAATTTCACTCTTTTGGACATAAGGATATCTATAAGGCCTGATGTTTGGAGGAACACTTCCTGGAATCAAATGAATAGCATGATCATGATCATGAATAGGTGGGAATCCTTTGGGAGTTTTAAACACCTTGGAATGATTGTCCAAGACTTTTTGGAGATCTAAAGAAATAGATGATTTTGGTGTTGGAACTTCTAGTGAGCATAATTGTGCAATTACGCCTTGTTGTTCTTTCTTTAGAAGCTTTGTCATGACATTAGAGCTTATTATCTTTCTTGGCTTCCTTGCAAGACCCCGTAATTCAACTTCCTTTCCTTCTGAAAAAAATTTGAAGAAAATTTCTTGAAAATGGTGTTACCATCCCTAAAGATTTTAACCATTGTACTCCTAGTACAACATCAGCACCTCCCATAGGAATGGAAAGCATTAGACTATTCAATACATATTCCCCCATGGTTAGCTTTATATTATGACATTTTCCAGAGTAATTTATAGTTCCTCCATTTGCAACCATCACTTGACATTTTGGTGCTGGGTATAGGAAACAATTCAATTCCTTGGCTACCTTACAATGAATCAAATTATGGGTACTACCTGAATCAATCAACACTATTACCTTTTTCTTCTTGATATGTCCTTCTATCTGGAGAGTTTAAGGAGTGGTAATTCCTTCCAATACATTACACGATATGGTCGGACTCATTTCTTCCTCTTCTAGGGTTGCTTCATGTCCTTTCTTTAAGTTTTCGTTTCATTTTATTCTCCTCACACCCATGTAAAAAATACCTATTCTCACAAACTTGCACACTTGCGACCTTTAGTGTATTTGCTATCACAACTGTAGCAAAGCCCTTTTTCTCTTTTTTCTTCCAATTGTTGTGGTGTCAACCTTGTAGGTTGTGGAAGTCTAGGAGTAGCAACACTTCCATCTTTATAGATGTGAGTGATAGGCTTCCTTATCGCCATAATTTTACATTCAATTTTTCTTGCCAACCTAAATGCCTTCTCTAATGAATCTAGTTCCCAAACGTGAACTTCATGTTGGATGTTATCCTTTAAAGTCCCTATGAAGGCATCAATCCTGTGTTCCTATGGAATATCAGTTACCCTTATATTCAATTTTTGGAAGTCCTCAATGTGCTCCGCCACTGAACCCTTCTGTTTGAGATTTATCAATTGGCTAAATAAGGTGTTGCTCTTTGTATCCTCATAATGTGCTATCATTTCCTCCGTAAAAATTGACTTAGTGAAAAAATTTTTACGAGATCAAAGCTATCGATACCATACAAATGTATTTTGTTCTAAATTTAAAGTTGCAATGCGTACCTTTTGTGTGTTTTGCACGTTATTGAGATCAAAATATTGCTCCATATGTAGTATCCATGTTACGGGATCCTTGCCATCAAACATCCTCATATCCATCTTTGGAATATGGTGGTTCTTTAATCCAACATTAGATTTTATGAAATCATGATTAACATTTATTTTGTTCTCATCATGAGTTTCCTCTACTATATTTTTGCCATTAGGAATTATTTCTTGTATCAACTTTTACAAACCTTCCTTCAAACCTTCCATGTCTTCCTTCAAACCCTCAATTTTTTCTTCCATACCATTCTTCAAACCATCCATCATATATTCCATGCCTTTCTTCAAACCATCCATCTTAGCTTCCATGCTTTTATTCAAAACATCCATTTCATTTTTTGTTGCTCTTTATGAGAGCGAATTTGGTGCACTTGCTCTTGTAATTTTGATAGATCATGTTGCAATTCTTCATCTTCATGAGTCATAGTAGAGTACTATGAGAGCATAATGGGTGTTGAATTATTTTTAGGAGGATTTAGAACCCAATCCTGATATCTATGCTTAATAGGCCTTTGGAATCACTTAAAACTAATTTTTCAAACAAGACTTATGCAATTTGAAAAAAACAAAATACACACATTTTTCTTGAAACTGAATTATCTCTATGATTTTGGATCTTTAATATCTGAAATTCGGCCCTGAAGTAGCCCTTTGAATCTTATTTTGAATGCCACAGGTCTGACCTGATTTCGATTCTTGAAGACAAAGTTATGCCCAATCTCCTACGATGACCTAATTATGGATTGGTTCAGTAGCGCGAACTTGTATGACTTGCCACATGTCATTGTTTCCTCCTTAGGATCTAAAATTGATATAAAGAAAACTAAAGTTCGTGTACTTGTGGCCACTTTTTATAGAATCCCAATCCGATGCTCAGAGAGAGAGTTAGGATGTTTTTCCCACAGTCACCTCTTTGAGATGAAATTTTGGAGCCTGAAACAATCCTAACTTCCACATATCATATCTCCCAAAATATTCTGAAACAAGATCTGAAATTTTTAAAGGAGTTTCCTTAGGCTTTCATATTCTCTTTGCTAAAATTTCAGCTTTTGAACCCTCGTAGAAAAAAATTTATAGCGAAAATTTCGCGATGACCTTTTTAGGTTAAATTCAGGAGCCTGCAAAAATCCCTAACTTCCACAGATCATATCTCCGAAAATATTGTGAACAAAGCTCTAAAATTTTGCGAAGATTTTCCTGAGGATTTCAAAATCACACGCTAAAATTTTAAGCTTCTGAAACTTCGTAGAAAAAAAGTTATAGTGAAAAGGCCACGATGACCTGTTTGGAGTAGCGAAACCCTAGAATCCAAAACTCTAATACCAAATGTTATGAAACCAGCTCCAAAAATAGAAGAGAAGAGATATCAACACCTTATAAATAGCCACTTCGAGGGGGAAACCTCCAATACATTACATAAATGAACAATTTTTGGATGATACAAGTGAAAAAACCTCCTCTCTATATATAGGAGTCCATGGGGCCACAATGTAATCCTAGCCGACCTAACAATAATAATGTAAGGGCACAATAATAAAAATATGATCGTTACAGGGGTACAAAAATAACAATAAGGGGGTTACACTAACAACAATAACGGACTATACTAGTAATATAAGGACCTAAAAACATGCCATTTATCCTTGAACTTCAACATTCTATCGCTAGCGAGCATATAATTATTTCTTAATGATCCTTTTGGTTATCGTTGCAAGCACACCTTCACATTTTGAAATTAATCGTCTTGCACCAATTCTTTCCTTGATATTAAATTTGCAAGTGCTCATGGCTTATAAGTGAGCCACTTATAGACTTCTTCTAAGTGCACATGCCACCTTCTTCTATTCACCTTTGATATGCTTTATCTCGAAATCAAATTCATTGATTAGAGCTAACCATATGGCTTGTCTTGCATTTAATTTAGGTTGATCAAACAAGTATCTCAAAGGATCCATAGTCTGGAATTAAAACAAACTTCGTTCCAATTAAATAATATCTCCACATATTCAATGTGTGCACTGTTATTGCAAGATCCAAGTCATGAGTGACATAGTTCTTCTCATGATCATTTAATTTTCTCAATTCATAACAAATCACATGTCCTTATTACATTAAAACACCACCGAGCCCTTCCTTACAAGCATATGTTCAAACCATAAAATCCTTTTCCAGATCAATTATTCTCAAGATAGGTGCTTGAGTGATAAAGTGCTTGAGTTTTTCAAATTTGGTTGTGCACTATGATATCGATTGAAATTTTAACTCCTTTCGTTTGCGTGACTATGATTTTGTGCCCAATCTTTGAAAAATCATGAATAAATCACGTGCAATATCCATCCAATCCCATGAAATATCTCACCTATGTGACATTTTGAGAGTATGCCACTCCAAGATGGCCTTGATATTCTCAGGATATACAGCAACACCTTCATTTGAGATTGCATCCCTGAAATATTGAACATGTGACTTAAATAATTTACATTTTAAAATTTAGCATATAGTTTGTGTTCCCTTAGCAACTGTAGTACTACCTTCAATTTCTCCTCATGTTCTTCTCTGGCTTTCAAGTAAACTAGAATATCATCTACAAACACTAGCAAAAATTTGTCTAAGTTCTAGTTGAGGACATTATTCTTTAGATACATAAATGTGGTTGGAGCATTGTAAGTCCAAATGGTACCACAAAAAAATCGTAGTTTCCATATATTGTCTTGAAATTTGTCTTGTGGATTTTTTCATCCTTAATATGAAATTGATGGTAATTAGACCTGAAGTCTAATTTTGAGAATACCACAACCCATCTCATTTGATCGAACAAGACATCAATCCTAGGAAACATGTATCGGTTCTTCACTTTGGCTTTATTCAGTTACCAGTAATCAATTCACAACCGCACCATGTCATCCTTTTCTTTACAAATAACACTAGGGCTCCCCATGGAAACACATTGGACCTGATATATCCCTTGTCTAGCATTTACTTCAACTGTAATTTTAGCTCCACTTTCTTCGGCATGCTTATGCAATATGGGGGTTTCGATATTGGCACTGAACATGACATCAACTCAATGGAAAAATATTTCTCTCTCCTCAGTGCTAGTCTAGGTATTTCCTTGAAAAAAACATTACCAAATTGTTTTAAAACTAGGTGATCCTAAATTATATCTCTATTAGCTTCTAATTCGTTGTTCACCTAGACCACATAAAATGACCACCCTTTCATAATGCATGTTTTCACCTACAACACTAATATTTTCCTAACGGTGTTAAACCCCTTATTCAGAGGAGTATTACCTCTTCGCCCTTGTCATTACAACATTCCAACAACTTTTTGTAGTATTCCACCTTAGTTCTATGCGACACCATCTATTCTGTGCCCACTACGGCATCATAAGAGCCCAATGGTAAGAGGTTAAGGTTCGTTGTAGTGGACATGTTTCTCAACATCATGCAGGGGCATGATTCCACTAAGTTTGTTACTTTCCTTTTGGCTCTTGTGGCCAGATAGACTAACCATCATTTGTCGTGGGTTTTGTTTTTCAGATTATATTTCTCTGTGATCTTCATAATCATATAGATGAAATTAGAACCCGATTCAATGAGAATTGAAACAAGTTGGTTGGTGATTGTACCTTCCATTTCGATCACTAAGGCTTGATGGTATGCTTAACTATTGTTAAAGGATGCATAAATTCAAAGCATACTCAAGGCCACATCATTCGTTGCCACAGCTTCTTGAATGTTAAAAAATTTCATGTTGATTTTTTGTTGAAGCAGATAATCCTTACGCAAGTGGTTCTCTCCACATTTCCAATGCTAGAATGGTCCTATTTTGGAATCCTTGGCCTCTCCCTTCGTTAGTTGAGTATTTTATTCTCTATTTTCAATGGTAAAAATTAGTTGGAATCCACCCTTGGCAAGAGTGGTAAATTCATCATTTCTCCCCTCTTACTTATATCCTCGAGACTTTTCCCATTTCCTTTTAAAAATAGCTTTATATTTTATTTTCCAACCTATTTGAAACTTGGCATTATGCTTGGAATAATAATAGAAACACTTGGCCTTTTGGATGGAATCCTCCAAGTTTCTTAGCTCATTAAATTTGATCTTGTCATATTAGGATTGTGGTAACCCACTGAGGTACCATTGAATATTTATCTTAACATATTTTATGTATGGAACATACATTAATAGTTCCAAGAATATGTTGGTGTGCTCATCCATCATAATCTTCCCTTTATTCTCATGGAATTACCCCAACCCCGTTGAACTACTTAAGGATGTGAGAGGTCTTACTTCTTGTTTAACACAATCCCCAAGGTCTAGTATTGATGTAGACTAGCTGCAAAAATATCAGAGTAAGCGTAGAAACTATAGAGTTTACACTACACAACCTTATTACCCGCAACGGGTTTGTTTAACTTCGGGGCTCATTAAACATACATACATACATATGGCGTGATCAACAGCATTATTATAAACAAAACACATATAACCCAAAAAAATTTGTTTGCACGGAATCTCTTACCAGAGGGTCCCATGACAAGCCTGATCAATCACCGGCGATCACAAATCACACAATTTGCAATTTAGCTTTAACACTTAAACTTTAATCCTTGCAAATTGCAAAACTACGTTGAGCTAACACGTGTCCTCCTTTTTTTCGCATCGCAAATAAAGTAGTTTACTTTGCGATGTCTTAACACTTATTTCCTAAATCTTGCGAAGTGTAAAACTGCGCTGAGCTAACATGTGTCATCCTCCTTTTCGCATCGCAAATAAAACAGTTTACTTTGCGATGTCTTAATACTTATTTCCTAAATCTTGCGAAGTGAAAAATTGTTTCCCGACACTATGATCGCCACCGTTGGATTAGTCTCGGATCCGACGATCCCTGTTGTCTCTCCACTCCTCACTTCACATCGCTGATAAAACAATTTAACTTGCGACTTTTTAACATTAAACCTGTTTTTGTGCGAAGTGAAATGGCTTTCAACTTGCGATGAGATCTCTCCCGTTGATCGGTTCAGATCTATGGCCCTCGTTGTGCCTACAATATGATTATCCTTCCATTGTATAAATTAATATATATATGACTCAATAGAGTTTAAACAAATAGTTTGAACAGAGAGCCCAATCAATAGAAAACACTTGAAAATTAATAGTAAAGGAATTTACATACCCAAGCCCTTGATCGACTAGTTATTACAATTGGTTATGCTCTCTTTGCTCTCGCCTCTCGCACACCTATTTAACATTGTCTCACTTTTTTCCACACTCTGCTCTCTCTCACCTATCTTATATATTTATATAACAATATGAAGTGATCCTTCTCGCCTAAAATAGATTTTTGTTGAACCACTCCAACAAACAAATGCTCCTTTCTAAGCTCATATCCTACTTGGCTCGATCTCCTCACAGGGAGAAACCAATTTCTATTTCTATTCCTAATTAATTTAACAAACCCAAACAAACTAACTTCTCTCATTTAAAACTAAGTAAAATATTAATAGCCAATGTTTATCCACCTCATGGTTAGCCACAACATGTGAACATCCAATCACATTGTTGGCTAAGTCTGGATGCTCCTACATCAAACTCCTAGGGAAGAAAATATTGATCCATCAATGCTTCAGGATCTGTACTAAAATTTTGTAACTCTGTTGCTATCATCCAACTAGCATCTTCCACAGGGTGTCCTTTCCATTTGACTAGATACTGATAGTAAGTTTTTCCTCTCGTCTTCTTTGCTGCTATTTTATCCAAAATGGCTTCCACTTCTTTCTTTTCTGTCTTTGGCATCTGTTCCTTCCAATTCAAAGTCTGGTCTTCCTCTTATGTAGAGTCTTCTGGTAGCTCTTCCTTTGTTCCTTTGTATAGGTATAAATCTGCAACATTAAAGATAGGTGATATTCCAATTCCTTCTAGAAATTCATTCTCAATGCATTTGAAGAAAATTTCCTCAAAACTCTACATGGTCCTATATTTTTCATCTTTAATTTTTTGTAAGTCCTACTATGAAACATTTCTTTTCTCAGGTACACCATGACTAGGTCACCTACTTGGAATTATTTTTCTTTCCTCTTCAAATCAACTCTCTTCTTGTATTTTCCACTACTTTCCTGCAATGTGTTTTTGACATCTTCCTTTAGTTTATGCATTTGTTCTGCAAACTCTTCAGCCTTTGCGCTCCTTATTTCTTATTTTCCTAAATTTATGAGCTCATACACACCTATTGGATTCATTCCAAAGAAATCTGGAATGGAATCATCCCAATACTTTGATTGGGAGTATTATTATAAGAAAACTCAGCCTGAGCAAGTGCTAAATCCCACTGCTTAGGGTTTTTATAAACTAAGATCCTCAATATATTTCCCAAGCTTTTGTTTACTACTTCGGTCTGTCCATCCATTTGAGGGTGATAAGTTGAACTGAAACTAAGGTTGATACCTAGTTTTTTCCATAGAGTTCTCCAGAAATGACAACAAACTTGGTAACCCTGTCAGACACAATACTCACAGGCAATCCATGTAATCTTATAACTTCTGAAAAAAATAGATTAGCAATATGTGTTGAATCACTAATTTTCTTGCATGAAATGAAATGAGCCATTTTAGAAAACCTATATACTACAACATAAATGGAGTCATTTCCTCTTTGAGTTTTTGGCAAACCCAAAAAAAAAATCATACTAACCACATCCCATGGTCGGTTTGGTATTGGCAATGGTTGATACAATCCTATATTTTGACTTCTCCCCTTAGCATGCTGACAAATATTGTATTTCTCAACAATTCCCTTAACATCAGTTAGCATATTTGGCGAGTAGTAAAAAAAAATTACCGAAGAAAATGTCTTGTCTTTTCCAAAGTGTCCAGATAAGCCTCCACTATGTTTCTCCTTAATTATGTTTTCCTTCATAGAACATTTGGGAATGCACAATTTATTACTTTTCAATAGAAAACCTCCTTGGATAAGATAATCGAACCACTGGATTCTATTATGAACTACTGGGTTTTGCGCAGCTGCATAAATTTCCTTAAATTATGCATCTACTTTATACGTGTCAACCATTTCTTCAAATCCGACAACACCAACTTGTAATTCTTGCATGATTAAATTCACTCTGCTCAAAGCATCAGCAACTTTATTCAACTTACCACTTGTATGCTTAATCAAAAAAGTAAAACTTTGCAAAAATTCTACCCATTTGACATGTTTCTGGTTCAATTTTGGCTGGTTGTTTATAAACTTTAACACATGGTTATCAGAATATAATAAAAATTCTTTTGGTAACAAATAATGTCTCCATTTTTTCAAGGCTTGCACAACAGCATAAAACTCTTTGTCATAAGATGAGTATTTATTCTCTGCTTCATTCAGTTTCTCACTAAATTATGCTATTGGTCTTTGTTCTTGACTTAAAACTGCTCCAATTGCATCTCCACTAACATCAGTTTCAACTTGGAAAACTTTTTCAAAATATGGCAAAGCTAAAACTGGTTTTTCTATAATTTTCTTCATCAGCAACTTAAATTTTCAGTCTGTTGCTTCTGTCCACTTGAATGGCTGATTAGTTTCCTTGATTGTTTCAATAATGGGTGCACAAATCTGACTAAAACTTCTAATAAATTTTCTATAGAAACTTGCAAGACAGTGAAATCTTCTTACCTCAAATATGTTTCTTGGAGTTGGCCAATTCAAAATTTCTTGGACTTTTTCCAGATACATTTTCAAGCCTTCTTTAGAAACTACAAATCCCAAATAGAATAGCTCTTCCTTCATAAAATTGCATTTCTTCAAATTTATTACTAGCTTCTCTTTCTACAAAGTTTTTAGAACCAAGTTAAGGTGCTCCAGATTCTCTTCTTTACTTCGACTGAAAATTAGAATATCACCAAGATAAACAATTACAAACTTGCATGCATATTCCTTCAAGACTTCATTCATTAATCTCATGAATATGTTGGGTGCATTAGTGAGCCCAAAAGGCATCACTAACCATTCATACAAACCATTGTTTGTTTTGAAGGCAGTCTTCCACTCATCCCCTTCTCTAATCCTTATCTAATGATAACCACTCTTCAAATATATCTTAGTAAAATATTTTGATCCACTCAAGAAATCCATTAAATCATCCATTCGTGGTAAAGGAAAATGATACCTGATGATGATTTTATTTATGGCTCTGGAATCTATGCACATGCATGATTCATCTCCTTTCTTTGGAATGAACACTGTTGGCACAGCACATGGACTAAGGCTCTCTCTTATCAATCCCTTATCCATCAACTCTTGCACTTATCTTCCAACTTCTGCATTTTCTTGAGGAGTTAATCTGTATGCTACTTTATTCGGAAAACTTACTCCAGGTATTAGATCAATGTGATGTGATGTAGGAGCATCCAACAGAAAGGCGACAACTGGAAGAAGAGTTTTGAGAATTTTATTTTTTCTTTTTTATTTAAATTTGGGCTGACACAGCAATTGTCATTTAAAATTAAAAGTATAGTAAAATAGGATTAGTTAAATACCAAGGACTTGTTTTCAAGAAACTGTTCAATAACTAAAATGACAGTTTCTCAGCCATGTGGAAAGTCCAGGAAAAGATTAAAAATGCAAACCAGACCCAGATTACGAGGGCTACCATCGACTGAAAGAAGAACAATCAGAAGTTAAATAATTTAATGAATTGTGTGTGAAATGTTCCATTTCCTTTCGTAAATTTCTTGTAATCATGTGTACCATTATTATTTTCAAATTTAATAGTCTGAGCTCTATCTGAAAATAAATCAACAGTGTGGAAAGACAGAACAAACAACTAAATCCATTTGATTTGAAAAAGAGAGACAGCCATTCAAACATTCATTTCCAAATAAGAACCAGACAAGAACAGCGTTCTTCGAAAAAGACTTACAGCAAAGATACACCATACGAGGAAAGAATACAAGTAGAGGTCCCAGGTACAGCATTTACAATATTTTAGCAAATAAACTTTATAAATCAATTTTGTTTACGGAGAATAATAGAATGACATTGAAATCATTTTCCAAATAATAATAGAACGACAAACCTCGTAGAGTTATGAAACATTTACATACATATTGATACATAACCAGGGTTTTACCCGGTCTTCAAAATTGAAGCACATTCAAATAGTGCGAAAGAGTTACAAATATTATATCAAATTACAGAATGGTGAAACCCTCCTAGGGTTTTCAGGACCTAACGAAAATCAAAGGTGATAGCCGCAAAGGGAAAAGACCCTACCCATTTTTTTACACAAAATAAATTGTGGGTTCATTGACAGCCGAAGCCTCCCAGTACCAGACCTGCAACCACAACAAAACAACGACTTAGAAATTGCTTTGAAGAAGCGTCATATGAATAACACTAAAGAGAACTTAAGAGAAGTTTTGTATTAATACTTACCAGGAGCCGGACCAGAAAGAAAGGTGGAAATGATAAGCGAGAAAAGAGAATTGTTACAGTGATGTTCTTAAAGAATTTCACCTGCTCACAAAGGAGCCAAGAGGTCAGTAGAATGAACAATAAAAATTGTAAAGTATAACCAGAACAAGAGCTTACCAGTGTATGAAGAACTCATGCTGCCAGGAGCGAAGCCAAGAGACTATCGACAAGCAGAAATCCATTACAACCAGTTACTCATAGAATGGAGAAATACTAAGCCAAAATTGAAATATAAAAGACAGCGAGCAGTTTACCAATGAATATAACTCAAAAGGATATAAAACCTTGCCATAGAAAGGAACCAAGATTACCTTGCAGAGACATAAAAGCTGCACGAGTTTACAACAGTCACAGAGTAAATATACCAGCACGTTCCATGAGAATAAAGGTCTCACACTCAGAGAAGCGAACCATTTCACACAGACTACGAATTCATACCAACTACCAGAGACCAGGGTTCAAAACCCATGACAAATCTCTCGCTCAGAAAATTGCGACAAACAGTGAATGACAAATAACCAAGCGAATAAAAAAAATGTATTGTTTTTAACCGAAGTAATAAGTCTATGGTCTTAACCACGATCAAATGCGAGAAGTCACCTCGGGAGGAGTAAATGCAGGTGATAATTAAATTGAGTTAATAACATTACATATGTTGTGTTAAGTTAACTGTATTATCTTAAATAACATTGAATTTTGCATCCTCGAGACTGTCCCCACCAAATTTTGGTATCAGAGCAATTTTCTCTTCCTAGTAAGGATGGAAGTAGGAAGAAGAGGTCGAGGCAGAGACAAAAAGAGAGTAGTAGATGAAGGGCTATGGGAAGAGATCAGAACATTGTCTGCACGTTTGGAAATAGTGGAGGCAGGAAGGCGCAGAGATCCTAAAGGTGGAGATGACAATGAGGAAGAAAACGAAACGACGACAGAAGGGTTGGATGAAGAAGGACTAGAGATTAAATTGTTAAGATCAGTCTTGATGGCTAGCAGCAAGCCAAAACCAGAGCTTTCTAATTACGATGGTAGCTTGTCCACATAGGCATTGTTGGACTAGATAAGCGAGTTAGATAAATACTTTGAATATGAAGAAATCAGTGAAGATAGGAAGATTAGGTTTGTTGTTACCAAGTTGAAAGGGCATGCAGCACTGTGGTGGGACAATGTACAGGAAGAAAGAAGGAGGTTGAATAAACCATTGATAAAAAAATGGGACATAATGATTGCAAATATGAAGAGAAATTTTTTGGCTAAAGATTACCAAATTTCCCTTTACAGACAGGTGCAGAACCTGAGACAAAGAATGATGACTGTAAAGGAATATACTGAAGAATTTCACAAAGTAAATTTGAGAGCTGTGTATGTTGAATATACCCTAGAGAAAACAGCGAGGTTTGCAAATGGTCTACGGATGGAGATCCTAGACGAAATTAGCATTATTTCCCATAATACTATAGAAGAATCATATCAGAGTTCTTTGAGGGCAGAAGAGAAGATCATCAGGAAACAGAATGCAAAAAGAGGATGTGGTTCTGGCAAGGGAAGAGGAAGTCCTTTGGCAGAAGTAGAAATGCCAACAGTAGTGAAGAAGGCAGCAGTTCGAAAGCTTTGGGACAGAACGAGAGGGAAGGTAACACTAGAGGAGGAAGGCCATACCAACGAGGAAGAGGTAATGGCAGAGGCAAAGGAAATGCCTATCAGTGTTACAAGTGTCACAAGTGGGGACACAGGTCTTTTGAATGTCCTGAAAATGAACCAGTTGGAAAAAGAGGAACATATGTTGCTCAACCAGATTTAGCAGAGGCACCGCCACAGGAGGTGGAAAATATGCCTGAAACCAGAGAAGCCTTGGTGTTGAACAAGGTTTTGTTAAAACGAGCTAAGGAAGTGACTGATCTGACACGGAGAAAAGCATTGCTCTGGACTGTGTGTAAATCACATGGAAAATGTTGTAAGTTGATAATAGACAGTGGAAGTACTAATACCCTGGTAGCTACTGAAATGGTGGAAAAAATTGGATTAAATAAGACGAAACACCCAACTCCATATAAGGTGTCTTGGTTGCAAAAAGGACACCCATTGCTGGTTGATGAGCAATGCGAAGTGGAGTTTCATATTGGCAAGTACAAGGACAAAGTGATTTGTGATATGCCAATGGACGTGTGCCATATTATGTTAGGAATACCATGGCAGTATGATAGGAAGGTCATCCATGACAGAGAAAATAATTGCTACAGGTTTGTTAAAGATGGGATAAAGCATACGCTAGTTCCCATGAAGGAAGAGGATACTGCGGAAACCAGTGGAACAAAAGCATTTTTGATGGGTGGAAAGGAGTTTCTACAACATATTTAAGATAATGAGGTAAACTATGCAGTGGTGCTAAGGCCAAGAATATTATTGATACATACTGAAATTACCAATTTTCCTAAAGAGATATAGGACATGCTGCAGGAGTTTAATGATATTGTGGTAGATGATCTACCAGAAAAATTGCCACCAAAGCGGAGCATTAGTCACCAGATTGATTTCATCCCGGGAGCCAGTTTATTGAACAAGGCTACTTACCAGATGAGTCTGAAAGACAATGAGGAAATCAAGAAGCAGGTGCAGGAGTTTTTGGACAAAGGGCTAATTCAGGAAATTCTGAGTCCTTGTGATGTTCCGACTGTCATAGCTCCCAAGAAAGGAGGTGAGTGGCGGATGTGCACTAACTTAGAGGTGATAAACAAGATTACTGTCAGGTGCAAGTTTCCTTTACCATGGATGGATGACATGATAGATTGTCTGAGTGGGGCAGTATACTTTTCAAAGATATATTTGAAGAGCGGATACCACCAAATCAGAATTCAGGAAGGTGACGAGTGGAAAATGGCTTTCAATACCAATGAAGGCTTATATGAATTGCTAGTCATGCCATTTTGAATAAGTAATTATCCTAGTACATTTATGCGGTTGATGAGCAAGATGCTGACAGATTTTATTGGAAAATTTGTGATTGTATATCTAGATGATATACTTATATTCAGAAAAATGAAAGGAGAACATTTTCGGCATGTCAGGTATGTCTTAGAAAAATTGTAACAGAATAGATTGCTGATAAATTTGAAAAAATGTTCTTTTTTCAAGAAGGAATTAATTTATTTGGGATTTTTGATCTCTGAGAATGAGTTAAAGTTGGATCCAGAGAAGGTTGCAGCCATACTTAGCTAGCCATATCCCAAGATTTTGTTTGAAGTAAGAATTTTTCATGGATTGGCAAGTTTCTATCGAAAATTTATTAAAAATTTCAGTGCAATTTGTGCACCTATGGTGGACACCATAAAAAAAGAAAACCAACCTTTTCATTGGACAGAGTTAGTTGAAAGGAGTTTTCAGCTACTGAAAAAGAAGATAACTAAAAAGACCAATTATAATATTACCAAACTTTAACAAACTTTTTCAAGTTTGTTGTGATGCCAGTGAGACAGCCATTGGTGCAGTACTCAGCCAAGAGGATAAGCCAGTAGCCTATTTTAGTGAGAAGTTAAATGAAATTAGGCAGAAGTACACGTCTTATGACAAGGAATTTTATGCAATCGTCCAAGCAATGAAGCATTGGAGACATTATTGACTGGCTAATGAATTTGTCTTGTTTTCAGATAATTCCGCATTGCAGTATATCATGCAGCAGCATAAGGTGAACCATAAACATGCATAGTGGGTGGAGTACTTGCAGAGTTTTAATTTTGTTTTGAAACATATCAGCGGTCAAGCCAACAAAGTGGAAGATGTATTGAGAAGGAGAAATTTGATCCTACAGGAAAGTACAGTACAAGTATTAGGATTTGAACATCGTAAAGACTTGTATGAAATGGATGCAGATTTTAAGGAAGCCTATGAAGCTTGCCAAAATCCACTGTTGAGGGATAATATCCCCTGGTTGGATTATAGTATGCAGGAAGGATTTTTGTTCAAGGGAGGACAGTTGTGTATTCCAGAGTGTTCTATGAGAGAGAATTTAATCCAGGAAAAGCACAGTGGAGGCTTAGCCAGACATTTTGGCATAGACAAAACTTTGGATCAGTTGAGCCACTTTTATTATTGGTCGAGGATGCGTAGAGATGTACAGAGGTTCGTGAGTAGATGCAAAGTGTGTCAGCATGCAAAGGGACGCAGCCAGAACGCAGGGCTATATACGCCCTTACCCATTCCGAACAGACCATGGGACTCAGTCAGTTTAGACTTTGTCTTAGGTCTGTTGAAGACATGCCATGGATTCGATTCCATCATGGTGGTGGTGGATCGATTCACCAAGATGGCACAATTCATTCCATGCGGAAAAACCAGTGATGCCACACATGTAGCACACTTGTTCTTCACAAAGATAGTTAGATTACATGGCTTTCCAAAGTCCATCATCTCAGACAGGTATGTTAGACACCAAACTGAACTTAGACACCAAACTAAACTTCATCTCAGCTTATCACCTGCAGACCGATGGACAAACCAAAGTTGTGAACCGAAGTCTGGGAAATCTGCTGAGGAGTTTGATTGGTGAAAATTCGAGACAGTGGGATCGTGTGCTTGCACAAGCGGATTTTTCTTATAATGATACTCCCAACAAAATCATGGGGCAGAAGCCCTTTCCAAATCCTATATGGAATGCATCCACGTGGGGTATATGAATTGCGGGATTTGGGTCAGTTGGAACACAAAAGTGTTGATGGTGAAGATTTTGCGAAGGCAATCAGCAATCTACATGAACAAGTAAAATTAAAGCTACAGGACAATAGCCAAAATTACAAGTAGAAGGAAAATTCGAAAAGGCGGGAGGTACAGTTCGAAGTAGGAGACCTGGTACTAGCACACTTGCGCAAGGAGAGGTTTCTGAAAGGTGAGTACAACAAACTAAAAATGAAAAAAATTGGGCCTTGCAGAATCCTTCGAAAGTTTTTTGTGAATGCTTATGAGTTGCAGTTACCTCCAGGTATAGGAATCTCTCCCATTTTTAATGTGGCAGATCTGTACCCTTACATTGCTGCTACAAAAGAAGACAATTCAGAGAGACAAACACGAGACACCTAAGAGGAGGAAGGATCATGGATTCGACAAATGCCACTATCAAATCCTTTAGAGATCAAATAGATCCTAGACATACAGGTGGCCAGACAGACTCGGAAGAAGGAATATTTACATTACCTGGTCAAATGGAAGGACCATCCTATTGAGGATAGTTCTTGGTTGGATGCCGGTCAGATTCAAAGCGTCGGCCATTCTATATAGGAGCTCATCGATAGGAGCCATGAATTTAATTTACCCCGGGAGTCAGATGCAGGAGCATCCAACTGAAAGGTGATAGCTGGAAGAAGAGTTTTGGGAATTTTATTTTTGTTTTTTTATTTAAATTTGGGCGGACACAGAAATTTTCATTTAAAATTAAAAGTACAGTAAAATAGGATTATTTAAATACCAAGAACTTTTTTTCAAGAAACTGTTCAACAACTAACATGATAGATTCAGTAAAGGCTTAAAAAATACAAACTAGACCCACATTGCATGGGCTGCCATCGACTGAAAGAATAACAATCAGAAGTTAAATAGGTTAATGAACTGTGTGTGAAACATTCCATTTCCTTTCGTAAATTTCTTGTAATCATGTGTACCATTATTATTTTCAAATTCAACAGTCTGAGCTCTATCTGAAAATAAATCTACATTGCGGAAAGATAGAACAAAAAAATAAAGCTATTCGAGTTGACAAAGAGAGACAACCATTCAAGCTTTCATTTCCAAATAAGAATGAGACAAGAACAGCATTCTTCGAAACAAACTTACAACAAATATACACCTCACGAGGAAAGCATACAAGGAGAGGTCCTAGGTACAGCATTTATAAATTTTTATCAAATAAACTTTATAAATCAATTTCGTTTACGGAGAATAATAGAATGACATTGAAATCATTTTCCAAATTACAATAGAATGAAAAACCCCATAGGGTTATGAAACAGTTACATACATATTGATACATGACCAAGGTTTTACCATGTCTTCAATACTAAAGCACATTTGAATAGCACAAAAAGGTTACAAATTCTTATATCAAATTACAGAACGGTGAAACCCTCCTAGGGTTTTTAGGACCTAACGAAAATCAAAGGTGATAGCTGCAAAGGGAAAATACCCTACCCATTTTTTTACACAAAATAAATTGTGAGTTTTTTGACAGTCGAAGCCTCCCAGTACTAGACCTGCAACCACAACAAAAAAATGACTTAGAAATTGCTGTGAAGAAGCGTTATATGAATAACACTGAAGATAATATAAGAGAAGTTTCGTATCAATACTTACCAGGAGCCGGACTAGAAAGAAAGGCGAAAATGATAAGCGAGAACAGAGCACTGTTACAGTTAGGTTCTTGAAGAATTTCACCTGCTCATGAAGGAGCCAAGAGGTCAGTAGAAAAAACAATAAAAACTGTAAAGTATAACCAGAACAAGAGCTTACCAATGTATGAAGAACCTGTGTTTCCAGGAGTGAAGCCAAGAGACTATCGACAAGCAGAAAGCCATTACAACTAGTTACCCATAGAATTGAGAAATACTAAGCCAAAATCAAAAGATAAAAGACACCGAGAATTTTACCAATAAATGTAACTCAAAAGGACAGAAAACCTCTCCATAGAAAGGAGCCAAGATTACCTTGCAGAAACATAGAAGCTTCACGAGTTTACAACAGTCATAGAGTAGATGTACTAGCGCGTTCCATGAGAATAAAGGTCTCACACTTAGAGAAGCAACCATTTCACACAAACAGTGAAGTCATACCAACTACCAGAGACCAGGGTTCGAAACCCTTGACAAATATCCCGCTCAGAAAATTGCGACAAACAGCAAATGACAAATAACGAAGGAGATAAAAAAAATGTATTGTTTTTAACCGGAGTAATAAGCCTATGGTATTAACCACGATCATATGCGAGAAGTCACCTCGGGAGGAGTAAATGCAGGTGAGAATTAAATTGAGTTAATAACATTACAGCTATTGTGTTAAGTTAACTGTATTATCTTAAATAACATTGAAGTCTGTGTCCTCGAGATTGTCCCCGCCATGATGACTAATACTCTTGATTGGTGGTAATGCATTTGGAAAATCATCCACAATAATATCAACAAAATTATTCAACAGACTTTGGATTTCTTCATATAAATATTATAAATTTATTGAAATTAGAATTACCTTGGGTCTTCCTATAACATCAAAATGCATCTCCTCATCCTTCTCGATTTCTTGCAATAGTTCTTTCCCACTCATTATCATAACATTGTTTCCATGTGTTTCTTTTTCAGATTCATCCTTCAATGGTAGTAGTGTGTGTTTGTTTCCATCCTTCTCCATAGTATAAGTGTTTCTTTTTCCATCATGTATGGCTTTCCGATAAAACTGCCAAGGTCTTCCCATCAATATGTGACATACATCCATCGGCATTACATCACATAATACAACATCCTTGTAAGTACCAATATGGATCTCTACCTTACATTGTTCTGTCACAATAATATGATGTCCTTTTTGTAGCCATGATACCTTATAAGGAGTAGGGTGTACTGTTTTTACAAATCCCAAATTGTCCACCATCTCTGTAGAAACAATGTTATCAGTGCTTCCACTCTCAATTACCACTTTGCAACATTTACCTTTGGACTTGAATATAGTCCTAAATAGATTCTGTTGGGGTTCCTATGATTTGGAAGATTTTGCAATACCAAATGACAAGATAACATCAAACCACTTTGGGATCTCAGGATATAGCCCTCCTGGATCCAGAGAGGGATCTCTCTATAAATGCAAAGAATGATATATCTTTAAGTTCAGTTTATGGTATTAGGCTAGGTATGAAGCACAAGGGTTTTTTATTTTTTTGTTTGGTTGGAGATCATTAACTGAGAAGGTTATGTGAAGTGAAGAAGGAAACTAAATAGTAGGATGTTTCGGCATGGGAAGACAAGTCAAAATAAGTGCCAATCCATTGGGCTGTGGATTCATAAAAGGGTTTACTTGCATAACAACTATCCAAGGGTTTCCATAGGGCAAGTCATCTATACCAAAGGATCTCTTTAGATAGATGGTGAGATGGAACATTAAGAATTGGTGAAAGAAAGAAACCAAATTGCAGCCTAAGATCAAGTAAGGACTTTTAACCTATCCTGCTTTGACATACTTTAAAGGAAACTCTCGATAAAGACACAAAGGGTAGCTTAAGATCAGGTAAAGACTTTTAACTTAACATGATTTCAACATACTCTTAATGAAAACAATCCCGCAGTCCTCATAACCGCATTCAAATAGTAGAAAACATTTAAGATTAAACACAGAGTAGGCCTAAGATCAGAGAAATACTTTTAACCTTCACTACTTTTGACACCAACTCACAGGGAAACTTTCAAGACAAACAGTTGGAGAAGAAACTAGAGGACAGGGCTAACCATAGACTTCCCTAGTTTAATCTTTACTTAGCATGAAATGAAAATATATTTCAAGGGCAATACTTCAAGTTGCACTCAGCAAGACATGGGCTCACCAACATTCCTTGACTGGTTATACTCTATAGAATTATCCTTAAATACACAATCAGAGGAAAACATAGAGATAAATATTTACAGTGAGATTTAGGGTACTTCCAACAATATGTCCTAATCTATGCTTGCTATTCTTTATCAGAGAATAATGGACAGTGTGAAAAAACATGAAAGGAGACAATTACAGTAAGGAAAACATCACCAATAATATATATCAGGAACTTGTGAATCTGCTTGTTCTATTGATGTGCAAAACCAGTCACATACTTTGAGTCCAATGGCTTTTTACAGCTCAAAATTCTCTTCCCAGCCTACTATATTACAAACTACTCAGCTACTGCCCCTCAATAACAATTCAAAAAATCAATAAAATCCCAACCCTTTACAATGAATCTTCAATGAATACTTATAGGTGAATGAGGAGGTGGAGTAGTAGATATGAACTTAAATGATTCATTAAGACAGAGGGGAGGAAGTATTCGAATGCCCACTCTGCTTAATGGCTCTACATTAACATGTTGGTACCCTTTAGGCTGGTTTATAAGTCTTTGTCAGGTTGACAATAACTTCAGGTATGTCTCTTGAAGTACTCTCTGGCTATTGGTACTCTGTTTTGTCTTCTGAGATAAGTAAGGTGATAGAAGGTCTTTCAGGCCTTCCATACTTCCATAACTATTGTCCTGACAATTTTTAAAGCCTCTATCAGTGTAATAACTGTTCTGGTGTTAGATGGAAAGTGGAGGAGGTTGTGTAGCTAGTCCTTCTTTAGAGAGGAACGTTCTGTTGATCTGGCTCTAATTGTGTTTAGGCTTCATTTAGCCTCTTTAATCATATTCATGGTTCTAATCCTTGTTGACTGTGGATTAGGCTTCTTAGTCTTCAATATTATGCACAAATCTTCTTAATCTTCTTCTAATACTCTTGCAACTTTCTGTTGACCTATTTGTGTGAATATACAGGTTACAGAGGCGCTGGAGGGTTTATGTCAGGGTTAATAACCCAATATTCAATGAAAACATGTTTTTAAACCTCCTTAATGGTTTCTACTATGATCTTCGGCTCTGAGACAGTCTCTTAGCACTATATATCACCATGACTATGACCGTGGAGACAGTATGGGTTCACCACCTTTTGAAACCTGCAAAAAATGAAAAACTCACTATAAAAACCAGCAGGAGTGGGAAAGCTGCTTCAGAGGCTCATGTAGATGGAGGAGCAGTGAGGGGAAAAAACTGGATTCACCAGAAAATGGGCTTAAAATCATGGTGGAAGGTGAAAACAGGTCTAATGGGAGTTTGGGTGCGACGTGCGTTGTGGACCGTTAGATCATGGTGATCTACCGTTGAGATTTTTCGATGAGGTCATTCGTGAGGTTAGATGGATGGTAGACGAATGGGGGCGAGATTAAATGTGGGTCGTTAGATTAGAAAAATCAACGGTGGGGATCGCTCGATGGAGTCATTTGGAAGAAAATTTAAAAAGCAAGTGAACAATTTTGTGATATAATAAGAGCCATCCGATCTTAGAGATCGACAGCTGGGATTAAAGCTAAAGATGTGTTGCGGAGGGCGGTAAGGCAGAAAAATGAATGGTTTTCGATCAACGAAAAGGGGGAAAGCGGAAATGCCCAAAAAAATGTGATTCCACTCAGTGAGTGACACGTGTATTTCCAAAACCACTTTTATCGCACAATTTTGAAACGGTAAACTTTGGGCACAAAAATTATACGACATTGGATATCGACCGTCGAATGTGGAGCGTCAGATCGAACGGCGCGGGTTGCACGCAATAGGCAGCAATGTGTGTGGGCAGAACATATGGTGGGGTTGAGTTAGGACCGTTAGATCTGCGGATCGGACGGTCAAGATTTAAAGAGAAAGCGGAGTTTTTGAACAAGAGGAAAATGAGGTAAGTGAATGAGCGAAAAGATGGGAGCCGTCAGATCTGTAAGAATGGAAGGTGGAGATCTAATCGGCGATCAGCTAAATAGTGAAAGGGAGAAAGGAAAATGTGGAGTGCGATGAAATCTTGGTCGTCGGTTCTTGTGTATTCGACGGTCAAGATCAAATCGGGGAATCGGGCCATCGGAGGAAAAGAAAATGGGAAGACTGTGTTTGCGATATGCGATTAAGCACTGGCCGCAGGATCGGAAGAGATCAACAGTCAGGATTAAATCGGCGGGGTGATGATGGAGGGCTATGGGTGGAGCACGATGAGATCCTGGTCATTGGTTCTTGTGGATTCAATGGTCCAGATCAAATCGGCGGGTGCGGGTGATGAGCGAAGTGAAGAACCGATGGAGCGATGCGATTGAGCACGGACCATCCAATCTAACTTGATCGACGGTGGAGATTAAATCGGAGGTCGGGATGGCGAAGGGTTGTGGGCAGAGCGCAATTAGATCCTGGCTATTGGTTCTTGTGGATTCAACAGTCCAGATCCAATAGGGGAATCGACATTGGAGGAGGCAAGGAAAGGGAACAAAGAAACAGGAAACCATGATTGCGATTGCGCGATGGGGTTAGCTCCTGGTTATGGCTTTGGGTCACTTGCGAGGAAAGGGGCTAGGGCTAAGGCCGAAAGGGGCTTAAGGCCTTAATGTTAAAAAATGGGTTTTTTAGGATTCTGAAGGGTTTTTTGAGGAATTTGAAGGTTTTGATAGATGGAAGGAGGGAATTTTAAACCAAATAAAGGGCAATATGAGGTTTAAAAAGGGTTTTAGGAAGGTTTAGAGGTCAAATGAAGGGTTATAGAGGAATTTTGTGAAGGGAAAAAGGGTGACAAATGGGGAATTTTGTGGGAGTGAAATGGAGAAAATGGAGGCCTTTTTTAGAACAGCTTCTTTCACAAACAGCAGGGTTCATTAATGGAAACAGTAGTGAAGATTCTTTAAAGGATAGAAGACACATGGAGGCTTCAAGAATGATAGATTTACAAGGGAAATGTTTCTCTTGAAGACTCAGAAACATATTTAGCCACATGTTTGCTTTGACAAAATATTATAGGTGGCTAATAGTGGCTCCACATGGGGATGGCATCTTCTTGAAGGTGTTAAGAATCTCAGATATGATCTTTGGAAGTAGGCTAGATGCCTGATACTTGACCATCTTTTCTTCTTTGATCAACTGTTGCATACATGATGTGCATTATATCAGCAGAAACATTTTCCCAAACAACTACCTACCCAACCTACTGTCCTAACATTTTTTCTTCAAGGTGCATTTAGGCTTGCAGACCTTTCACATCATCAATTTTTTACTGAAAGCAAAAAATAATATAATTATACCCTTATTCCTCTATGAGACCAAATTAAATAGTTGGACTCATAGCTTCTCTACCTAAACTAATATCTGCCAGGATTAAATTGTCTGACAGATTTTCATTCTCTACATTCTAGAACAAAAATTTAAATACAGACAAACTAGGATTAGATTGTCTAATTTGTTATGGGTCCATGGCATAAAGACAAGCTGCACATGGAATGAACTTTGCAGAAATTGAAAACAAAATTTGAAGGCTTCAGATCTGAAAATCACCAGCATCCTTCCTTCTTCTTGTGACTCGGATTTTGAGCTTTTTAGAGTCACCTTTCTTTCTTCATTTCAGCTCTGTTTTTTATCTTGTTAGAGCTGATTCTTCTTCTTTTCTCTGCTGGTTCAAGTTTTGAGCTTTTCTAAACCCTTCTCTTTCTATTTTTGTCTTTTTGAATTTTTTCTTCAAAGCAAAAATCAACAACTAACTAAATGCTCACAAGCTGAGCTTATTGAGATTCCTACCTACCCTATTCTAACTTGAGTTATTTACATGTCTAGCTGACAAACTCTCTTTTCCAATACATCCAGTCAATCAGATGATCCCATGACTAGTCTCTGCTCATCTCTTTGAGCATGCTGGATAGGCAGGGCCACTCCCATTCTCTTTGTTTTTTAACAACAGCTTCTAAAATGTTTCTTGTTGTCTGCAACAAGCTGCTCTTGATGAAATTTGACCCTTCCCTAAATGTCTGCGGGAAATGAGCATAAGGATCTTGAAATAATACCTGGTTGTGAGTATTTGGCAAGTAGGCTTCAACCAGGGTTACTTCCTCTTCCACTGGATCAAGGAACAGATTCTCTTGAGAAAGAAATTCTTCCTCATCTTCATTATTTTCTGAACTGGAGGACTCATCATACACTGCAGTGTCGTCCTCTTGTAGCTCTGAGATATTATGATCTGGTGGGCTGAGCTCTGTGAAAATACCAATTTATTCTTGAGCAGGGGTATGTTCCATTGCTTCCTCCTTTTCAAAAGAAGGCTCCTTGGTTTCAACCTGCTCAAAAATTTATTCAATTTTCTCCTCTTCATCTTTTGAGATGAAAGGTTGCTGCTTCCCAATCACATGAAAACTATTACTAATGATATGAGATAAAGCAGAGTGAATATTAAATGAATCTTCACCTACTACTAGACTTTCATAACTTTCCTCATCAGTATCATAAATAGCCTGCATGGGCTCATTACTTTCTTGAAGGTGATGGAACTGATTTTCCTCCCTCAAATCTAGTAATGATGGCCCTGCAAGATCAACTTCTGTTTGGAGAACACCATCATCAGATGGATCAAAATCAGGAAAATCATTAAAGTAAGTAATGCTACCAATCAGACATACTAGATTATCAGCAGACCTTCCTTCATTCTAATTTACAGGGGAGCTTTCTAAATATATACAACAAAGCTCGGTAGATGAATGGGAAAGAGTGTCTGTTCTGAAAAAAAATTCAGAGGATGGTTGTCTATTGATGATCTGATCTATTTCTTCTTCTATCAATGGGGAGGATGTTCTTGTTTTTCTTTGACCAGAAGTGCAGCAGCTCTTTTTTTTGTGAATACTGAATTTGAGGCTGGATGTCATCTTGAGCCTCTTCTAAGAGATCTTCATTTGTGTTTGCAAGGAAACTTTGAGGTTTTTCTATTGCTTCCTGATCTTCTTCTATCTCAAACAATTACTCATGATTACTATGACACTTAGTTTGGATACAAGGCTCATGAGTTGTTTTTTCTACATTATCAGGATGTCACTCTTCTTGTGTAATCTGAGATGAGTTATAATCTAGAGGGGGAGTTCCTATATGTGTTGGTTCTCTTTCCACATCAGATTCTGCATTTTCTAAGTGATCACTTGTTTCCTCAAAGAAGTGTCCCCTATTAGCTTTTGAAATTTGGTCATGAAGTTCTCTTATCAGCATAGTACAAGATATAGGTAGGCAATCAAGCATTTCTTGACAACCTTCTTCTTCATCTTATATAGAGTCTTGATCATTATACATGTCTTGCTCATTGTCTAGGTCATGTAGGGTTTGAGTTTTTTATTGTTCTGGAAAAAGCATGGGCTACTCTAGATCATCGATATTTAAATCAGCCTCATAACTCTCCATTATTTTTTCACTAAGTATGTACATCATTCTTGTCATTCTATCCAATAAATCATTTAGCTTTGCTTCTCTATCCATACTTAGTTCCATGTTTGTAAAAAGAGGTCATTGTATCTTCTCAACCAGTTCAAGGTCTTCTACCAATGGAGTCATTTGGTCTTTTGGGAGGTGTGGAGTGTGGAGTCACTAGGTGGAGGGTTTAAAATGTCTGAAGCAGGTTTTTGTCCACCATCAGCAATCAAATTCCAATCCAAAGAGATTATGGGTCTTATGAGCTCTTAAGGGTATATCAGGTACAACCTACTCAGAATTCCCCAACAGATTCGCCATTATGTTGGGGTTCCTGTGATTTGGAAGATTTGGCAATACCAAATGACAAGACAACATCAAACCACTTTGGGATCTCAGGATCTAGCCCTCCTGGATCCAGAGAGGGATCTCTCTATAAATGCAAAGAATGATATATCTTTAAGGTCATTTTATGGTATTATGTTAGGTATGAAGCACAAGGGTTTTTGATTTGTTTGTTTGGTTGGAGATCATTAACTGAGAAGGTTATGTGAAGTGAAGAAGGAAACTAAGTAGTAGGATGTTTCGGCATGGGAAGATAGGTCAAAAGAAGTGCCAATCCATTGGGCTATGGAGTCATAAAAGGGTTTACTTGCATAAAAACTATCAAAGGGTTTCCATAGGGCAAGTCATCTATATCAAAGGATCTCTTTAGATATATGGTGAGATGGAACATTAAGAATGGGTGAAAGAAAGAAACCAAAGTGTAGCCTAAGATCAAGTAAGGACTTTTAACCTATCTTGCTTTAACATACTTCAAAGGAAACTCTCGATAAAGACACAAAGGGTAGCTTAAGATTAGGTAAAGACTTTTAACTGAGCCTACTTTCAGCATACTCTTAATGAAAACAATCCAGCAGTCCTCATAACCACTTTCAAACAATATAAAACATTTAATATTAAACACAAAGTAGGCCTAGGATCAGAGAAAGACTTTTAACCTTCATTGCTTTTGACACCAACTCACGGGGAAACTTTCAAGACAAACTGTTGGAGAAGAAACTAGAGGACAGGGCTAACCATAGACTTCCCTAGTTTAATATTTACTTAGCATGAAATTAAAATATCTTTCAAGGACAGTACTTCAAGTTGTACTCAGCAAGACATGGGCTCACCAACATTCCTTGACTGGTTATACTCTATAGAATTATCCTTAAATACACAATCAGAGGAAAACATAGAGATAAAGATTTACAGTGAGATTTAGGGTACTTCTAACAGTATTTCCTAATCTATGCTTGTTGTTCTTTATCAGAGAATAATGGACAGTATGAAAAAACATGAAAGGAGACAATTACAGTAAGGAAAACATCACCAATAATATAGACCAGGATCTTGTGAATCTGCTTGTTCTATTGATGTGCAAAACCAGTCACATACTTTGAGTCTAGTGGCTTTTTACAGCTCAAACTTCTCTTCCCAGCCTACTATATTACAAACTACTCAGCTACTGCCCCTCAATAACAGTTCAAACAATCAATAAAATCCCAACCCTTTATAATGAATCTTCAATGAATACTTATAGGTGAATGAGGAGGTGGAGTAGTAGATATGAACTTAAATGATTCATTAAGACAAAGGGGAGGAAGTATTCGAATGCCCACTCTGCTTAATGGCTCTGCATTAACATGTTGGTACGCTTTAGGCTGGTTTAGAAGTCTTGGTCAGGTTGACAATAACTTCAGGTATGTCTCTTGAAGTACTCTCTGGCTGTTGGTACTCTGTTTTGTCTTCTGAGATAAGTAAAGTGATAGAAGGTCTTTCAAACCTTCCATACTTCCATAATTGATGTCCTGACAATTTTTAAAGCCTCTGTCAGTGTAATAATTGTTCTGGTGCTCGATGGAAAATGGAGGAGGTTGTGTAGCTAGTCCTTCTTTGGAGAGGAACGTTCGGCTGATCTGGCTCTAATTGTGTTTAGGCTTCATTTAGCCTCTTTAATCATCTTCATGGTTCTAATCCTTGTTGACTGTGGATTAGGCTTCTTAGTCTTCAATATTATGCAATAATCTTCTTAATCTTCTTCTGATACTCTTTAAAATTTCTGCTAACCTGTTTGTGTGAATATACAGGTTACAGAGGTGCTGGAGGGTTTATGTCAGGGTTAATAACCCAATATTAAATGAAAACATGTTTTTAAACCTCCTTAGTGGTGTCTACTATGATCTTTGGCTCTGAGACAATCTCTCAGCACTATATCACCATGACTGTGACCGTGGAGACTGTATGGGTTCACCACCTTTTGAAACCTGCAAAAAATGAAAAAATCATTATAAAAACCAGCAGGAGTGGGAAAGCTGCTTCAGATGCTCGTGGGGATGGAGGAGTAGTGAGGGTAAAAAAATGGATTCAACAGAAAATGGGCTTAAAATCATGGCGGAAGGCGAAAACAGGTCTGATGGGAGTTTGGGTGCGATGTGCGTTGTGGACCGTTAGATCATGGTGATCTACAGTTGAGATTTTTCGATGAGGTCATTCGTGAGGTTAGATGGATGGTAGACGAATGGAGGCAAGATTAAATGTGGGCCGTGTTGGGAATCTGTAATCAGCAATATTGGCAAAGTCCGATCACAGAAACAACATCGTTTCAACCAACTTTGGGATTCTAGGATCTAGCCCTCCTAAATCCGGAGAGGGATCTCTCCAATATGTACAAAGATGGATTTGTCTTTGAAATTTGGGGTAATAATATTAGGCTAGTTATGAAGGCCAAGGGTTTGTTTTGTTTTTGGATGGTTCAGCATGAATATTGTTTGAGGTGGAAAGTCCTAAGTGCAAAGAGTTTCAAAGGTGAGAAGTTGCAAGTGAATAGAACAGCTAGGCTAAAAAGATAGATATAACGCTGGTTTTTAGTCCATTGGACTATGGAGTCATAACAGGGCTTTAATTGATCAACAACATCAAGAGTGATCCAAGGGGAAAGTCATCTACATCACAAGATTATTGAGATTGAAATGATGGAATGGGAACAATAAAGTGTTGGAGAGGTTGAAACTTATAATAATTTCACAAAGGATTTATAGTGAGTCCAAACAAGAAAAGCCTCTTAAGTAACTGTTTAAAACCAACCAAGTGCAAGGCTAACCATTGACTTCTTGGGCAAGTTTGTATTAAAGTAGCTTAATTGACAAACAATCCAGTAATCCACATAATTACCTTCAGAAAGTATGAAAACATATAAGAGAAGACAGAGTATAAAATTAAGATCAGATAAAGTACTTTTAAACCTATTCTGCTTTCAGTTAACACCAAGGGAAACTTTCTAAATCTGCCTTTGGAGAATAGAAGCTAGAAACAGGGGAAACCATCACTTTTCTAGTCTAACTTTAATAAGCAAATAAGGAAAATGACTTTCAAGCACAATGTTTAAAGCAAACAGTAGGACGAGGGAACTCCAGCATTCTTGACTGCTTAAACTGTATTAAATCATTCTAAAATAAACAATTGGAGGAAAACATTGAGATAAATCTTTTCAGTCAGAGAAGGTTACTGATGTACAGCAGGTCATAACTCTATAAATTCTATTCTTTATCAGAGAATAGTGAACAAATATGACATACATAGAAGGAAAACAATAACAAAGAAAGGGGCACTTCACTAGTGATATAGACCAGGATCCCAAGAAACATCTTCGTTATTGATGTCAAACCAGTTACAATACTCAGGTCCAATGTTTTAGTTCAGCAATCATCTTCACTATCCAGCCTAAAAAAACTAACACAAACAGAGCTCCAAGGGCCAGTGAACACTATTTACAGTCAGAAGTTTAAGCTCAGATGTATTTCAAAGTTCTGCAACCAACAGTTTCTCATCTTCTACAGAAGTATTTATAGAAGGATGAGGAGGGGAGATCTAACAAAAGATCTTAAGGACAATTAATACAGAGTGATGACTTCTCGACCTTTGAAAGGGCTTGATGACAAATTTTACAGGTGTTTTCACTGTATTAACTGTTTTACAATTAATATCAAAGCTCGGTGGGAGCTTTATTGACTTTTAGGCTCTATCCAGGACGAAATAAATCCGTTGATATTTGTTTGCATTATTTTCTTTAGCGGAATTAATTGCTTGGTTGCACTCTGACGCAGATATTTTCTTAATCAATAACTTTGCCCTCTGTTCTGAATGGTTTGAGGTAAAAGGTGGCTCTGTGGTAGCTGAGAGGAATCAATTCGCCTCAAATGTGACGGTGGAGGCCTTTCTGTCTGTTAAACACTTATGATTTTCTTTTAATGGTATTTTAATTCTGGGAATTAGGCTTTTGATAATCATTCTTAGCCGTAATTCCAAAATCTGTCTTCAATCTTCATTCTGTTGTGCTATGTCTTCAAAAACTGATACTCTTTTAAATGTGATTTAACTCACAGTGTCTTGTCGATGTGCAGGCCGCGAAGGTTTCGTATGGTATCAACGCTTCATGATGCGCCGACGAATCGTGGTATCGAAACCTTTTAAATGGATCCCTCTAATAAACAAAGCATGAAATATCATCATCCTTTAGCTTTGATTTTCCCTTTAAAACATTCGAAATCCATTAGATCCTGCAAAAAACACACAAAATTTACAAAATCCTGCATTTATTTGGTAAACTGCTTCAGAGGGCGTTGGGAGAGAGCGTCGCCGTTGGATGAAAGCATCCAATGGTGGAGATTTATTTTGGAGGAGTTCAAAGAAGAGTGGGGGAATGAACGAGACGGGGTGATTTTGGACCGTCCAATCTGGACACGTGGACGGTCCAAATCTAATCGGAGGATCGCAATCGGGGGTAGCAAGAAAATACACCGATCGAAAGTTGCGATGCGATGTGGTGCAGACCGTCTATCTTAAGATTAGATCAACGGTGGAGAATGAATCGGGGGATCGCAATCGGAAGTCAGAAATGAAGTGATGCGATGTGCGCTATCAGAGAAGGGCCGATGTGATTGCGCGATCAGGCTATCGCAATCGGCGGTAGGAAACGTTAAACCGTATATAAAAGAAAAGTTCTGATGCGATGGGCGCCTAGTTGCAGGGCTTGGCTTTATATAGACCTCCGGTAGGCCCCGGGCTTATGTATATAGGGGCTAATCGGGGTCGAGCCTTCGAGCCTGGGCTTTTCAATCAACCCATTGAAATATCCCGATGCGATTGCACGATTGGTCTTTTTAATCTACCCATTGATATTTAACACGTGATTCTAACTTTTTAGACCAAAACTTTGGATAAATGGGTTTTTGGTTTTACAAAGGAAAAGTCCACTACGTAAGAAAATTGTACAAAGTTTTAAGCGCCAGAGGTGGGCCCACGGGATATTTATATCAAGGCTAATCACATCGGAGTTTATATGTGACACGAAACTTATGCACCATTGAAAGTTTTCGATGCAATTGAGCGCCTGGGATATTTAACACTTGGTCCCGGGTGAAAGTTATATGGAGTAGCGAGGCGAGGGGCGGAGTTTATATATATGACCCAATCGCATCAGAACTTTTGATGTGGGTCTTTCAATCAACCCATTTTCGAATTCCTCCGATGCGATTGCGCGATTGGTCTTTCAATCTAACCATTTTTATATTAACACGTGAGTTTAACATATTAGATCAAAACTTTGGATAAATGGGTTTTTTTATTTTACAAAGGAAAAAATGGATCAGGATGGTTTATTCAATGGTTTTTTAGGCGCCGAAGGCAGGCCCATGGTTTATATGAAACGATAATGCGATCGGGGGTTTTTACAATACAAGGCTTAATCGCATCGGAACTTTCGGAACACGGCAAAGACTTGCATGCTCAGATTTTTTGCGATGCGATAAGCGCCGAGAAGGTTCTAGCGTTTGGTTCCAGGGTGTGGGCATGTGGGGGAAGTGGTTTTGAAACTTAGCCCAAGGGGGCTTAAGCCTTTATGCAAAAACATGTATTTTTCATGATATTTTTCAAGGTTTTCAATGGTTTTGGGGGGTTTCGGTAAGGTTAAAGAGTGAGTCTTTAACTTTGTAAAAGTGATTTTCATGAAGGGAAGAAGAGAAATCATGAAAACAAGGGAGTTTTATGGAGAAAAAAGGGGAGAAAATGAAGGTTAGTTTTGAGTGGGAGGAAGGGGGAAAATGATGGTTTTTCAACAGTTTTTTCTAATGAATCCAGCAGAATTTCTGAGTATAAAATGGGAACAGAAATGAAGATTTTGGACAGAGGCATGAAGCCTTCCAGAGTCTTCAAGAGCCAACAATTTTTAGCAATGAAATTTGTTCCTTGAAGGCTCAAAAAGTCTTAGCCACCTTTTGTTATAACAAATATTATAGGTGGCTAACAGGCCGTTAGATTAGAACAATCAACGGTGGGGATTACTTGATGGAGTCATTTGGAAGAAAAGTTGAAAAGCCAGTGAACGGGTTTGTGATATAATAAGATCTGTCCGATCTCAAAGATTGACGGTTGGGATTAAAGCTAAAGTTGCATTGCGAAGGGCGGTAAGGCAGAAACAGGAATGGTTTTCACGCAACGAAAAGGGGGAAAGCGAAAATGCCCAAAAAAATGTGATTCCACTCAATGAGTGACGCGCGTATTTCCAAAACCACTTTTATTGCGCAATTTTGAAACGTTAAACTTTGGGTACAAAAATTACGTGACATTGGATATCGACCGTCGAATGTGGAGCGTCAGATCAGATGGTGTGGGTTGCACGCGATAGGTAGCAATGTGTGTGGGCGGAACATATGGTGGGGTTGAGTTAGGACCGTTAGATCTGCGGATCAGACGGTCGAGATTTAAAGAGAAAGCGGAGTTTTTGAACAAGAGGAAAACGGGGTAAGTGAATGAGCGGAAAGATGGGAGCTGTCAGATCTGTAGGAATGGACGGCGGAGATCTAATCGGCAATCAGCGGAACAGTGAAAGGGAGAAAGGAAAATTTGGAGTGTGATTTAATCTTGGCCATCGGTTCTTGTGTATTCAACGGTTAGGATCAAATCGGGGAATCGGGCCATCGGAGGAAAAGAAAAAGGGAAGACTGTGTTTACGATATGCGATTAAGCATTGGCCACAGGATCAGAAGAGATCAACGGTCAAGATTAAATCGGCGGGGTGATGACGGAGGGCTATGGATGGAGCACGATGAGATTCTGGCCGTTGGTTCTTGTGGATTCAAAGTTCCAGATCCAATCAGCGGGCGCGGGTGATGAGCGAAGCGAAGAACCGATGGAGCGATGCGATTGAGCTCGGGCCATCCGATCTAACTTGATCGACGGTGGAGATTAAATTAGAGGTCGGGATGGTGAAGGGTTGTGGGCAGAGCGTGATTAGATCCTGGCCATTGGTTCTTATGGATTCAATGGTCCAGATCCAATAGGGGAATCGGCATCGAAGGAGGTAAGGAAAGGGAACAAAGAAACAGGAAACCCCGATTGTGATTGCGCGATGGGGTTAGCTCCTGGTTATGGCTCAGGGTCACTTGCGGGGAAAGGGGCTAGGGCTAAGGCTGAAAGGGGCTTAAGGCCTTAATGTTAAAAAAATGGGTTTTTTAGGATTCTAAAGGGTTTTTTGAGGAATTTGGAGGTTCTGATAGATGGAAGGAGGGATTTTTAAACCAAATAAAGGGAAATATGAGGTTTAAAAAGGGTTTTAGGAAGGTTTAGAGGTCAAATGAAGGGTTATAGAGGAATTTTGTGAAGGGAACAAGGGTGACAAATGGGGAATTTTGTGGGAGTGAAATGGAGAAAATGGAGGCCTTTTTTAGAACAGCTTCTTTCACAAACAGCAGGGTTCATTAATGGAAACAGTAGTGAAGATTCTTTAAAGGATAGAAGACACATGGAGACTTCAAGAATGATATATTTACAAGGGAAATGTATCTCTTTAAGACTCAGAAACATATTTAGCCACCCGTTTGCTTTGACAAAATATTATAGGTGGCTAATAGTTTCTTCCATTGAGTTGGTTCTCCTGCTTCTTTTTCGGCTTTAAGAAATACCCTTTTCAATAACAAGGATTCTCCTGCTTCAGTTGGTTCCTCTTTACCTGCAATCTGAGGAATTTCTTCCTTTGTTTTAGCAACATTTACATTTCTCTAAGTTGTTGACTTGTTATGAGGACAGTCTCATTACCCATGTCCCCATTCACCACATATAAAGCACCGAATATCTCTTCCTCTACCTCTACCTCTGGGTACAAACCTTCCTTGACCAGACTCTCCTCTTTGTGGTGATCTACTACTTGAACCTCCTGTTTCATTCTGGGAATGTTGAAATTTGGGTTTGAATGTTCCTCTTCCTCTTGCTGAATTCTTTCCTTGATTCCTCTGACTTTGATTTCTTTGTATCTTCTCTTATGCTTTTAAGGCTGCCTGGTAAGCATCTTAAATTGTCTTTAGATTTAATATATTGATCTCATCCTAGATATCATGCCTCAAGCCATTTATATACCTGGCTACTTTCTCAACATCATCCTCTACATGTCCAACTCTGATATTTATCTTATAAAATTCCTATGTATATTCTTTCATTGTCATCCCTTTTTGTTTCAAATTCTGTAATTACTTAAAAATATTTAATTGATAATCCTTGGGCAGGAACTTACTTTTTAATTTTCTTGACATTTTGTCCCATCACTTGATTTTTGGCTTTCCTTTTCTCTATCTGGATACTTGTAAATCCTCCCACCAGATATCTACATGACCCTTTAGTCTGGTAGCTACAAACTTCACTTTCATTTTGTCTTCAACTTCTTCAAATTCAAAGTACTTGTCTAATGAACTAATCCAGTCCATTAACTCCTCCATATTGAGATTTCCCTCATACAAAGGTACATCCACCTTTCGTCTTCCAATTGCCTTAATCAACATTTTTATCATTTTAGCTGCATCATCTTCTACTTCTTCTTCTTCCTCAGAATTTTCCTCTACTGCACTGACATCTCCTTCTTCAGGTGCTCTCCTTTAAGCAACCTCTACTATCTCCATTCTTGTAAGAAGATGTCAAATCTCATTCAGTAGAATTTCATTAGCCTCCAATCTTCCACGACTTATGCCAGCTCCTCTCCTAGGTGGCGTCTTTGCTCCAACTTTCAAGAATAGAATCAAGTCTTCTCTGATACCAAATGATGCAGACTAGCTACAGAAATATCAGAGTATGTGCGGAAAATATAGAGTTTACACTCTACACAACCTTATTACCTGCAGCGGGTTTGTTTAACTTCGGGGCTCGTTAAACATACATACATACATATGGCACAATCAAAAAAATTATTATAAACAAAACACATATAACCCAAAACAATTTGTTTGCACAGAATCTCTTACCAAAGGGTCCCACGACAAGCCTAACCAATCACCAGCGATCACAGATCGCACAATTTGCAGTTTAGCTTTAACACTTGAACTTTAATCCTTCCAAATTGTGAAACTGCGCTGAGCTAACATATGTCCTCCTCTTTTTTGCATCGCAAATAAAATATTTTACTTTGCAATGTCTTAACACTTATTTCCTAAATCTTGCAAAGTGTGAAACTGCGCTAAGCTAACACGTGTCCTCGTCCTTTTCAAATCACCAATAAAATAGTTTTCTTTGCGATGTATTAACACTTATTTCCTAAATCTTGCGAAGTGCGAAATCGTTTCCCGGTGTTGTGATCTCCACCATTGGATTAGTCTCGGATCCGACGATCCCTATTGGCTCTCCACTCCTCACTTCGCATCGCTGATAAAAAAATTTTAACTTGTGACTTTTTAACGTTAAACTCGTTTCTATGCAAAGTGTGATGGCTTTCAACCTGCGATGAGATCTCTCCCGTTGATTGGTTTAGATCTACGGCCCTCGTCGTGCCTGCAATCTGATTATCCTTCCGTTGTATAACTTAATATATATATATATATATATATATATATATATATATATATATATATATATATATATATATATGATTCAACAGAGTTTAAAAAAATGGTTTGAACAGAGAGCCCAATCGATACAAAACACTTGAAAATTAATAATAAAAGAATTTACAGAGCGAAGCCCTTGATCAGTTGGTTATTACAATTGGTTATGCTCTCTCTGCTCTCGTCTCTCGCACACCTATTTCACATTGTCTCACTTTTTTCCACACTATGCTCTCTCTCTCACCTATCATATATATTTATATAACAATCTGAAGTGATCCTTCTCACCTAAAATATATTTCTTTTGAACCACTCCAACAAACAAATGCTACTCTATTTCTAAGCTCATATCCTACTTGGTTCGATCTCCTCGAAGGGAGAAACCAATTTCTATTTCTATTCCTAATTAGTTTAACAAACCCAAACAAACTAACTTTTCTCATTTAAAACTAAGTAAAATATTAATGGCCAATTTTTATCCACCTCATGGTTAGCCACAACATGTCAACATCCAATCACATTGTTGGCTAAGTCTGGATGCTCCTGCATCAAGTATGAAGATGGGGTTAGCAAAAACTATTGTTTTATAACTATGTGGAATTAACATATAATGCCATGGTTGTGTTCTACTCATTGAGATATTTATAATGGTATCAATATTACTTTGATACAAGCCCCAGATCAAAAAAAATTCTTAATTGAAGTTCCAACCTACCATTAGAGTCCATGTCAGTATATTATCTATGTGGCTCCCATGCAATCCTAAAAATTCAACTCAGTGGGTCTTGTAGTTAGGGCCACGTCACACCACCCTATATATCACCACCCACAACATTCAATGTGAAATAAGATGTGGGTATCATTGGGTGGACAGTGATGAGAGGGTTCCATGTTGGAACCATAACCGGATCAATCCCTCTACACCAACGCACTCAAATCACATTCACAACACACTAGTTCACAAGCGACAAGCAGTGGGTGATGGTAGGGTTCAGAAAAGAGAATAATGATTGGTTCTATCAACACTGTCGACGTGCTTGTCTCATGTTTATCACATGATAACACTCATTGGCAATGGGTAGTGGGTGGTGACCTTGTGGGAAGATATTTGTCACCCTTGGTTCCACATTAGTCCTTTTGGTGTCAGCCTCGATCACACCTATATAAATTTAATATTTTTTGCTTGATGTACTAACAATATATGCATATATAATAGATATTTCAACCAGCTGGGTTTATGAAATGAAAGGGAAATTATCTCGCGACCGTGTCTTGAGGCATATAGCTCAAGGGAATGAGACCCTAAACCCTTAGTTTTGGCATGATAACTAGTTTTTAAAGGGGAAAATGTAATGTCAACAGTAAGGGGATCTCCCCGATGTAAAGTCCCAATGAAACCTTACACCATTTGGGATAGGATTCCCATATAGTATGTGGGCCCAACCGCCACCATGTTTGATTCCTCTTGGTGTTCAAATGAAGAGATTTTAAAGTGAGTACAAGTATGAAATACTCGAATAATGAGGAAAAAATCAACCCACAATTGATAACTTGTGCAATAAGGTACGAGAATGTAACAGAAAAAAAATAAGAAGTATGCCTCAAGAAAGAATTAGAGTTAAAACCATCTAATACATGAACAAATAGGAAAGTGATGAATACTAGAAAAATACTAAGAGGGGGGGTGAATCATCAAGTTTGTCTTTTTAAACAATCAATACAAGATAAGTTTCACTTTCAAGTATTTTCTTTTGCAGCTAATGACTTATGTATATGTTTAGCTCTTAATTGTTTCTTTTGCAGTTACCATAGAGACATTTTCATTCATCGTATAATAATGAATTCAACAACATTCACAAAAGTGAGACATTCAACATGAAACACATGAAAACACCAGATATAAGTGGAAACTCAAAAAGGGAAAAACCATGAATATTGGCTAAACTGGTGTGAAGGCAAGCTCCTAGTCCCCTCATTACATCATTTTTTTGTAGGCCACTACATATAGGATGCTACTACCTCGAATTTCCTCTTCAAGCTACAACTTTCAAGGAAGCTCCTACTTCCTCTTCTACATGCTAAAACCTACTCTTTGTTAGGCTACCACCTGAAAGGAGACTACAATCTCCTATCACCATACAAATTGATTTTATTGGTTACATAGTATTTGTTTCTATTTTGAGCTCAATTTATGTTCTATGTTCAGTTGTTTTGCCTCTTTTCTTATCCTTCTCATATCTAATCCACTTTTGCTCCTCTTTCTTTATCTCTCCTTTCCAATTTTTTCATGAACTCTCTCACACACTATTCCCTTCTCTTACCTACATATCATTTAAATATGCATATTTTTATATGCAAGAGTTGTTGATTGTTTTTATTCCATGCAGTAATTTGAATTGAAGAGTTATCACTTGGTATTCTAGGATTTTTCACAATCTGCCTCTTCATTTTCAAAATTGACTCAGTTCAAAACAAATAAATTTTTTAATATTAAAAAGAGTTGAAAATAATATAGGACAGCAGCAATGATTGCACTATATGGAGTAGAAATGTAAATTCAACACATATTATTCAATGAAAATATCAACTTCTCTAGACTTTTTTATCCATCTCTCGTGTATTTAATTTGTTTATAAAATATGCATTCTATCATTGGATTAGCCTTCATTTGATCAACCTCACACACCATTGTAATGTCTTGAACCAAGGTCATACTTACACATTAGCATTTTAATGCACATTAATCAGCCTTTGCATATCACATCACATCAACAATATTGAACCTTTGCACATCACATCACTTGAATAAATTTAATCAATTTATATCAACATAACAGTTCCCATCAACATAGCCCATGACCATTTGACATCAATTCCAACATTTCCAGCAGAAAGTACTAGAACTCTATTGTAAATTAGTTCACAATAGGTTACTAGCATTAGTGTGCAATAAAAGAGAAAATATTGAAAAGCAAACATATAAGCAATAACTATGAATTATTTCATCAATAAATAACCAATATGAAATCACACAAGCACACACAATTGAAGTATTGAATAACCATTACAACCACCATGAAAGTGCACGAGAATCGATGCCAAAAGTGAAGAGATTCTCATTGATAATGTTGCAAACTCGAGTAAATGTCCAACAAGTCCATCAAAATGCAATAGTGAAAGGTGCGTTTCTCATATCATCTCCAACATAAGTCTGTTACCTCACCACAACTCAACTTAAAGTCTTCCAAGAGAAAGTGCTCAAAGCTACCTCAAGTGAAAACAACAATCTAAATATTAAAAGACTTCAAGTGCTAAAATCTCCTTCTTAGAGGCATGAGGATATATTTATACAAATGGGGAGTGACCCTTCACCTTCCCATGACTCTTTCAATTCCCCATGACTCTTCCTATTCTATTTGACTCTTATGTGACTTTTAGCATTTTTTTTTTTCGTAATTAGTACATAATATTATTTACAATTTGATAAAAGGAAATATACTAAAAACACACTTATGACATGATTTTTTTTTTCATATTTGAGGCTGCCAGATGCTCTTGATTCTCTCTTTCCATCTAAGTGAATGCTTTTTATGTGATGTTTCCATAATCATACATGCCTATAACATTCTTGAGAATATAATTTAAATGGTATGGTACACAATAGACACAAAATATTAAAATAATGCAATGTCTCCTTTCATATTGTATGAGATTTTCTTCACTTCAGACCTAAGTTACCAATTAGGCTAGAACTTCAAAAGTAAGATCATCATTATAACCTAAGAAAGACTTTGTCTGGTCACAAAACCTAAGCAACCATGTTTGAAAGCTTCCACTGCAATTCTACATCATCTCATAGGTGCTTGTAAAAGCGTCCACCTTCGGCCACTTGTAATCTGACATCTTGTGATAAAAATAACATAAGAATCATATCCTCACCTAAAGCCATTTTTTATCTTCGTTCTTCCATTCAAAGTAAAATAACTAGTTTGATTATCATAAGAAAGTAAAATTGAGCTTGCATTACTTATAGCATACTAGTCACTTCGGTTTTGGAACGATTGTCCTTAGACTATATGTTTTTTTTACGTATTCTAGACTGTTAACTACATATTCCATAATGTTATGTATGTTCCTTGTGATTTATTAATAAGCTCCTCATCTCTTTAATCATTTGGCCACCATGAATCATTGAGATTAGATTAGCCATTTAAATTGCAGACAAACTATGAGCCATAACCCAAATGCACTCATTGCCTCATCAAGCAGGAGGATTGGGGGATCCTTTATCAAAGCTCTGGAAATGGATATTCATTATTTTTACCTACAAGAATATGCACTCTTCTCTCCCCTCAATATGTTTCATATCAAACCCTTAAACACAAAATGAAGGCATCAGCATGAGAAACCTTGGTAGCCTCTATAATATCATATTTTTTTGCATTATATTTTCCATATTATATGTTATCTCTAATGGTTCCTCCCAAATGAAATTTTTCTTGTCTAACCAATTCTATAAAGTCCCTTATACATCTCAAGCTCACAAGAAGCATCTGATATTCCAATTCAAGGTACGATGACACCATCACATTGGATTTGTTGGCAAGCTTGGAATAAATTGTCTCACAAGAATTATTTTCTTGGTCAAACCATTGAACCACAAATATACTCAAATCATGCCTATAATATCTCTCACAACTAACCTAAAATTTGTTTGGGATTGTTCCCTATTCATTAGGATCATTATTCCTTAGGGTATAATTGGTATCTACCAATAAATTGAATAAAATTCTCACTCAAACTAAGTTTCATGCCTTCAAAAACCAAATGGTCTTGAAATTCCCTTTTAAGACCTTTCAACGGATCTCTAAATATCACAAAAATTTCCATCATGATTCGAAATATAGGGAAGTGGCAATTCTTCCCCTGTTGTCTTGCAAAATCAAACCTTGCCTATTTGTCCCAATAACAACATGTATTGGGAGATCATATTCATAGTCCATGCTTCCACATGACAAGTTTTATGGTGGACAAAACTTTTCATACTTGTTAACATGGTCCCATAACAAAGGGTATACCCTATACTTAACTAAAATGGATCTAAATGTTCCATCATTTGCAAATGTAATTACCAGGTTCTAGGTGTGTTCTAGTATTAGATGTTGTTGCTTATTCATAATAATTATCCTTGACAGAAGGTGAATGTTATTTTTGTATGATGGAAAGTTCCTTTTCACAGTGTTATGCACATGTTTAGAAGATCTAGAAATGATGTAACTTTTAGATCAAGGAGTGGAATCAAAATCATCAATATCAAACCAATTAGTTCCATCAATTGCTTTCTCTCTGGCAGTCAAGATAGGTTTCTCTCGATGACATGACATGTGCTCCTTCATGTTACATGTAGTGTATTTTTTCCCAGAGTTCTAGATCTTATATGAGCTTTGAAAATGATAGTTCCTCTCCTTCCTTTCATAATAGGATACCAACATTTAAAAAATATGAAAGCATGGAGGGTTGGTCCACAGCATGAGAATGTGAATCATTTCATTACCCTTCCAACATTCCCACGTGCTATATTGCAAATCAGCTAGGTAGAGCAGCAGCGAAACTTTCAAATATTTGAGGGTTATTATTTTTATGAAACATTATGTCACTAGGTTATCCTATGGTTTGTGATCAAGCTCGATTAACCTCCTTAATTTGCAATGATTCGCTATTTTCTTATCATATTTTGACTGACAATTATTGTCACGGCCAATATGGCATTGCATCATGATAAGTTTCATATTTTCAATTGAACTTTTTCAATTGAGTCGCTTCTTAGGCTCCTTAATTGTGATTAAATTGCACTCTGTTGTGATGACCTTTCCAGAGTTTCCTTCAAGGCTCAAAGTCGCATTTTCTTATGTCTCATCCCCATTTCAAATAAAAAACTTTTGTATTCCAATTCCATGGATTTCTTCTCATATCCAGAATAAAAATACTAGAATACCATGGAGAAGTACCCAAACATCCCATTAAAGAGCCTTGTAATGATGACTCAAAAAATTATGCACTACCTGATGGAATTAATGGAGGTGCATACAACTGATATGTGGAAATCCTAACTTGGTTTGGAGGAAATGTTTGATACATAATATGAAAGTACATTTAAATTTTACATTGAGTAACCTATATCTTTTTGAGGTCCATGTGGCCCTTGCATGCCACAAGATGATTCTACAAAATGTCATGATAGCTAATATAGACCATTTTTGTAATATGAAGTAGCTAGAAAACTCTTGAAAGTACTTCCTTACAAAGGACTGACATTATGGGATGTCATATGGGATAACCATTTTTATCAGAATAAGGATTATAAGGAGATGGTGACACAAGCCCAGTTGGAGGACTACATGATGGCTATGAATAAACACCAAAATGGACTAGCGAGCCTAGTCGTTGTTTCTCATCAAAATTTTAAAGACATTTTGTAGGTTGCACCTGAGATCTAGGAGTCTATCCTCACTCCTTTACAACTAAATTCTTACCTTCCCACATGTATCTATTCATATGTGCAATCACTTGAGCCACAAAATTGATGTCATCAAATTTTACAAAACATAGCCTTTTCTTGAACCTTCCACATTGTCACTGGCAACATTGGCCTTAAAAATTCGACCAAAAGAAGAGAAAATATTAACCAATCGTTCCTTTCCCATAGTAGGAGGCAGTTGTGCCACATATATATTTGAGTGGTCAATTTCTTTAAGATCTAGTGATTTATAGGACTGACTTGGAAGCTTGAACTGACTCTTTTCAACAAGTAACTTCCTTATCCTAGGTCCTATTTCAACATTTAAATTGTTTGGGTGTTCCAAGCCTTCAACTAACCATGATGTATAAGTGTTTTCTAGACCGAATGGTTGAATATATTTCCTAGTAATCACATACTCACACTTTTCCATATACATTGTTGATCTCGCACATTTGTGGCAGAAGATATCACTTTTAAATGCCATCTTCCTTACTGGATAAGTGAATTTATTGTGACCTAGATTCCCATTGTCAATTGTGTCAATAATTTCTTCCAATTCACTTAGTTGATCATGCTTGTGTGTCTTTATGTTCCCCTTACTATTTTTCCTTGGAATTTGTTGTAACATCTCCCTCATTTGAGGTGGTAAATTTACCCATTGATCTAGAAATTTGCATAGTAATTTTTTTTTGAATAGAAAATAGAACATTCACAATTATTATTTTTATCCACTTTAAGGCTTCATTCATATACATTACTATTGTGATATTAATACACTATAATTCAATTGCATGGTCCTGGAAATTCTTGTTTACTAATATTGCAACATTCGAAAATCCATACACTTTATTTTAGTTGGTTTCTTATCATATACTTCTTCTTAGCATTCCATTGATTCGACGTCGTCCATTTATAACCTTCATTACTATTGTGCTCGTGTTTATACAATATGTAGTCTTATAGTTTTATGAGCACTTGGACCTATATATATATATATATATATATAATCTTACCCATGCTAAAATTAAGTTCCATATGTCTAAGCCATGCTTATAATGAACCAAACAAGTATCAGTCATTTGAATCATTGCAATCTCTCTCTCTCTCTCTCTCTCTCTCTCTCTCTCTCTCTCTCTCTCTCTATATATATATATATATATATATATATATATATATATATATATATATATATATATATATATATATATATATATATATATATATATATATATATATATATATAAACTTACCATGCTAAAATTAAGTTACATATGTCTAAGCCATGCTTATAATGAACCAAACAAGTGTTAGTTATTTGAGTCATTGCAATACTATATATTTGTGGGTCTCATATCATATTATTTTAGAATATGATATTGCTTTATTCTTCTCACATGTAGGCTCGTATCATGAGTTTCCAATGAACAATATATTTGGTTCCTATGGGTTTCCTCATTTTTTTTAATTATGTTGGTTGGTTTTTATAAGGATTACACCAGCATACTAGTGGGCTACAAACTCATTGAGATCACATGTGGAAGGAACAAAATATGCAATCAACATTTACTACCCTCATGGCAGCCTCACTAGTTGTTGCTTCCAACATTTTTTATTGCATCATATTTTTGGATGGTGCAGATTAGTCGAGAGGGGATTAGGGTAACTAACCTACCCAGTCTCGTTGATGCGATCTCATTGTTCATGAATTTTTTTGCGGAATAGAGCTCTGCATATTTTTTGTTTTTTCTTCAAACCCTAAGGTATTTCCACCTAAGCTCTGAGAAAGGATTCTTGCAAACAAGAACATGATATTTTTTTTGGTTAATTATCATAAGTTTCTTTGTGTTATTGGCGGACTCCAATTGACTCCAATTTATGTAGACTTACTAATGTTTATAACTCGCCAAATTTTATGCAAATCTATCCACTTCACATCTCAAATTATTAGTTTATGTGAAAGAAAAACTATAAGATTGGATTTTCCTATTCACCGTTATTAATTTGACATTGGTAAATATAGGTTATAATTTTTATGCAAAATTTTTACATATCTTAATTTGTAAATTAAGTGACAAGGAGAAACACTTGTTATAGATTAAATATTATTACTTTTTAAAGAAAATAAAAGATAAAAATGGATTTCAAAGTAATTATAGGTTCACTTAAATTAAGGTGCAGAGACTAATATTAAGCTATCCATAAATATAGGGTTAGACACAGTGTTCTATTGAAACACATACATCAATTTAATATATGTGTAGCATGGCTAATGCATATCTGAAAGTTAGAATGTATTATACATTCATATTAGATGTATCCTTAAAAGTTAGTAAATCATACAGATTGTGATACTTAATAAATAAGTTAAGTTATTTAATAATAATACTAAAGTAGTAAATTCCTTATGAGATATGAATATTAGAGTGTAAATTGATGTTTACTTTGGTAAGGATGTTAGTCTCCTAAATTATGGCAAGAAAACCTTTCACTCTTTGAAAGTGGATCAATATCCTTTACATAATTGATAAAAGTCAATGCAACAAGATATTGACTCACGGAGGAATCCAATACCAATAGATTGCTAGCAATAGATCATAATGGAACAATTCTTGAGTCTAGAGCACATGGAAATAGAGTATGATGACCTAAGAATATGGATCGAGAATATGTCAATCCAAGGATTACTTGGAGGCGACTCTTTCTAGGATGAATAACCCACAATAAATCAAACAATAACTCTTGACGATTAGAGTGTCCTTCGATATCTGGGACAAAGTAATGACGAGAACAGTAACATGCATTTTTCGTCCTTTCATCTTGAGAAATCCCAGATGATAGTCTACTGCATTTCTTATATTAGGTTATTAGTAGTTATATAGTTTTACTAAAGACTTTTCCAAAGAAGGCCATAAGTATGTTGTCTTGTGCATGGTTCTTCACCCAGTTAGTCTATCTCATATGATCATACCCTTTACTATAAAATAATATGGCTAATGACATAGTGGTTTTTAGAACGCTTAGCCATCACAAGTGATTTGGAACACCTAGGGACATATTGGTGGATCCAATAATGGCTCAGAGATTATCTACATTAAAAATATATATATATGGCATCATCCATTTTACATCGGGGAATCAACATATTGATTTAAATTTTCATGTTGATTCCTTTATTGGAGAAGAAGAGAGAACATCCAATTGCTTCAACATATGCACAATAGAGACGTGCAATGCATGTGATACATGGAGTTTAGCTTAGGTTATTGTTGAGACAATGATGATTAGACATATTGAAGCTGATAATTACAATGTTATTAGGTTCAAATATGTGACATCTAAGAAATTCAAAAGGATTATTACTATTTTGGGTAGGTTGAATTTGAGTGCTAGATTTTGGAGCCTATCATATACTTGTATGGTTTTACTTTTTATTTTTATAGCTTAATCATATAATGATATTAATGATCTCATGTTAAAGGATATCTACTATGTGGTGAGTCCTAGCCTAAGAGCCATTTTATTAATTAAACCTAAGCGGTGTAAATGATGTAGTCGAGATTAATTCCTTAGAAGAATTGATGCACCTTAACGTAGGTTCATTGCACATGTGGTTTTGAGTTAATAGTCACTCACTAATTGAACATTCTCTTGTGAGATATTTTATGGTGATAGATGTTAAACATATATAACTATGATTATTTTAAATTCATATGAAATCAATTGTGTTAATATATGAGAAATAAACATATATAAATTGTAGATATTTTGTTAACTTACTTGGAGATTGTGTTTATAGGAATTAATGTGTTCCCAAGTAATCCACATTTGTTACAAAATTAAGATTGATTTAATGTATTAGGCATATCCATACACATATTATATGACATTGTATGCCCTAAAAGTATTGGCATCAAGAATGATAAAATATAACGGTGGGGCTTGTTTGTCAAATCATGCAACACATATTCACATAAGCCCTTTTAAACACTAGATAAGAGAGGTAATCAGAGTTAACAAGTGAATGCGATGTTGATATTACTTACATAAAGGGAGCCATAAATAGGATGGAAAAGGTTTTAAGTTTGAGCTTTAAATATTTCGGTATTCCCTAATGGACAAACATTAGGGAGAAATTGCTCAATTTATAAATTGAGGATACTTGGCACAATGAGGATATCAAGAGTTTAATAGAGGATGCCAATGATATGCATACTTGTCTTCCTTTCCTTTCCTACTCTATATACTTCGGGGCGAAGTCCATTATTAAGAGGGGGTGTATGTAGTGCCCCGCTTTGGTTGATGGACATTGATCCTTCATACTTTATTCTTTGAGGACCTCGGGTTGAGGAGCCAGACACATGACTCTATTATTAGTGGATTTTAAGGTTAGGTATGTTTGCTATTGATATCATTATGATGATATATTTTATGGATAGGTATGTTTTCTATTGATGTTACAATGGTGATAGCTTTGATGGATATGTATGTTCCCATTGATTTTATGATTATGATAACCATGATGGATGTGTCCCCTATGTTAGCTACTTACATTAGTTCTAATTTAAAATGAAAAACGATGTGAATGACTAGGTCATGTTGATGTTGCCATTCTGATAATGACTAACACTGAGAAACTTCATTACTGATGATTATTGATTATGGCAGGAAATCACCAGAGACACTCGCATATGATGATTTGACAACATCTGGTTTGAAAGAAATTAATATTTTTCCTTTGAAATTCCAAGTTCAGTTTGAAACTTTCTATATATATATATATATACTTTGATGATATGTCAATAGTTGCAGGAACATGTTAGTTGCTTGGTTGAATGACTCACATATGGGTGATGGGGTTGTACAATTGGATGGAACTTCATGGGAGGGGTGGGACAGTGTCCCTGATCTCGCCTACTAGCACTCCCGCCGTGACTTAGGCTGGAAAGGTCGAAACACCTTCGCCTTGAAGATCACGATGCCATGGGGGCAGGTCCCAAATTTGGGTCGCTCACGAGGATTTTTTGGGGGGCGCGCATCAAGGCGGATTCCTTGATCCCCAACACCATTAGTCTCACTATAGCATGCGACATACGAGATGATATCAGTTTCTATCATTGCGCATATAATTTCCCCTCATAGCCACTAGGTGCTTGAAGGGCAAGTGGCATGGCACACTTGGGACTTCAAGAGAAGTTCTTGAAGGGCACGACCGACTTGGCACCCTTGGCATCACAAATAAATTGTTAGGCATGGCACCCTTGGAACTTCGAAGGGAATTTCTTGAAGGGAATGACCAACTTGACACCCTCGACATCAGTAAAAATAAACTAATAAATATAATCAAGATATGAAAATCCTAAAATTTATGTCAAGTGGTAAATGATGTTAGAACCAAGGAAATTAATTCAAGAATAAAACTTAGGGTAAGGGAAGAATAGGAAGAAATAAAATATTTTACCCTGAGAACTCTACCCCTTTCCATGTTGAAAAATATTAAGTGGATAATGTACATAAGTAACTTAATTTGGCAAAGGAGGGAAAGAGGAACATAGAGTTAAGTATAAAAATTAATCATAAAATGGTTAAAACTTCATTAAGAGAAGAGGGTGGTGAATTAAAATAATATTAATAAGTTAAAATTGGAGAAATTTAGAGAACCTCCATGTGGCAAGAGCAAACATAAGAATATCCATCTAAGAGACAAATTGAGTTAAATTAGGAGGTAGTTAGGGGACCAAATCTGAGACTCATCAATTAACTTCAGTAATAAACACAAATTAAGGAGTAGGAAAAGGGGGGATAAAGAGACAACTAGGAGAAGAAATAGGAAGCTTTGTTGGGGTGAGGAAAATACTATTTTAAATTAATATTTAAGTAAATGATTTTAGAGATTCTGGGTGAGAGGGTGACACATGGTTGAGTGAATAATCAAACTTTTGGATTAATAAAAATAATTAATTATGCATGAAAATCCAAGTGTCAAATATGAAGCCTCTTATAAAATAAGGGGGAAACCATGGGAGAAAGGAATTTTTTTGGCTTACCCTATTGTTGGATGGAGGAGACTATGTTTTTGTGAGTGGTTACAAGCTATAGTTGATTTTGGTGAGGTAGAGGACTTTAGAGAGGGGACTCTTGAGCCAAGGAGTGCTCACCTCTATCAGCTAGCACATTTCCTTAATTATACAACCCCATTGCAGTTCGGGGGTCTGCGGGGAAGGAGAGTACCCAAGGAGTAGGCTGGGAGGTCAACCAGTGGGTCATTATATTCGGATTAAGCATGAAAACATTCAGGCTTGGAGGTAGAAGACAACAAGGGAGCGCAAGTAGCAGCATGTCAAGATTGAATCTCGTCTCCTGGTGAACAGTACCTATGTTATTTATAATGTTTTCTTTATATGACTATATTGTGCCTATAATTAACAATTAAAATATATGTATGTGCAATGAAGTTAAATTCATGGATGTTGATATAAGTGATTAATATTTCTGAGTTTCCAAAGTTGTATTCTTATGGTTTTATTCCTAGTTTACTATATATATATATATATATATATATATATATATATATATATATATATATATATATATATAAAAAATAAATAAAATAAAATAAAGCCTAGGGTTGGTCCCTACAGAGGGCCATAACGGGGATACCTTATATGTATGAGGAAGGTCCCAAAACAAAAACAAAAATAAATTTTCAAGTGGGAGATCTAAATCTCCAGGAAAGCCAGTAAAGGTGTGCTGGAAATGTAGAAAGGAAGGGCAGTTCAACAAGGATTGAAAATCTAAAGCTCCTGAGAAAGGAAAGGGGTCTGATGATGCTACTTCTGTAGAGGCAAAAACCACCTCAGATGAAGGTGGGGATGTGTATTTGGCTTTTTCTTCAAATACACATGTAGATCATGAGGCATGGTTGATTGACTCAGGTGCATCCTTTCACTTCACTCCCCATAGGGAGTGGTTCTATGAGTATGAGAAGTATGATGGTGATGGTGTCTTTTTAGGGGACGATAGGAAGGCTAGAATATTCTGACATGGAAAAGTCAAGCTAAAGCTGCAAGGTGGAAGGATTAGAACATTTCCTTGTGTTTTTCATATTCCTGCATTGGCCATTAATCTAATTTCTATAAGCAAAATGGATGATGCAGGCATAAAAAGAGTGTTCGATAAAGATACCTGCAAGATGGTTCGAGGAGCATTAGTATTAATGCAGGGAGTTTATGTTGGCTCCCTGTGATTTGCAAGAACAAACACTACAGGGGCTACATCAGAACCACTTTGGAATCCTAGTACCTAGCCTTCCTAGATTTAGAGAGGGATCTCTCTATGTAAGTGTTTTCAAATGATATATCTTTATGCTTTTGTTTATGATATTAGGCTAGTTATGAAGTTCTAAGGACTTGTTTGTTTTGGTTGAATTAATTGATAGGTTGATAGATCTGTGGTGTGATTAATTGAGGGGAAGTTGCAACTGAATAGATAGACCATGAGAAAACATCAATCCATTGGGTAATGGAGTCATAAAAGGATTTAATTTATCATCAACTCTGCAAGGGTTTTCATAGGGCAAGCTAACTATATCAAGTGGATCTCTTAGATTAGATTGTGATATGAAACAATAATAAGTTGTGAAGGTAGCAAAGCTATAGTAAGTTAAGAATCTTTTAGCTCTACTTTAGAAAAGAAAATCCTTTTAGGTAACTGTTTGAGGCAAACCAAAGGACAAGGCATACCATAGAATTCTTTGGCTAGACTTTAATAAGAAAACCTTTAAGACAACAATCCAGCAATCCTAAGACTACTTTCAGATAAAGAAAACATTTAATATAATAGTGAGAGCAGCTAAAGATCAAGCTAAACCTATCTTATTTAACTCAACACTCAAAATACCTTCAAAAAAACATTTTGAGGCATACCATAGACTTCCTTGGTTTAGTCTTTACTAATTATACTTCAAATAAATGCCTTAAAAAAAATATTTCAAACTATACCAAAGGAAAGGGCTCACCATAGACTTCTTTTGCTTGACTCTACTAAATTATTTCTAAGACAACAAGCTAGATGGAACTGAAGAGAAATTAAGAATTCTCCAATCTGACCTTGCAGAAGAAAACATTAAGATAAAGAATGCAGACAGAAATAGGGTGCCAAGACAACATATCCTACTCTAAAAATTATGTTCTTTTATCAGAGAAATATGGACAGAATGAAAAACATAATAAAAACAATGGCAAATGAGGAAAACTTCACCATTAACATAGCTCAAGAATCCTGTGAACGTGCTTGTATTACTGATGATCAAAACAGTTACATTACTCCATGTACAATAGCTCTCTGCAACTCAGAGCTTTCTCAAATCTAACCTAGCAATCCTCAACTAGCTCAGCAACAGAAATCAGTCAAATAACCACCAACCAACCAACACTGGAAATGAAACTCATATGCAGTATTTATCTACAAAAATTAGGAGGTGGTGCTAAGCTAGGGTTTTGATGTCATTTATTACAGAGTTAATGATTTTTGACCTTTGAGGCCATGCAACGCCCAAGGCTAAAATATTTGAAAGTGTTTCTCTAAAATAATAACTCCTAACTTAACTTCTGAGTTAATTTCTGTGAAATTTTTGACTTTAAGGCTTTTTCAATAACTTTTACATTAACTGTTGGTAGCTGAAAAATATTTCTCACTTGTTTTTAATAATTGTTTGATGTATTTATTGAAATAAAACATGTTGTAGGTGGCAAAATATCCTTTGAATAAGTAATTGATCTAGGTTTATTCATTTGAATTTGTTCTTGTGCTAATATTCCTCTGTTTTGTCATTCAAACTCTGTTTTACGCCTTTAAACTCTAATTTATCCTTTATCTGTCTATTTTACTGTCTTCTTTTTTATCCTGCCTTTATCTCTGTCTTATTTATTAATCCTTTTGATTAACCTTTTATTTATTTTCCTATGTCTGTCTTCACTTTCTTCAATCTCTGCTTTTGTGCTAATCCCTAATTTCTCTTTGATATATGATTAGCCCTTAAATCTTCATCGCTTTATCACAGTCTTTTGACTTTTTTTTCTTTTCACTATGTCTCTATCTGTGTTTTTTGTGTAGGGATGCACTCTTTTATTGTTGGAGGGTTAAATAACCATCGATAATCATGTTTAATCGATGATTAAACTTGATATAGGGCCTCTGGTCCTTTAATGGAGTGATTTCTTTGGATCTTCATCCAAATCACTCATAAAAACGTTTTTTCAGACCATCGAGAGGCACTCCTGCCTTTCTGCCATGAAACCTGCACACAAAGCAAACAATTAGCATTTTAAAACCTGTAGGGTGGATTTATTGCATTTACAAGGGTTTTTGGGCTGTCGGAGGGCAGAGAATGGTGTTCTGGGCCTTAGTTCCATAGGCAGAACCTACATGAAATTTGAACGGAGGAAGCGGTGTTTAAATCTTGGCGCGGAGGGAAAAGCGGTTTTTGAAAATCGGGAAGTGGTTTTCACATTATTGCGGAGGCGGTAATGGTATTTGGGGTGGGCATGCGATACCATACAGCGACTGTCACGTGGCGAGTAAAAACCACCCATTTCGCGTGGTCGGAGATTGTTTAACCCGAGCACAATTAGATTTGTGATACGCATGATCAACCGTTGGATCTTGTGGGATGAGATCAATGGTGGTTGCAAGCTTCGGGAGTGGCGGGAAAGTTCAAAGGGTGGAACCCCAGGGAAGGTGGCGGAGTATTATTAGAGCGCGAGTTTTGGTGGAAAGCGGGGCCCAGGTTTTTAATAAATTAAGCGAATGCACCCGATTTAGAAAGTAAAGAGAAAGGTTTATGAGAGGGGCTATGTAATAGGCGGGATTAGGGTCATGTGAGTGTGAGGGAGTGGGGGTTTAAGGTGAGGGGGCTTAAAACCTTAAAGGGTTTGGTTTAAAACAAAAATTCGGGTTTTATATTAAAAAATAGAGCTTTTTAATATAAAACAAAAAGAACCCTAAATGTTTAATTTTAGACTTAAAACAATGTAAACAACAGTTTTTACATTTTTTTTAGTATATATAAGTGAAAACAATGAAGGGAGGGTATTATGAAGGGTTTTGAAAGGGGAAAATGGGTTTCATGGGGGGAAATGAGAGAATGAAATTGGTGATAGGTATGAAGGGTGAAAATGAGAGAAACAAGCATGTGGTGAGTCTTTTAAGTGCAACAAGGTAATGTGAGAAGGCAGGAATGAAATATAGTGAAATAGGTTTATTTAGGATAATGAAGGAAGTGAGATTTCTAAAGATAGCTTATAGGCAAAAGATGTTATCTTTAGCTGCTTGTAGAAAATCAATAGTCACCTAGTGAACTCTGTAGAATACAGGAGGATAACAGTGGCTCCATATGGGGAGGATAGCTCCTTTAGGAGGTGTCAAGAACCTCAGAGATCAAATCTCTGAAATAAGCAGACCAGTGCCTTGATTTTTCACTTTTGACAGACTTCTCTTTCTTCATTTTTTGATTTTGTTGTTTTTTCTCTTTGAGGCAGTGACTTTAAAAATCTGAAAAACATGATTACTTCAACTCAATTTCTACCTACCCATCATACTTTTCCTAGCATTTTTTCTTCATTGGGTGCATTTAGATTAGCCAACTCTTAACATCATTTTTCTTTTGAAAACATGAAACTATCTATTTCTACACTTATATCATCCAAAAGCTCAGATTAAACTGGTGAGCTTTTTATTCTCTACCTAATATACTTATCTGTCAAGATTGAACATTTTGACAGATTTTCATTCTCTATTCTATTTAACATGAAATTGAAAACATGATCAAATCACGATTAAGCAGTCTGATTAGTCATAAGTTGTGGCATTTTGTACAAGTTGGACACAGATTTTATTTTACAAAAAGTAAAACTAAAAAAGTTTGAGGGATGTAATTTGGAATTTGGTATGCATCCCTCTCTTTCTTTCTTGGTTCAGATTTTAAACATTGGAACCAATTTCTTTTCCTAATCTAATTTACTGATAAGCCAAGTTTGAAAAATTTGGAAAATATTCATTCACTATCCTATCATCAGAAATTTAAAACTTGTTCAATCATGATTAGGCTGTATGACTGAACAAAACTTCCTTTTCCAAAGTAGTGGCATTTGGACTTGCACACTTTCAGAAATATTCTTTTTCGTATGGGGCTTTACCTTTTCTTTTCATCTGCCCTCTTTTTCTTCTTTTTCTTTGTTTTTTGTTTATTTTTCTGATCTATTTCTGCAAACATTGTTATATACAATGAATAAATCTTTAAATTGAGTATTTTAACAAAAATAATGCTTGAGCATCCTGCCATTGGCAGGACCTCCAAATAAATTTGTTCCATCCATTTCTTGAAGGAAGAATGCATTGTTACCTCTTGCAGAATGGATGATGCATGGGCTGTTCCATAGATTTTCAAATTTTCCATGCTTGCCCTTGTCTTCTCTTCTTGAGTCCCACATCAGCACTTTGTCACCAATGTTGAAATCATTTTCTTTGGTTCTCTTATCAAACAGCTTCTTGATGTTTTCCTGCACTAGCTGTGTTCTTTTATATACTTCCTCTTTGTTTTGCTGCAACTGTACAGTCTGATTTATTCTTCTCACCATATCATTTTCTTCAGACTGTACTTCTTGAATCAGCTTCATGACTGGCACTCCTAAACTTGTTCGAAAAAATTCATCTGCTCCATACACTAGCTGATAGGGAGACATTCCAATTGATTTTTTACTTGTTAATCTGTCTGCCCATAGTGCATGTACTAGTTTGTTGTACCATGAATTTTTACTCTCTTCCAGCAAATTTTTGATGATGTTCACCAAACTCTTGTTTGAGGATTCTGCCAACCCATTACCTTGAGGGTAATAATTTGTAGAATGTCCCAATATAATCTGATATTTGTGGCAAAATTCCACCATTTTCTTGAATCTAAAAGTAGCATCATTTTCAGTGATAATCTTTCTAGGACAGCCAAATCTAGACAAAATATGGTTTTCAAGGAATTTGATGATTACTAAGTTTGTGGTTGTTCTAGAAGGGATGGCCTCTATCCATTTTGTAAAGTAGTCAGTTGCAGTGAGAATCCATTTATGTTGGGCAGAGAAGGCAGGATGGATTTCCCCAATGAATTCTAAGCCCCACTGTTGAAAAGGAGCTTCAACAGAGATAGGATGCAAAGGTAAGGGCAACAGTTTTCTTTTGATTTGGCACTTATGGCAGGAAATTACCATTTTATGGATGTCTTGAAAGAGGGTGGGCCAATAGTAACCAGCTCTAAGGATTTTGTTGACAGTATTTTTCCAATAGAGGTGGCCCCCACATTCTCCTTCTTGAAACTCATGCTTGATCCTATTTGCATCATTCTCAGGCAAACATTTAAGCAATATACCACTAGCATTTTTCCAATATAACATTTTATCTATAATGCAGTAGTTTACAGCCTTCAACTTTAAGAATCTAGCCTTAGTTTTAGACATACTAGGAGGGACATTAAGATTAAGAAGCACATATAAAATATCAGCATACCAAGATGAATTTAGCAATGAATCTTCAATAAGTGTAGTTGCCAACTCCTCCTGTTCATCTAATGCATCGATCATATTTATTTCTGGTGCTTGAAAGTTTGTTTTAGCCATGATTTTAGCCAATCCTTGTCCTTTGATTAGTTTAGTGGGCTTTATTTCTAGATCATATTCTAGTATAACAACGATCCACTTACCTATTTTTCCAACAGGATCTTGTGTTAAGATGTATTTTACCACTGAATTAGGCACAAATGCAATGATGTGTGAGTGAAAAATGTAAACTTTGAAATATTTCAATGCCTTGATTAAGGCAAAAGCTTTTTTTTCCATTATGTTGTATTTCAGAGGTGCATCTCTTAATGCCTTGCTAAAAAATGCAATAGGCTACTCTTGTCCTTTTATGTTTTTCTGCAGTAGGACAGCAGCAACTGTATGTTCTGATGCAAAGGAGAATATGAAGAAGTCTTTGGTAAAATCAGGGCTAATTAGAACTAGTGTTTGGGTAAGTGCTTGTTTTACTAGTTCAAAGGATTGCTTTGCTTCTATGGTCCATTTGACTCCTATTTCTCTTTTCAGCATATTTGTAATGTTTTTTAGGAGTTCAGCAAGGTTTGGTATGAACCTTCTTAAGAAATTTATCTTTCCAATGAAATATTTCAACTCTTTGATATTTCTAGGATGATTCATTTGAAATATTACTTCTATCCTTTTTGGGTCTATCTTGATCCCTTTTTCAGATATGATGTGGCCTAAAACTTTTCCTTCTTGAAGGCCAAACAGAGTTTTCTTAGGGTTCAAAGACAAACCATACTTTCTACATTTTTCAAAGACTTTTCTTAAGTGAGCTAGGTGTTCTTCATCTGTTTTAGAATAGACTGTGATGTCATCAAGGTAAATCACAATGAAGTAACCTATTTCTTCTGATAAATCAATGTCCATGGGTCTTTGGAAGGTGGCACCAGTATTCATTAACCCAAAAGGAATTTTCACATACATGAAAGTGCCCCAAGGTGTAGTGAAAGTTGTCTTGTGTTGATCATCTGGGTGTACCAGCACCTAATTGTATCCTGAAAATCCATCTAGCAAAAAAATTCTTTTAGAACCTACTACCCTTTGCAATATGTGATCCATTTTTGGTAAAGGGTAGTTAACCTTTAAGGAGGATTTGTTTAAATTTCTGAAGTCTATGCATAGCCTAATTTCTCATGTTTTCTTCCTCACTGATACAATATTTGAAACCCATTCTGAATATCTCAGAGGGACTATTATTCCAACATCATACATTTTCTTAATTTCTTTCTCAACGAGGGGTAACTGCACAGGGTTTATTCTGCACAGTTTTTATTTAAAAGGCTTCTGGTTTTCTTTGAGGGGTATCTTATTGTAAATTTGTGTAGATGTTCTATGCTTGATGCAACTTTACTTTCACTATAGCAATCACATAAAAAATCAAGTAAAGTGTTGATAGAACATACCAGTAGATCAACAGAAGACAAACTAGAAAAAGATAAATGTGTTGGTGCGTTACGGTGGTCAACAGGATGCTTCAACTAGAAAATTCTCTTTGGTCAGCCAACTTAGCATGTGTCACAACAACCCTCAAAAAAGGCACACGGTCAACTCAAAGTCAACCCCAGAAAATTCAATGCTGCCCAGAAAAGTCAACGCAAAACAACAGCAAGCAGCAGCAATAGCAACAGCACTAGCACCAATAGCAACAGTAGCAACAACAACAACACCACCACCAGCAATAACAGCAACAGTAGCAGAATTCTCTTCGTCCTTCTTTCCCACGTGTGAACCAAAAATTTCCTCCAAGGAGCTCAAACCAGTCAGAAGAGGAGAGATGATGTGTGAGGATGATATGAGTGAAATTTCCTCCAACTTTGACTCTATTTATATCAATTACTGAGGGTGTGTGACACATTTTTTGGGGGTGTAAAAACTTAAGGCTGACCTACACATATTTTGAAAGTATTAAAAATAAATTCAAAATAAATGTTCTGCTCATCGGATCAAGATTATCTTTAGATCAATCTTGCACCTCTCCGAAAGAGGAACCCAATAAAAATATTGGTGTCTTCAACTGAGCATCACAACATGGAGTTTGGACCTAGTTATCCAATTTTAACACTCCCTCTCAACTAGGGATAACTCCATCCACCTGTGCAATCAAACATCGTGTGTCATCCCACTGTAACTTTCTTTGTTGGCCTATTTATTTCAGAACAGAAGTGGGTCAGTCACAAAGACATCATTCTCGGCTGACAGATTCAGCCCAGAGGTTTGAAACCTCTATAGAACCCACAAAGAGTCTCATACCAACCTGAAGTTGGTTTACCTAACCCAAAGTCAGTTGGAGGTCTGAAACCTCACATGGACTCAAAGAGTCACAGATACTAACCCAAAGTTAGTTTTACTGACCCGAAGTCAGTAGGAGGTCCAAAACCTCACTAGGCTTGATCCCAGATCAAGTGGTTGGACACGTGTCATCCTAGATAGAGAGTACAAAAATCTCTGATGCGTCCATGAGTCTTTGCTACTAGTCTCTAGATTTTGCCACCTCATTGGCCAAATGAGAGGTACTTCCCATGAGTCCAGAACTCAATAGGTAGGATGCATACGGGGCACAGATCATGAGAGGCTAACCAAGTCAATCATCATAATGGTGGGGTAGATGCACCACAAGGCTCGGCAAGCCTAGCCCTGTGTGTGCTTAAGTTATCCCCAGAGCCCCCCAGAGTTCCAAGAGCTCATCGTCTAACAAGACCCTCAAAATAGGGTCGTTCCATGATTCCAAGATTCTCACGAAAGGTTAGGAACATGAACTTCCCCAAGGGAATTGTGAGAATATCTGTGACCTGCTCATCAGTTCCTATATGATCGAGCCTTACGACGCCTCGTTGTACCATATCCCGAATAAAGTTGTACCAGCCATCAACATGCTTGGATCGTTCATCAAACACAGGATTCTATGATAAATGAATCCCCCTCAGGTTATCACTAAGGATAATGGTGGCATCTAGCACATGCTCGAACAGCTCACTGAAGAGCTTTCACAGCCAAGCGACTTCAAAACAGGCCATACATGTTATAATGTATTCGGCCTCAGCGGTGCTTAAGGCTACCGACTTCAGTTTCCTACCCGAAGCAGATCTACATGTGAAGCAGCATCCAAATGTGCTCTTGCGATCCACCACACTACCAGCTTAATCAGCATTAGTATATCCATGGAGTGTCATACTCCTGGTATTTATCTCAGCCCATGGTCTAACGTGCCCCAAATATATCTCAAGAGTTTCTTGGCACCAACCCAGTGATTGTTATGATCAACCATGTGTTGACTCAAAGTGTTCACTGCACAACATACGTCCGGATGGGTGTTCACTAAGAACATCAGGGCCCCTACGATTTGACGATACTTAGTAGGATATGCTTACACGGGCCCAGCAGTGCTGCCACTCAAATTCTTAAAGTTGAGCTCCATTGGTGTTGACACAGACTTGCAGTCCACCATACGAAATATTTCTAGAAGCTTCACAATGTATTTTCCTTGAGAAAGGAAAATCTCGCCAGGTCTCTGTCAGACCTCCAGGCCTAGGAAATAGTGCATTAGTCCTGGGTCCTTCATCTCGAACTCAGCGATCTCCCTCTTGTACTGATGAATGAGAGGGTCAGCACTTGTCAGGAAGAGTTCATCCACATACAGCACTAGAATGAGAGGCTTCTCCATGTCAACCTTGAAGTAAAGTTTCGAATCAACGTTACTACGAGTGAAGCCTAGCTTCATCAGGTAGCTATCTATCCTCTCGTACCAAGCTCAGGGTGCTTGCTTCAGCCCATAGAGGGCTTTCTTCAACCTGCAGACATGGGTGTTCCAATCCTAGACTCGAACCCCAGAGGTTTCTCTACATACACCTCTTCCTTTATCGCGCCATGTAGAAAAGCGATCTTCACATCCATCCGATGAAGACTCCATCCTTGTATAGCAGCAAGGGCTATGATAGATCGAATGGTGGTATATCATGCCACAGGTGTGAATATGTCATCATAGTCGATGCCTTCCTTTTGAGAGAAGCCACGGGCAACGAATCTTTCCTTGAAATTTTCGGCACCTCCATCAGATCCATGCTTGATCTTGTAGAGCCATTTCGAGGTGACAACTTATTTGTCCTTCGGTTTTGGAACTACATCCCAGACATCATTCTTCATTATGGACTCATACTCTTCGTGCATAGCATCCTTCCAGACTTGATGCTTTATGGCTTCCTCAAAATATCCAAGCTCGGATTGTACAATAGTACTCATGGCTGCTAGATACCCTTGGTATCTACTCGGCTTCTTGCTTTCACGGAATATCCCCCTTTGGGACCGTATGTCCCTCAGCATCCTCGAGAGTGTCCCTGAGCCATGATGGTCTCTTTCCCAGTGAAGGAGGTGGATCAATCGAGTCCATCGGTCCTTCAACATCAGGCATCGTCTCATCCTTTGGTTCTTCTTGATTTCCAGGCCTTGATTCATGATCTTCCTGGGATCTCGGAAGATTGATTACTTTCTTCAGGGAAGCATCTTTGTCAAAAGTGACATCGTGGCATGTCTCCACTTCCCTTTGACCAGGCACATAGACTCTATAGGCCCTCGAAGTTTTGTTGTAGCCCACAAACATTCCCTTCTTCCTAGAAGCATTCAGATTTCTCCTCTTCTCTTTCAGCACATGAAAAATAAACAGGACATCAAAAAACTCTAAAATGTGATATGTCAGGTTTCTTACCAATGAAAACCTCTTTGGGAGTTTTGGAGTCCAAGGCGGAATGTGGGCATCGGTTTGTATGTGCACAGTAGTGTTCGCATCTTTTCCTCATAGAAACTTCGGTAGACACTGTTCACATAGCATTGCACGTGTAGCTTCCACAATGGTCATGTTCTTTCGTTCAGCAATGTCATTCTACTCAGTAGTATATATAGTTTTGGTCTCCCTCTTAATGCCAAATTCTTTGCAACATTTCTTGAACTCGTTCGTCTCATATTCAGTGCCATTATCAGTCTGTCGGATAACATCTCATGACATTGCTCCGAGTGGACTTCCTCCAACCTAGTAGAGCGTATCAATTCTAGACCCAAACGTAATAGCTTCCTTGAAGCTCTTTTTCTACATGCACACCTTTCCATCCATGAATGCCACATTGAAACCTTTGTCTTCCATGGCTGATATAGACACAAGGTTCTTCTTCAAATTTGGTACATAGAGTATGTCCTGCAAGTAGAGGACTTGACCTTGAGACAAGTGGAGGGTCACAGTCCCTGTCCCTTTCACGGGATATGTGGTATTATCTCCAAGGACAATTTTCAGATTAGTATCCTTCCCAACCATATCAGAGAGTGCTTCTTTGAACCCAGTGATGTGCCTTGAGGCACCACTATCTATCAACCAGACATCCATAGTGTCGGGTGGAGATGCAACGGAGAGGGAAAATACGAGAATGTATTCATTTCTTTTATCAACAACATTTGATTCCTCATACCTAGAATTTATGTACCTTTTGAAAGGTTGCTCATTTCCGTCGAAGGGAACCTTCCTCTTTCCATTGAACTTGTTGTTCCTTTGATTTCCATTCCTCTGGCTTTTTTTGTTGTCATCACCATTGGGAGAATCCTTCTTGAAAGGACATTCTCTAGCATACTGACCTGGCCTATGACAAGTGAAACACTTTCCCTTCTTTCCTTGGACCCTTGATCTTCCTTTGTTCTTTGGACCACCAAAGTTCTTATTTCTAGAATGAGCAACGTAGACAGCATTTCCTTCATTTCCATACTCCTTCATTCTTGTCTCTTCTTGTACGCATCTCTATAGTACTTCGTCAAAGTCAGGTATCACATTATTATTTAAAATGGTAGTGTTGAACACATGCCATTTGGATGGGAGCCCTCCAAGTGCGGTGATTACCATCTCTCGATCAGCTATTGTCTCCCCAATAGCCAGAAGATTGTTCCTAATCTTGGTCAGCTTCAAAAAATATGATTGAATGGACTCATCCCTGCCTTTCCTTATATTCTTCAATTAATTCTTGTAGAATAGGACTTGATTCACATTGTTGGCCTTGAACATGTTGACCAACTTATCATACATCTCTTTGGATGTTCCCAGCTCAGAGATGTAGGCAACCAGCGTCTTGTGAATTGAGTCCCTGATCATTAGCTTAGCTTTGATCTCTCCCTTCTTGTACTCAGTTTTGGCGGCAACAGTTGCAGTGGATGGAGGCTCTTGGATTTTACCCTGCAAATAGTCCATGACATCTTGGTCTTCCAACATAAGATCCAATGTCATCTTCCAAGCATGGAATTCATCCTTCCCAATCAATTTTTCATTAGCCTTGAATCCATTGTAGTTTGAGGAACCCATCCTCTTCTTCGGTGATTTCTACAAATTAGGACTTTGTCTTCACCTTAGCTCTGATACCATGTAAATTTATGTATATTTTCTATGCTTGATGCAACTTTACTTCACTACAGCAATCACATAAAAAATCAAGTAAAGTGTTGAGAGAACATACCAGTATATCAACATAAGACGAACCAGAAACAGATAAATGTGTTGGTGCGTTACGGCGGTCAACATGATGCTTCAACCAGCAAAGTCTCCTTGGTCATCCAACCTAGCATGTGTCACAACAACCCTCAAAACAACCACATGGTCAACTCAAATTCAACCCCAAAAAAGTAAATGCTGCCCAGAAAAGTCAACGCAAAATAGCAGCAACAACACCAGCAACAGCAGTAGAAACAACAGCAACACCAGTAGCAATAGCAGCAACAGCAACATAATTCTCTTTGTCCTTCTTTCCCACGTGTGAACCGAAAACTTCCTCCAAGGAGCTCGAACCAATCAGAAGAGGAGAGATGATGTGTGAGGATGAGATGAGTGAAATTTCCTCCAACGTTGACTATATTTATAGCAATCATTAAGGGTGTCTGACACATTTACTGGGGGTGTAAAACCTTAAGTCCGACCTGCACATATTTTGAAAGTATTAAAACAAAATTCAAAATAAATGTTTTTCTCATCGGATCAAGATGATCTTTAAATAAATCTTGCACCTCTCCGAAAGAGGAACCCAATAAAAATATTGGTGTCTTCATCTAAGCATCACAACACGGAATTTGGACCTAGTTGTCCAATTTTAACACTTATGTTGAATTATCTACGTATTATATGATTTTAAATCTTCATAACTCCAAGAAAAAACATCATAAAATTCTCTAAAAAGCTCAATATATTTATTTTTATATGAGCAGGCAGTGTTTTGGACAGTTTGATCATTTTGGGTTTTTGTTTACTGCCTATATCGCATTATTCTATTTCAATTTAGGTTGGTTCCATCTTTGACTTCTTGGCAACATCATTAAAGTCAAACAATTCTTCTAAAGGCACCAGTCCTTTTGGCAAGTTATCATTATTAGACTGTAGCACTTCAAAGTCTTCTTTTTCGAAATTAGTGCACAGTTCTATTTTATGTATGTTTTCTTTGGTTAACAGATTGATATCAGCAATGTCCGAAAGTTCTTCTTTATAATATTTTTCCTCAGTAGAGCAGTCTTCCTCATACTCTGAGTCTGAATTTGGTACTTCAAACTCATTTCTGGACTACAGGAAATCTTCTATCTGTTTATCTCCTTCAAAAACTTGCTAGTATTTTATGTTATCAGGGACTGTTGGTCTATATTTGACTTGGACTGTGTATTTTTTTCTTTGATAAGGTTTTTGACATGTGCTAGCAGCAAAGGCTAAACCATTAGCAAGAATGTTCTAGTTTCTAGGGACAAAGGTAAGCTCATATTATGTGAATGTTTTCAAGAGGTCAATAGCATCATATCTATAAGCTTTTAATCTTGGATGCTTGGCTGTGTATTCTCCATTTATCTGCCTAATGAATAACTCTGAATCTCCATGAACATTTATCCTCTTGGCTCCTAGTTTCTTCAGTAATTTTAGTCCTAAGAGGAGTGCTTCATATTAAGCTATGTTATTTGTGCATTGAAAGTTTAGCTTGTATGGGTGACCCTCTGCATGATTGTTTTCTGTGTTATGAACCCATATGCCTACTCCTGAACCAGTCTTGCTACAAGAACCATCAAAAATCATACTCCAAAGAGGTTCAATTTCATATTTTTCATTAGATTCATTATTGTCCTCATTGTGTTGTTTATAGTCACTGCCACTCTGTTGTTCACCATGTTGTTCTTTGGGGTCTGTATTATGTTTATCATTGTTTTGTTCCCAGTGGTTTCCACTATGTTGAGTGTTTTTTATTGGTTCTTCATGGTCAGCCCTACGTTGATGGTTGCTTTGCTGCCCATGGTCTTCATTATGTTTACCATAATTTTCTATTTGGGAAAACTGTTTTGACTGTTCCTCCTCTTTTTCATCTTCTTCTATACTTGTTTTCTCATTTACTGTCACTTTTTCATTAACATGTTCATCATTGTAAAGGATAAATGAATCAATATTTGTGTGAATAGAATAAAGGGGGGAGTTATCTGGTTTCTCTTGACTGCTAACCATGTATTTCGTGTGTGTTTCCCTATATAATATTCTTGGTTGACTAAAAACAGGGATGGTAGCATAGGTTATGTCCATTTGTAGGGTGCCTTGGAGTTTAGCACCCCATGATCTTGAAAGGAGCATGACATATTTAGGAGAAATATCAGCCACTACAATGTCCATTACTAGGCTCTTAGCTGGTATTTTTGCTAAGTTGACACATAAATTTTTTATTAGGCCTAGACATTTAACTCTACTTGAATCAAAAGAGTATAAATCCTTGTATGGTCTAGTTATCTCTCGTCCTAGTCTCTCCATTACCACTTTTGGCATTAGTTTGTGTGAAGCACCAGAGTCTAACATGGCATTGTGCAAAATTTTATCATGGATGTTTAAACTGACATAAAATGGAGGAACACCTCCTTCTTGAAATTTCCCTTCTACTTCTGGTCAAAACAGAAGTTCAGGTTTTTCATCATTTAAATTAACAGAATCAACATTTTCTCTTATGTTTAAAGCTCTCAAAAATTGGGATTTATATACATCTTGAGTGACTAGTTCAATAAGAGGAATAGAAATCTTAATCTTGGTAATTTCATTCTCTATACTAAAAGGTGTTTGAGTTTTTGAAATGTTTAAATCAACCTTTTCAGTCATTGTTTTCACAGCAAATTCAGCTTGTTGGTTTTTATTAGGAACAACAGTTAAAACAGTTTTATTAGGATCACTAGCTGAGTTGCTAATGTTTCTATGGTCACCACTATGTTTGGGATGAGGGTGGTTGTTCTTGGAAAGGAGGTATGATCTTTAGATCAGGACCTCTTTGTCTAATTTGAGGAGGTTTTCTTCTAAAATTTTGGTTTTAGAAAATTTTTCAGGGTTATTTTTAGCAAAAATTTCAGACGTTTTTCTTTTGGGAGTGTCTTGGTTTTTCTTGCTTCTAAGGTCATATTGTCTGTGTACTTCCATGATGGAATTTTCAAAGCCTTTTTTGTAGCCTTCAGATTATAGGCTTTCTTCTTCATAAGGTGTAAATATGCCTTGTTCTTCCTCAGTGAGGAAAAAAGTATCTTCATTATTTACTCCCATTAAATTTATGTGGTTTTCCTCTATTTATTCAATTATTCCCTCATCCTCATCAGCATATTTTTCTTGGAAAGGAGGTCTGATCTGCTGATCAGGACCTCTTTGTCTAATTTGAGGAGGGTTTCTTCTAAAATTTTAGTTTTGGTTCTGATTTTGATTTTTGTTTTGAGTTGTATGGTTTTCTCTAGGATAAGCTCTCTCATTCATGTTTATTCTCTCCATGATCCTCTCCATTTTCCTGACTAAGCCATCAATTTTAGCATCAGATGTGGAGGGTCCAGCTTCTTCTTTGTATGTAATATTCTTCTCTGCTCTCACTCTAGCCCTTCTAGCATTAAGGTTTTCCTCTACACTTACTGCTCCTCTTTGCATGTCCTCTAAGGTTAGGGGATCCCTTTCTCTTAATTGATAACATGTCTAGATCAAATCCTTCCAGAAATTTCACTAAGGCCGGGCCTTGTGGGGGTTTCATGTGGGGAGGGAGTGCATTGTTTACACTATTGAACCTAGTGCAGTAGTCTTGGATACTTTCCCAATATTTATTTTAAGGTCATTATATTCTGATAGGATTTGGAGAGGATTCTTCTTGACTTCCCATTTGTTTAAGAATAGTTGATGAAAATCAGGGAGGTCATTTATATTGTTAGGGGTTAGGCCTTTAAACCATTTTCTTGCTTCTCCCCCTAGGCTTTGAGCACACATTCTAAGTTTAACAGTTTCATCATCGATTTCTTGTCTGTCAAAGTAGTCATTAATTTTTTCCACATGTTGTTGAGAATTAGTAGAACTACTAACATCATATAAATGAATCTTGGATTGATAGTCTTGTGGTAGAATAACTAAAGGTAAAGGAAGGACTAAGGGAGCATACCATTTTGCGTTGGGGAAACAATGGAGGGTTAACAAGTGGAGGGTTTACAACAGGAGGTACAGGGTTAAATGGAGAAAGGTGAACAGTGGGGGATGAAGTTAGCACAATAAAAGTTTGTTATAAGGTGGATGGATCTAAAACTTTTTGGGTTATCCAACTTTGAGATCTAGTCCTAGACAAGCTTTGTTCTAGGGGTGGGTCAGAGGGGATATTCTGCAAGTCTTTGAGGTTTTCAGGTAGGGAACTTTATTTGTGGATTGGTCTACTAATAGCTGAACTTTTGGTTCTACGAGACCTCTTAAGGATGCTTTCAGGATTGCCAACTATAGCAGGAGGATTTGGGTTTGGATAGGATCTAGTATGGATTCTTCTAGAATCCAGAACTATGGACCCAAAAAACAGAAAGGTTTAAGAGGTATAACAGTCTTAAGGCACAAACCAAACTGTGAAATAAATACTTAGTCCACAAAGTATTCTTGACTGGGTATTGTTGATGTTTTGATGATGATATAAGTTTCCTAATGGAGTCTATGGAAAACCATTGGAGTCACCAAGTGGAGGATTTTACTTGTTTTATGGCTGATTTTTGTCCACCATCAGCAATTAGGAACCATTCTTGGCTAACACTTGATTCATCTAAGTTTAAAAATGAAGTTTTCTGAATTTTGAGGTTGTTTATTACTCAGTACTCGCTAGTGGAGTCGCCACTATTTTGGCTTCTTGTGATTTGCAAGATTGACAAGAACAAACACTGCAGGGGCCACATCAGAACCACTTTGGAATCCTAGGACGTAGCCTTCCTAGATTCAGAGAGGGATCTATCTATGTAAGTGTTTTCAAATGATATATCTTTTTGCTTTTGTTTATTATATTAGGCTAGTTATGAAGTTCTAAGGACTTGTTTGTTTTGGTTGAATTAATTGATAGGTTGACAGATCTGTGGTGTGATTAATTGAGGGGATGCTTCAGCTGAATAGATATACCATGAGAAAACATCAATCCATTGGGAAATGGAGTCATATAAGGATTTAATTTCTAATCAACTCTGCAACGGTTTTCATAGGGCAAGCTAACTATATCAAATGGATCTCTTAGATTATATTGTGATATGAAACAATAATAAGTTGTGAAGGCAGCAAAGCTATAGTCAGTGAAGAATCTTCTAGCTCTAATTTAGACAAGAAAATCCTTTTAGGTAACTGTTTGAGGCAAACCAAAGGACAGGGCATACCATAGACTTCTTTGGCCATACTTTAATAAGAAAACATAAGACACAATCCAGCAATCCTAAGACTACTTTCAGACAAAGAAAACATTTAAGATAATAGTGAGAGCAACTAAAGAGCAAGCTAAACCTATCTTCTTTAACTCAACACTCAAAATACCTTCAAAGAAACATTTTGAGGTAGACCAGAGGACAGGGCATACCATAGAATTCCCCGGTTTAGTCTCTACTAAGTATACTTCAAAGAAAGGCCTTAAAAACAATATTTCAAGCTAACCAAAGGACAGGGCTCACCACAAACTTCTTTGGCTTGACTCTATTGAATAATTTCTAAGACAACAAGCTAGATGGAACTAGAGAGCAATTAAGAATTCTCCAATATGACCTTGTAGAAGAAAACATTAAGATAAAGAATGCAAACAAAAATAGGGTGTCAAGACAGCATATCCTACTCTAAAACTTTTGTTCTTTTATCAGAGAAATATGGACAGAATGGAAAACATAAGAAAAACAATGACAAATGAGGAAAAATTCACCATTAACATAGCTCAAGAATCCTGTGAACATGCTTGTATTATTGATGATCAAAACAGTTACATTATTCCATGTACAATAGCTCTCTGCAACTCAGAGGTTTCTCAAATCCAACCTAGCAATCCTCAACTAGATCAGCAACAGAAATCATTCAAATAACCACCAACTAACCAACACTAGAAATTAAAATCATATGCAGTATTTATCTGCAAAAATGAGGAGGTGGTGCTAAGCTAGGGTTTTGATGTCATTTATTACAGAGTTAATTATTTTTTACCTTTGAGACCATGCAAGGCCTCAGGCAAAAATATCTTAAGGTGTTTCTCTGAAATAATAACTCCTAACTTAACTTTTGAGTTAATTTCTGTGAAATGTTTGACTTTAAGGCTTTTTCAATAACTTTTACAATAACTGCTGGCAGCTGAAAAATATCTCTGACTTGTTTGTAATAATTGTTTGATGTCTTTATTGAAATAAAATATGTTGTAGGTGGAAAAATATCCTTTGAAGAAGTAACTGTTATAGGTTTAGTCATTCAAATTTGTTCATGCGCTAATCTACCTCTATTTTGTCATTAAAACTCTGTTTTAGGCCTTTAAACTCTGGTTTATCCTTTATCTATCAGTTTTACTGTCTTCTTTTTTATCCTGCCTTTATCTCTGTTTTATTTATTAATCCTTTTGATTAACCTTTTATTTCTTTTCCTCTGTCTGTCTTCATTTTCTTCAATCTTTGCTTTTGTGCTAATCCCTGATTTGTCTTTGATATATGATTAGCCCTTAAATCTTCATCGCTTTATCACAGTCTTATGACTGTTTTTCCTTTTCACTGTTTCTCTGTCTATGTTTTTGGTATAGGGATGCACTCTTTTATTGCTGGAGGGTTAAATAACCATCGATAATCATGTTTTATCAATTATTAAACTTGATATAGGACCTCTAGTCTTTTAATGGAGGGAGTTCTTTGGATCGTCATCCAAATCACTCATAAAAACGTTTTTTTGGACCATCGGGAGGGACTCCTACCTTTCTGCCATGAAACTTGCACACAAAGCAAATAATTAGCTTTTTAAAACCTGCGGGAAGGTTTTACTACGTTTACAAGGGTTTTTGGGCTATTAGAGGTTGAAGAATGGTGTTCTGGGCCTTGGTTCCATAGGCGGAACCTGAGGGAAATTTGAACGGAGGAAGTTGTGTTTAAATCTTGGCGCGGAAGGAAAAGTGTTTTTTGAAAACCGGGAAGCGGTTTTCTCATGGTTGAGGAGGCGGTAATAGTATTTGGGGTGGGCATGTGATACCATACAGCGACTGCCACATGGTGGGTAAAAACCACCCATTTCGCACGGTCGGATATTGTTTAACCCGGGCGCAATTAGATTTTCGATATGCGCGATCAACCGTTGGATCTCGTGGGATGATATCAACGATGGTTGCAAGCTTCGGGAGCGGCGGGCAAGTTCAAATGGTGGAGCCCGGGGGCAAGTGGCATAGTATTATTGGAGCACGAGTTTTGGTGGAAAGCGGGGCCCAGGGTTTTAATAAATCAAGTGGATGTGCCCGATTTAGAAAGTAAAGAGCAAGGTTTATGAGGGGTTTCAAATAATTACGAGGGGCTATGTAATAGGCGGGGTTAGGGTCATGTGAGCACAAGGGAGTGAGGGTTTAAGGATAGGAGGCTTAAAACCTTAAATGGTCGGGTTTAGAACAAAAAGTCGGGTTTTATATTAAAAAGCAGAGCTTTTTAATATAAAACAAAAAGGACCTGAACTGTTTAATTTTAGACTTAAAACAATGTAAAAAGTAGTTTTTACATTTTTTTTAGTGTATATAAGTGAAAAAAATGAAAGGAGGGTATTATGAAGGGTTTTGAGAGGGGAAAATGGGTTTCATGGGGGGGAAAATGAGAGAAAAAAACTGGTGATAGGTATGAAGGGTGAAATTGAGAGAAACAAGCCCATGGTGATTATTTTTAAGTGCGGCAAGGTAATGTGAGAAGGCAGGAATTAAATATAGTGAAATAGGTTTATTTAGGATAATGAAGGTCGTGAGGTTTCTAAAGATAGCTTATAGGTAAAAGATGTTATCTTTAGCTGCCTGTAGAAAATCAATAGTCACCTAGTGAACTCTGTAGAATACAGGAGGATAACAGTTTATACTGGAACTTTGTACAAGCTTCAAGGTAGCACTGTTATTGATGGGTGCTACAGTTATGTGCTTCCTGAAAGTGGAGTGGAAAGCCTAGCAGTCTCTGCAGAAAAGACCATGCTATGGCATCAAAGGCTTGTACATATTGGAGAGAATGGTCTTCAGATAGTGCATGGTAATGGTATGGTAGAAGGTATGTCTAATTTCTCGGTGGATTTCTATTTCTGTGAACATTGTGTACATGGGAAGAAAAATTGGGTGAGTTTTCCTTCTGGTGCTAAGAGGAAGAACAAGATATTAGAGCTTGTGCACAGTGATTTTTTTGGACCCGTGTTGGTTCCATCACTGGGTAAGTCTGTGTACTATGTTTCATTCATAGATGACTTCTCAAGGAATACATGGATATATTTATTGAGGAATAAATATGAAGTCTTTCACAGATTTAAATAATTTAAGGCTCTGGTGGAAAACCAAATAGAGAAGAAGATAAAGGTGTTGATGACAGATAATAGTCGAGAGTCTTGCAAGAAGTAATTTGAAGAGTTATGTAAGAAGTGTGGTATAGCAAGGCAGAAGACTACTCCATACACACCTAAGCAAAATGGAGTTGCAGAAAGAATGAACAAAACGTTGATGGAAAAGGAAAAAATCATGCTCAGTGGTACCGGGTTAGGACAGGAATTCTGGGCAGAGGAAATGGAGACTGCATGTTACCTGGTTAACAGATCACCTTCATCATCGTTGGAGGATAAGACTCCACATGAGTTATGGACTGGTAAGAAACCCTCTCTTTCGCATTTGAGGGTATTTGTATGTGATGCATATGTGCATGTTCCAAAGGAGAAAAGGACCAAGTTGGATAGTAAATCTAAAAGGTGCATCTTTATTGGGAATAAGGATCGTTTAAAAGGTTACAAGATTTGGAACCCAGAAACAAGAAAGGTTGTGTACAGTCGAGATGTGGTTTTTAGAGAGGTTAAATATGTTGTTAAACATGAATTCCTACCAAAGGAACCTGAGAAGATAAAGTTTGAGCTAAAGGAGTATAAATCAGACTCTACAACAGAACAAGATTCAAAAGAGGAAGAGCCACAAACTCCAGTTATGAGAAGATCAGTTCGGGAAAGAAGGAAACGAGAAAGGTATAGTCCATCTACTTTATGTTCAAATTTTTCTTTAACTATCACTGATGATGATCCCAAAACTGTTATGGAGGCAGTGGATTCAGAGGATGGAAAACTCTGGAAGGAGGCCATGGTTGATGAAATGGCATCCTTGCACAAAAATCAGGCATGGGATCTGGTGGAGTTTATGTCTAGAAGGAAGCCCATCGAGAGAAAATGGGTGTTTAAGAAGAAGATGAATGTAGAAGGCAAGGTTGGGAAATACAAGCTCGGTTGGTAGTAAAAGGTTATTCCTAGGTGCCAGGAATTGATTTTGGTGAGATTTTTTCTCCTGTTGCCGAGGTTACTTCTATTAGATTACTTTTATTGTTGCATTTGATTTTGAGGTAGAACAGATGGATGTGAAGACAGAAATTTATTCGCAAGGATCTGGAAGAGGAGATCCATGAAGTAACTTGAAGGCTTTGCAGTGAAGGGTAAGAAATAACTAGTATGAAAGTTAAAAAAGTCTTTTTATGGGTTAAAATGGTCACCAAGGATGTGGTATCGGAAATTTGATACCTATATACGAGGACTTGGCTTCACCAGAAGCAAAGAGGGTCACTGTGTGTATTTTAAATTAATTGGTGACTGTGTTATTTATTTGGTCTTGTATGTGGGTGATATCTTGCTAGTTGGAAATGACAAAGAAAGTATCCAGGATTTTAAGACCCAATTTTTCTCCAAATTTGACATGAAGGATCTTGGTGCTGCAAACAATATTTTGGGCATGGAAATTAAGACAGATCGGGAAAAGAGGAAGCTCTCATTAAACCATAGGAAGTATGTCGAGACAATATTGTTGAGGTTCAATATGTAGGATAGTATACCGGTGAAGGTTCCTATTACTTGTATGTGTAAAGTTATTTGTTGAACAGTGTCCCAAGACACAAGTAGAAGAGGAGTATATGTCCCATGTTCCATATGCAAGTGGATTGGCTAGCCTGATGTATGCAATTGTTTGTACTAGACCAGACATTTCACATGGAGTGGGAGTATTGAGCAAGTTTATGTCAAAACCAGGGAAAGAGCATTGGACAACGGTGAAGCGGGTTTTCAGATATTTTTGCAACACTAGTGATTATGTTTTGTGCTACCAAAGAAGACTAGGATTGACAAAGTTTTGGACATCCATGGTTTTTTTGATGTAGACTGGGTTAGATATTTGGACCAAAGATGATCTACAAGTGGAAGAAGTTTGGTTGCAGAGATTGTGTTCAAGTATGGGGTTAGTGCAGTGAGCTATAGGATAGTCTATGATAGCCAAAGTCAATTTTTCTTGGCTAAGAAGCCTGCTTATCATTCAAAGACAAAGCACATTGATGTTCAGTATCACTTTGTGAGAGATATGGTTGAGGATAAAAAGGTGTTGTTGGTAAATGTGGACACTTTCAAGAATGTTGCAAATGCATTGATGAAGTTTGTGAGCACTAAGAAGTTCTCTTGGTGTAGAGAAATAGTGGGAATTTCAGGGTTGGACCAATGACTAAGCTCTCTTGTGGGCCCCTGTGGAAAGAAAACAACAAGTGGGAGAATTTTGGGTTTGTGTTATATTCTTTCCACGACTAATTTTTTGGACCCTGTATTAGGTGTGTGGGCCCGCCTATGGTTTTTTGCATGGGTTTGCACATGGTTTTGGGGCATGATGGTTTTCTGCCCTTGGTATTTTGTAGATCCAGTCAAGGTAACTACATTTATTTTCTAATCCAGGGTTAATGGATTGGGTTTTATGAAAGATTTGGCCTGTATATATATGTGTTGTAACACTAAAAGGAATATAATGAAAAATCAAGTGGGTAGTCCCGATTTGGGATCCAGGGGAAAAATCTCTGTGTATATGTTTTATGTTTTATGCTCTTTCTATTGTTTATTTTCTATTTTTAAGAATTTGGTTGCATATAATTTCTATATAGGGTTAAAACCTACAATTATTTCACACAATTTTTTTGGAATCTGACCCAAAGCATTTGCTACCTTGTTCTCCTTCCCTTTTATATGTTTTATGTTAAAATAATATTCACTTAGGAACGCCATCCACTTAGCATTCATGGAATTCATGTCAGGTTGGCTGAAAAAATATATGATCTGTCAGTAAAGTAAATTTCTTACCCATTAGGTAATGTCTCCACATCTTAAGGGCATGAATATTCATTGCCAATTCCAATTCATAGAATGCATAATTTTTCTCATGTTCCTTTAATCTTTGAGACTTATAAGCCACCACGTGTCCTTCTTGCATTAATAATCCTCCAAGACCCTCCAAACAAGCATCAGTACGCACAGCAAACTCTTTATCTAGATCTACCATATTTAATATGGGTGCCACCATCAAGGTATGTTTTAGTTCTTCAAAACTTTCCTGGCATCTTTATGTCCATTCAAAATTTTCTCCCTTATTCTGTAAGGAAGTTATGGGATATGTTATCCTTGACAGGCCTTCTATAAATCTATGTTAATATCTAGTAATTCCCATTAACAACCTTATATTTGTAACATCTTTCGGGACTAGACAGACAAGTATGGATCCCATTTTCTATAGGTCCATATCTATGCCCTCTTTTGATATCACATGACCAAGATATTGTATATTGTCTTGGTAAAATTCACACTTTCCATATTTATCATATAATTGGTGGCCACATTGCATCTATAGCACTATTTTTTAGTGTTGTTTGTGTTCCTCCAGGATCCTTGAATAGATTAATATATCATCTATAAAAATCAGTACAAAATTATCTAAAAACTTACTAAACACATGAATGTAGCAGGTACATTGGTAAGTTTGAAGGGTAGTAATGTAATTTGTAATGTCCATATCTTGTTCGGAAATATTTCTTTGGTATATCTTCTTATTTAATCCTCAGTTGGTGATAAGAAAATATGAGGTCTATTTTCAAAGACACTGTCACTCATTTAACTTGATCAAACAAATCATCAATTCTCAAAAGGGAATACATATTTGTAATGGTTATCTTATTCAATTGACGGTAATCAATGTACAATCTAAAATTTCCATCATTTTTGTTAATAAAAAGGACCAGTGCACCCCATAGTGCGACACTAGGTTGTATATGACCCTTATTAAGCAGTTCATGTAGTTTCATTTTTAACTCCATCATATCGGATACATTCATTTAATAGGGAGTTGTTGATATCGGTGTTGCTCCTGGTACTAAATCTATGGATAAATCTATCTCCCTTCTTGGCCACAGACCTGGAATTTCATTTGGAAACACATCCGGGTAATCTCGAATGACTTCTAAATCATCTACATATTTTTATATTTTATTTAATGAACGATCCTCTACTTGGATGGAAAAATGTTGGCATCATTTTCTTGCATCTCTTTTTAATTGCAACGTTGATATTTTTCATGCAAAGATAGGCTTGGGTATGCCCCTAATAACATGCACTTCTCCATTTTATGTTGTACAGGTGATAGTTTTATCTAAGCAATTAAAAAAAATACTTGATTTCCTTCTTACTAATCCATCCCTATCAACACATCATAGGAGCCTATAGGTAGCATATTTAAATTTATGGTGGTTTGTATTCCATTTAAAGATACTAGACACATCTTCACCCAATTTGTCACCTTCCTTTTTGTTCCCATGGCTAGCTGAACCAACCACAATTTCCTATATTTTTTTGTCTTTAATTTTCACTTTCATACTACTTGGGGGCTAACATAACTCAGGCTAGTGGCGGGATATATTAATACAGAAATTTGATGGTTTAGAATGGTACCTTTGATTCCACCATTGTGGATTGATGCTATGCTTGGCATCCTTCCAAAGTTGTATTTATGTGTGGTATATTCTTGGCTAAACCATTGACTATAGAGGCCTCTTACAAGTGTTGTAAATTTTATATAAGTCGATTATTGTAGGATAATTTCTCAATAAATGTGGTTCCCCGCAACCCCAACACTTTAAGGGTTCTATATCCTTACCATTGGCCCTTTAATTTTCCCCCACCTGTTTAGCTCCATCTTGTGGTTCATTTTGTTCCATGGATGTTTGGTTGCTATTTTTGATCCAATTCCTACTTTGGTTACTCTTTCCAAAATTTTTAAACAACCCATAGGTTCCACCTTTTACTCCTTAAGTCATTCTATCCTTTTTCTTGCCAAACCAATATTTTAGACCTCAGTTTCTTTTCTTGGCTTATTGTTCAAATTTGATCTTTTTTTATTACCTCATCCATAGTATTTTAATTATCATACTTGATTATCTCTTTAAATGAGAGTGGAAGACAATTTAGAAAATGTTGTACTTTTTGCTTTTCGTCTTTAAGGTATGGAACATAGCACAATAAATGCTTAAACTTGGTTACCAATTCGTCCATTGACATTTTCCCCAATTTTAAATCATGAAATTCTTTATCTCTATTGTCAAATTAGCTGTTATGGTGTGTTTAGTGCACGAGTGTACTAAAACACCGGTGCTTGGTAGGAATGGTTGCAACCTACAAGCAATGGTCATAGGTAGAAAATATTATTAGCTAGTTAGTGGAAACATACTAACATATAAAACACACTAATTCATGGAACATAGTATGCTGCAAATAAGAAGAAGAAACACAACTACAATAAAACAAAAACACAAGCTCAAATTAGTCAAACGAGACAATAATATGAATGGTGGAATAATCCCCTCTTATTGACCGTTATTATTAAAGGAAAGGTAAAAAATTACACACTTGTAAAGGATCCTTAGAGCTATGGAGCTCTAATACCCAATGCAAGGAGGTATTTAAAATTGCGTTGGTTCTGTAAGGCCTCTCTCTTCTCCTAAGGGATTTGAGTTGTTGGATGGCCAACAACCGAATCCTATAACTCTATTGTTGCTTTGGATCACACACTGTTGGTTTTCTCATGGGAAATTTGGCCAACATAACAATGTATTCTCATTTTGTTTTTCTCATGGTGGAAATTTATAGACAAATTCAAATCCTTCTTCCCTCTCTTGGTACACTTGTGGATAGTGACCCAAGAGTGGGGGTTGATTCCTTTGTGTGCTCACTTGAGGTCTGAAAGTGGCTCTAGGAGGCTATCCTTGGGTGGCCTCAAGTGGAGAATCTTCTCCTGAAGTGTGTCAAGTGGTCCTGGATGGTGATCTATGCACGCTTATTGAAGAAAAATACGCATGGAGCACTTTTTTCATGTGTCTTCTATGTGAAATTTGATATTTTTCCTCTTGACCTTAGAGAATTTTAAATTTTACAGACTTTATAATGTTTCTCAGCCCTGTAAATCCTTCTGCTTGACATTTTATAATGTCATTTTTCTTGTCTGATTTTCCAATGATAATAGTTTCCCCCTAATGTGTGAGGTCTAGGAAGAACTATATAGCCAAAATAAATTATAGTTTATGTTATGTGTAACCTGTGTCGAGAGAGAGAGAAAGACTTGCGTACAACCCAAGGTTGGAGACCCCTTATAGTGGGTAAAGGAGGGACCATGTTCTTCCGGAAACTAGCAAGAGATAGTATGATACAATAAATACGATTTTCTATGAGGCAGGCATGTCCCATGCTTGTGATTCTTTGGCTACTTAAAAATTATATCTGACAAATAAAAGGTTCTGTCTATGTCATTGATATGGTAGTGATCTTCTTATTTGGTTGATGACGACGATTGTTGACATCCTTAGGGGTGTTTTTTATTTAACAATAGTTTGAATGTGGTGCCCACATGTGTAATCTTGGTATGACATATGAATTCTCATTATACGCATGGGTGTATGACTAGGACCTTCCCATGTAATCATTGCTGAAAGAGATGCTTATAATGGCACGGGTCTTCAAGTACGATAATCTCTTGACATGAAAGCTTGTGTTGTAGTTGAATTTCAGGAGGATCGATGACATCTATGGGAAATGATGATTCCCATAGTGCCACCCGAGGATGCCCTTATTGAGATGAGGTGCCATCTAAGGTAATACTTCCCCTTTGGAGAATGGGTGTTGAAGTCGAAAAAAAGGAAGCCTCAACCGAATGAGGGAGCTACTGATGCAAGGGACTAGAGTATCTGATATGACAGTTTTAGCATAGGCATGATGGAGAGGGATGACTGAAAACTGATGATGGGAGTTTAGTGGCCCAAGGTCGGAGCATGAAAAAATTATTTTGGCGGCATTCATGACTATTTCTGATAAGGAAAGACCTGGAGTCGGTAGGACGTCTAGGGTGGGTATATGTTGGTTATGAATGTTGTGGTGCCTTTGCGTGAAAGATGTGATACTTCAACCAAGGGTGATTAGGGACTGCTTCCATGGGAGGAAAATGGATGGATGAGTGGGGGATGTTCTCCATTTGAAATATTTGTACACTTTAAAAAAGAATAAAAATGGGTTTGGATTGTAAAAAACATGGAGACAAGTGCCCCAAAAACATGAAAATTCTCACTCACCGATGATGTGAGGAATTTGTTTTTGCTAAGGGTGGGGGCCCCATTGGTTGGTCTCGGTGTGGGGATGGTGAAGCGGATGGAAAATATCACAAATGGGCTATGCTAATGGGGGAATGGTAGGCCAAATGTGAGATGCGGTGGTGCGTATTTGATATGCTTGTGAAAATGGTAGTCTAGGAAAGGGGTTTTATTTTGATATGGTAAAACTTGACTTGATGCATGGTGGATGAATGATCATGAAGTGCTTCCCGGACTGAGGTGATATGGCCATGGCATCATATTTTTTGATGCATGGTCTACTTTGAGTGATGGACGCCATGGAGGGGGAGGGTCTACGGACCAACGAGGATGTTCATCATGTGCAAGGTGGGGAGATGATAAACATGGTCAGGTGTTTGGAACCCATGGTTGATTTCTTATGGAGAAATGATGTCAAGATATGCGTATTTTCTCTGGGACTCTATCATGCTGAGGGTAGAATGATACCTTCTCTGGAACCTTCAGTACATGGGGAAATAGGTGGTTTGTTGTGTTGTATAACACCTGAAACAAAATATCCCAAGTGAAAGCATCTTTCTCATTCAAATATTATTGACAAAATGTGTTGAATGAAAAGACGATAAGAGATTTATTTTTTCAGAGGCATGAATGTGTGGAGCCTCCTTTGGGCGTTATGAGGTGTTGATCACTCTATTTCTTTCGGTTTTTCAATTGGGCTCCCTAAGATCTCGTTATGGTCATTCAAACAATTTGAAAAGGGTGACATATAGGCCAATATGGCTCATTTCAACTCATTTGTGACATTTGAGAGTTTGAGAGGTCAGAGGTTGCTCCTGAGCTTTTCTTGCCATTGCAGTCATCCTGTGCACCCAGGATTCACGCTACTAGAGTCAGGTAGGCCCCATAACTTCATGTATTTTAATTTTTTCAGTGTGACTAGGTAGGTATCCGTACAAACTGGGTTTGTACAGAACCCTAGCAATTTTTTGCCTTGACCGCGCGGGCGATCAAGGTGCAAGTGTGGAATATCCGCGTAAAACTGAGGATTTGCGTGCAGATTTCACGCCTATGAGTGCTTTGCATGCATGACCTACACACCTGTCTGAGATACATATGTGCAATTAGCGCGCCTATTTGAGAAAGAGGTGCGCTGAAAGGCCAAGGTTATTTTTGGAAAAATTTTGGGAAATTTTTCAATTTTTTTGTGTTTTGATGTCACTAATGTGTGTCTGTTTGGTGACAGGATGATGTGGAGGGAGAGAGATTGGCTAACCTCCGCATGGTTGTGGCACAAGATTCCAATGCTCGTTAGAAATTGGATGGGGTCTTCTCAAGTTCTTTGAGAATCACCTCCTACAATCGCAGGATTGATTACTATGTTACCTGGTCTGTTGCTGGAATAGGCAGCACAGAGTGATGGTTTTGTGAGGGTGTGACTTGGCTATCCTTCCAGAGACGAATATTTATTTTGTGACAAGTCTACTGCCTCAAGGTGAGGCACTCCCCTATCCACTCCCTCCTGGGAGGGTAGATCTTCGGCGTTTTGCGGATATCCATTGTAGTGGGGCGCCTCTCACAGAGAGGTACATTTTGATAGCATCAGTGATAGATTTGGCTGAGTGGTGTGATCTAGCGATGATTGTGAGACTGACGGGGTCATCATCACCGCACATGGCATTGAGGCCGTATATTGGTGTTTTGCGCCGGCTGAGGGCTGGGCATTTCTTTGGATTTTCCTGTCACTGCTATGACGAAATGGTGGCTCATTTAGCGAAGGTCCAAGATGGATCTAAGCTATTCACATATACTATCATCCTTTGTATCATTATGTATGAGAGAGTGATGTTTTTGCAACACGTGGTGGTTGTGCCTGCGGGGGATCATCGGGACCCTTGTATGAGGAGATGGGCCCCAGTGATGCCTCGCAGTGGGGGAGGTGCGGTGGGGCGTCACTGGAATTCGACCACCGAAGTTTGGTTCAAGGCTGACCCTAAGGTGTTCCTCCCATATCCATATGTTGGGATGGACTTTCGGTGGGACCCTATATGGGTCTTCCAGCCGGATATGCTTGGGGACCGGTAGGTATGATTTTTGTGCTTTTTTCTGGATTTGTTGAGTATTTATGATTTATATGTGTATCGTGGTGACACTAATATAGTTTATGTTACTCTTATAGATGTTGGAGAGGTAGGGTGGCCTACAGCGTGGTTGGTAGGACACCAACCGAACTGGAGGGTTCGAGGAGCTCTGCCCTCGTCTGGGGGGAAGGGGGGAGGTCTGGTGCAGCCCCAGGGTGGAGTACCTGTTGACAGAGCTGGCCCTTCTGGAGAGGGTCGCAGTTCTGATTCTGTTGAGTGTGCTACAGCGATTGCCCATGCCGAGGCGGTGAAGGCCTGCATGGCAGCGATGGCAGAGCAGCTCATTGCTTCAGAGGACCAAGCCACTGACTTGGAGGACACTTGGGGCCAAGTGGACCGGCTTACCAACCCGTGGGATTGTTGATGACTTAGATGATGTCTATTTATATGCATTGATGGTCCGAGAGAAAGGATATCGACCGACTGTGCACCACGTGGCAGCTTCAATTTTTATGGCTGCCCCAGTACTGGCACCAGGTGTAGTCGTGGGTGTACGTGTCCAACCTGGCAGGGTGCAGCCCTAGAGATATTTTGTACATAGGGAAAGCACCAATTATGAGGATTCTTCCCTTATTTTTGAAGACATGTGTATATGTATTTTTTGGCTGACCTGCTAGTCAGATACATGACTCATTATTTGTACTCATACACATATTTTTTGGTATATATGAGAGATGTATTTTTTGTGGCTCTACATGATGTGTCCATTATTTATATTTTTTCATGGATGTGGTGTATCATTGATGGAAATCTATGTTTTTTAGGTTTTTTGGTTTTATGTATGATGGTTTATACGAGATGCATTCCAGTTTAGAATGTGGTTAGCTTTGTGATCTACTATCTGGTTTTGATTTCTTGGTACATGTGTGAATGTAATATGATCAAATTGATGGCTCGATATTTTTGCACGAAAATATTTTCTAAATAGATGTGAATCTCATACCTCAAATTCTTGGTTTAACTGTGAAACCACTAACTGGGAATGAAGGTAGATATGCAAGTGGCAGATGCCTTAATTGAAAGCGTCGCACATGAGCCCTATGACAATGTCATATTATGCCTGATTTTTTTTTTCTTATCTGATGCATACTCCAATGGTGAAGAATCACGATCAATCAAGGTGGTAGATGACCTAGGCAGCTGCTGCTAAATTTTGAGACCATCATGATTCTCTGCCTGTGAATCCAAAATAATGGTTGGGTTGAAGATCCATTTGTGACATCAGAGCACTTCTTGTAACAATTATGTGATCAAAAAAAAAAAATTTCTTTGTGTATGTTATCTCTAGGGCTGAGCCCTTGTGACCGTTATGGGTAAAATTTCTTGAGGAAGAAACCATTGACAGGTTTGCTCAGGCATGTTCCATTGGGCTCTATCAATATGTATGCCCCATTTAGGAGACAGTGTTTTATGATATAGGGACCTTTCCACAAGGTTGCTAATTTTCCCGACCCTAGGGCTTCTTTCACGACATCGTAGCGGAGGACTAACTCCCCCTCGGTAAATTATCAAGGGTGATGTTGCGATTGAACGATTCTTTCACCTGCTTTTTATGGGCCTCATTGTGCTAAAGTGACTTTCGTCAATGAACTCTAGTTGTACTAAGTGTTGCTCTAGAGGCTAGGAGTCATCGAGGAGTTCGATGGCGGCATGTAAGTTTGGGATCTCGCATTTGATGGGAATCACGACTTCAACCCCATACACCAAGTGGAAGGGTGTGAACCCCGTTGATGTTTTCACCGTTGTGCGGCATGCCCGCAAGGCAGAGAAAAGCATGTGGTGCTAGTTTGTTTTGTGGTTATTCACCATGTGCTGTAACATTATTTTGAGTACTTTCTTTACAGCTTCTCCCTATCCGTTGGATTTAGGGTAGTATGGTGAAGGGAATTCATGTGTGAATCCGAGGTGTTGAAATAGCTCCTAGAAAACTTCATTTTCGAAGTGTTTTCCATGGTCGAAGACTAACTCTTTTGGTACACCGAACTGGGCGATGACATGGTTGAACAAAAACCATGGAACTGTTTCTGCTATGTTTTCGTATGTGGGCATGGCTTCTACCCATTTTTTGAAGTAGTCGACAGCCACAATAATGTACTTGTGGTTTCCTGACGATGTGGGGTTATAAGTCATGAAGTTGATCCCCCATTTGCAGAAGGGACTTGCGACTATGACGGGGTGCAGGGGAGTGGGAGGGGCTCTTGCCTTGTGAGCGAAGCATTGACATCGCTCGCACCTCTTGACTACTGAAATGCAGTCGTGAAATAACGTGGGCCAAAATTATCCTACCCGCAGGACTTTTTAGGCAGTGGCCATTCCAGAGAGGTGGCCACTGCAAGCTCCATTTTGTTAAGGGCTTGCTTAGCTTGGTCGTGGGTGAGGCATCGACGTAAGATTGTGTAGATGCCCCGTCAGTATAGGACATCTCCCATGCGTGATTTTGGGTTTGAACTTCTGGGTTTGTAAAAATAGGAGAATATCTCCGTACCAAGGGTCATTGATCGTCACTAGGAAGAGATGTTCGTCCGGTAGAAAATTGTTGATTGGTGATCCTTTGGTCTGACTTGGGAGGTCTGTGATGAAATCGACTAAAATTAAAGACTTATTTCTCTTGGGGAAGCGAAATTGTAAGTCGAATTCCTGCAGTATGACTATCCAGCGAGCGTACTTATGGTTCATTAAACAGTGGGTGAGAAGGTATTTCATGGGTTTATTATCTTTGATGATTGTTGTAGTCCTTAAGATAATGTAGTGGCAAAGTTTTTGGACTGCATGTATTAATGTTAGGGTATTCTTTTCTTCAGGCTCATATCTCAATGCGGGGCCTGATAAGTTTTTACTAGCGTAATAGATTACATGTTCTTAACCATCAAGGAATTCCTGGATCGATACTCTAGCCAAAGTGGTCTCGAATGCTGATATATACAAGGTGTAATCCTTGTTGTAGTCTGGGGGACTGATCAATGGTGCTGAAGATAATATGTCTTTCAATGCCTCAAATTATTTTTGGGCTTGATCATCCCATTTGAAAGGGATATCCTGATGTAGGAGGCGTAGGAATCCTTGAGCACAAGTGGCATAGTCTGGGACAAAACGTCTCATAAATTTGGCCTTTCCCTACAATATTTGTAGTTGCTTGAGGGTTCGAGGTGGAGGTACCTCTTTGATAGCTTGAACCATAAGAGGGTCCACTTTAATCCCTTGCTGGGACACAATAAAATATATAAGTCATCCTGCTTTGACACAGAAGATGCACTTGGGGGGATTCAAGCATAGGTTTTATTTTTGGCATCATTGGAATACCAGTCGCAGATCCTCGAGATGATCTGATCCCTTCTTGGATCGTACGGTGAGTTCATCCAAGTAGGCGAGGATGAGGTGTGCCAAGTCATGAAAGATATAATTCATGGCCCGCTGGAAAATGGCTACAAATTTTTTAAGGCCAACTGGCATCACCTGGTATGCGAACATGCCCCTTGGGGTGGTGAACTCAGTCTTGTACTAGTCGGTGTGACGTATTTGAATTTTATTACACCCATAGAAACCATCCATGAAGGAAAGGGCCTCATGTCTTGCACAATCATCGATAACTTGGTCGATGAATGGGGTAGGGTAATTTTCCTTTGGACAGGCTTTTTTCAAATCATAAAAAGCGATACAAACATGTATGGTGCCCTTTTTTTAAATGATGAGAACATGGTTGGAAACCCATGATGTGTAAGTGATGGGGTAGATGAACCCGAATTTTTGAAGCTTATCGATTTCTCGTTTAATTTCTTATGCCTTGGATGGGTGCAGTTGACAATGTTTCTGGCGTACTCGTGGTACATTAGGCCAGGTGTCAATATGGTGCTCTACAATAGTGGGACTAAGCCCTATAATTTCTGAGTAGTCCCATGCGAATATATCTCGATACTCTCACATTAAATGGGTGTAAGAAGTTATGTCATCTGGTGAACATGTTGCCCCCAGTGAAATTTCTTCGACTTTCTAAGGATTTCGAGAGAAATTCACCTTGATGGTGGGAAAAATGTTTGACATGTACCCTTCTTCGAACACATCAGGTGCCAAAATTTTATTTTTGAACTAATCTAATTTCCTTGATGGAAGGAAATATTTTGATTCAATTGCAGAAATCTCTTGGTTTCCTATCTTGTTAGGGTTTAACGTGAGCGGTGATGCATTGCATCCCACAGATAATGTGGCTTAGTCATGGCCTTAAGAATATCCTCATCTGAGTGGAATAAGGATTCTAAGGGGGATTGAGTCTGTGCAAGGCCATGAGGAAGAGGTTCAGTCCTAATGGAGCTGGTTGACAAACATGAATAAGATCCATCGTTGATGTGGTAGAACCAGACGCGGTCGATAAGGTGCAGATAGATTGGTTTTGCACCGTCATTGGTACAGCTACTCTCGTAGTTGCAGCTGACAAGAAACCTATGACTGATGAGAAAACAGTCCGAGTCATGGTTCTAATACACGATGATATGAACCGTATATGATGTATCGTGTTTTCGGCATTTGGTGGGGGAGAAATTTCCATCGTGGCAGCTTGCGTGAGAGCAAGTCTAGGTTCCTCATAAAGCTAGGAACTTTGCAATATTTGGAAGTTGTGTCTGGTACAAAGGTGCATGAATGTTTCCATTAATGGGCATGCCTCTGTTTTGTGGTTATGGCCAGTGAGAATGGTGCATGGTACCACTGTGCCTATTGAGTAGATGGTGTGAGAACCAACACTACTCTTCATCCCTGAAGTGGATGATCGGAAAGGATCAAGCGTAGTAGAGAGATACCTCTGATGCCATTTCTGAGTTTTTGGTTTTGGTGGGTCTATCTCTCTTGGGGAGTGTAGACTTGACGCTGCTCCTACCGCTCGAAGCTTGGGGAGGTGTTCACATTTCATTGTATGGTGGAAATGTGAGCAGATTCGACAATAGAAATGTGTGATCTTCTCTTGGTTAGATAGATGCCTCTGAGGGAGGGAGGATACCATGTGCCATATGTTCGTGAGGTGCTTCAGTTCTTTACACTAATTTACTTGGTGGCCGATTCTGTCACATAGCCTGCATGCTGGCCTAGATTGGACATGGTTCCTGTTAGGTTGATGCATCTTTTTATCTCGCCCAATTTGTTGGTATGGAAATTGGGTAGGCTGCCTAGGGGAAATCTTCCTTACATTAGGTTCTCTAAGCTATGGACTGATGATATCTCAGTGATGTGTTTCTAATGAATGAATGATATCAATTAGTGGGTGCACTCGAGGGATATAAGTATAGCACTAATCATGATGGTTGCCCTAATATACTAGACAAGAATTCATTTCTTGGGTGTTCCCTTCCTACTCTTTTGATAACATGACTGGGAACCACCTGCGGAGTGCATATAGGTCTGGACATTTGGTGACCACATGGTTGCATGCATTACACAATGCACAGGTTGGTATTATCCTTGGAGGGCAGGTGGGGGTGACTAAGGTTTCCCCGACCGGTCGCTTTTCTGCTGACAGGAAGAGAATGGACCTACTTGACACATCCTCCTGCGTTGTCGAGCTATCCATGGATTCTATGTCTAAGTCATCTTCTAGGGAGAGGCGCACTATGGCTGTGCATAGATTGTTTAACACTAAGCGAAATAGAGGGATGTAATGGCACTATTCTAATGGGTGATTGCCAAAACATATCAGACATGAAAATTGGGCTACTCGCAGGCAAACATAGTACACACAGTCAACTGGATGCCATCTTTGGATGAGCTCCAGGGCTGCACAGTCATCGATGAAATGGTCACATTCATCGCAGAGTGCACAAAATATGATAGGGGGGGGGGAGATCAACAGGAAACGTTCTGGTGACTTTCGTGCCTCTTGCATGTATAATATGACGCGAGGTTCTTCTCCATTTGATTGTATGGAGGGATCCTCTTGATATGATTGTTCTAGGGAATGCAAGGCATCCCATTATTGTGGTATTTCTGGACAATGATGGGTGTAATGCCCATAATTGTTACAGATAGCACATGCATGGTTGGTACGCAATGCTTTGCCTTGGTTTTTTGTGGTTGGTTCCTTTATACGGGAAATTGTTGTCGCAATATTTCTTTCGAAGCTTAGGAGCGGTTTTATTTCATCCAGCTCTGGGAAAAAATGGGTAGGGTGGCCTACTATGTCTCATATTGCACAATATTTTAATTCCCGTTGTATGATGGGATTTTCTATATCTTTCCCTTTTTTATGGGTTTTCTTGTTCGTGATAATTGGTTTTGCGAGGGGAGTTTCCTTAGATGGTATGGTTATGGTGATTTCCTTAACAGGTGGGGCCTCCTCAAGAGTGAGGGGGATTAACCCTATAGAGCTGATGCTCGTGATTCCTATCATGGTAGGTGGGACCAAGTACCAAAATGATATTGTGAAAGATATGTTTGGAAACACTACTGTTGCCAAGACTTTTTGTGACAAAAAAGCAGGTGGAGGGTATAGAAAAGGAGTTTGGGAGATGGCATAGGATAGAGAGGCCACCATGGAAGAGGCCTCAGTGTCATTACTGCTATTCTATGTCTCATGGCTGGCTTCGGTGCTTGATGTAGACATCATGCACACCGGAGCCCCTGTGGTATCAGCCAATGGTTCTGATATGACAGGGGGGTCTCCTAGGAATGATCTGAGGATGGACAAAAGTTTGAATTGGCCAGGGCCATATTCTTGGTACCGTGTGAGTTTTTCAGCAGATTATTCTACATAGGGTAGAACGACATCGGCGTTCGTCAGGGATCACTTGTCATGGTATGTCAATTGGTCGATGGTAATGATGCGGTCCTCATGGAGGAACATCATGGTTCGAAAGATGGAGGATGCTATGGTAGACATGGTGTACATATAGCTCCACCCAAGGAGTATATTTTAATCCATCTGAGTGTCCAAGACCTAAATGTCTATAGGAAACATCTTTTCGGCCAAGCAGACTAGGAAATTTTGATAGAGACCGATAGGAACAGAAGGGCGCCAGTCATATGCTCTAAGTGTGATGTTCGATGGTTTTAGTTCGGGAGATCCTAACTTCTGCCAAACATTATTTGACATGATGCATTTGGATGCACCCTCGTCGATGATACAGTGGTGGATAATTATGTTCTAGACTGACACCGGTGTGTGGAAGGTGACCAACGAAGGAAGCATAGGGGTGGCTTTATCTAAGTCGAAATCCATTATGAATCGACAGGGTCAATTGTGCCTAACGTGAAAATTAAGGTTTTCCTTCGCTTTGGGAAAGATGCAGGACTTACAAAGCTGACATGGCAGTGAGAGATTGAGATAAATCGTCCACAATGCTATAATTATGGGCTGCTTTGGAGTGGTGTCCTGATCGCCTATTTGGTCCCTTAACCATATTTGGCAAAGGTTCAATAGGCATTTTTTATATAGTCAATGGTGTTGTAGGTGCACTCATGCTAGACCTTGACAAATTGGTGTTTGGTGGGGTATCATAACTTTGATTCCATGTTTGAAAGAACATTTCCTCGCCGGTCATATAGATTTTGTGGCTGTTGTTTCCAGAAACGTCAGAGGGTGTTTGTTGTTGTTGGGTACTAACTGCCCCTTGGTGGGGGAAGGGCTCCTACATTACAGTTGTTTGTTGTGTGGTTCCCCCTTGTCCTCGATTACCCTGAAGCTTCTTCAGCTCAGGGAGTTCGCGATAGTGATGAGTGTAATCTCCATACTCACCACAAATTGTGCAAGAGTGGTTGGTTTGAAGATTAGCCCTCTTGTTTTGCCCTTGGGAGTTATTTGGCTCCTGGTTTTGATTTCGGTTGGAGTTTCCCCCAGCCTGAGATCCCAAAGGGCATTGTTACTTATTTTCCCCCTCTCCAGGATTTTCCTTTTGTTTTTTTTTTGTTTTTTCCTTGCCGCAATAGGAGGATAACTAGGATTCTCCTAGTCGTATGAGTGGCGTGGTTGTTCCTGGGAAGGCTGCACCAAGTTCACTGGTGCATTATTCTGCATTGGTGAGTTTTGTGCTAGGGATTGGGAATATTTGGGTCCCTGCCCCTAGTCTGTGAATGATTGTTGGGGGGGAGCTCTTTTTTTAGTGTTCCTAGTTGCATACTAGGTCCCCTGTGCAGGAGGGTATGATCCTCCTTGCTGATGATGGTACGACTATGCCCTATTGGTCATGTTTTGCAGAGGTGCATGATGACTCTGATGGTATCCTAGTTGCGAGATGTTCTAGTTATGATCATACGCGTAGCTAGGGTATGGATTAATGTTTCCTAGGTGATTTTTGGTTAGTGACCCTATCAATTTGTCTGCAGTGTTCAACGCACCTGGAAATTCTTTATAAGTTTCTAGGCGCAGGGCGTTAGGCAAGATGTTATAGATGTATCATGACTATGTGTATATTAGCTCGAGTCTCTGGGCTTTGCTGATGGCATCTTCTTTAGAAGTAGGTCCTTGAGTTTCCACATCCTTTGAAATCTCTATTGTGAGAGTTTTCAGGAATAGGTCCAGTAAAACTCGATCGTCGAGTTTGGCTTTACACAAACTTCGACGTCGCCGCCATTCATGGAGATGGTCCGAGATATGGACAGTTCATGTCTGTCTAAAATTCTTCAGTAACTCCATTCATGAATCGTGGTGGATGGGTAACTGGAAATATGTGAGGAATGTAGTAGTGAGGGTGGTAAAGGTTCCATTTGAAGTAGAAGGCTGCTCCACATACCATTTCGTGACTGGTGCAGTTAAGGTGCACTGAAATAGTCTTAACTGAACAATATCATCCATTAGGGGAATTTTGAGGTCTAAAATGGGCCACCTAAGAAAAATTTACAACCAAAATAAACTTTATAAGAACCAATAGGATTCAAGATGATGGTGTCAACCATGGGGGACGATTCACAATTTTTAAGTAAAAGGGTAAAAAGATTAAAAATAATAAAACTAATTTTTCAACTCATATTTTCAACTTATCTCCCAAATTTTTTACTCAAATTTAGAGGAGAGTACTCTTTGGATGCAAAATTTAATTCCTCATCCAAGGAGTACCCATTTTGCATACTTTCGATGGACCCTACTACAAAAAAAATGGGAAAATGGGAAATACAAGAAAAAATGTGATTGCAATCACGTTTTCATGTGTTTATCATTTTTCATGTAGAAGGGTCCATCGAAAGTATGCAACATGGGTACTCCTTGGATGAGGAATTAAATTTTGCATCCAATGAGTACTCCCGCTCGAACTTTGAGTAAAAACTTTGGGATATAAGTTGAAAATACTAGTTGAAAAAAGTATTTTTTTTCTTTTTTCCCTCTAAAATTTGATGATGCCATCAATCTTATTTTATTATTTCCACTATTATTTTATAATTTCCTTAGGAGGCCCATTTTAGACCTCAAAATTCCCCTAATGAATAATATTGTTCAATGAACACCATAGGTGAAAAGTCATTACATGATTTCCAGGGTCTTTCACTTTCTTCCCTTCGAACTTTGGAATGTCCGAAGGGAGCTTCGTGGGCATGGGGGGCCAAGCGGGATTGTGTGCAATGCGGTCATTTGTTAACTTTGATAGATCATGTAAGTTCAAAGATTCTAAGAAAGGTAACTATGTGTTGAGTGCCATTATAGACTGTGAAAACACAGAGTTCTGGTTGGGTATGGGGTTTGTCTGTGACGTACTTGTTTGTGTGTTATGTTGGATCCCCAAATGGGTAGCACTCCTCTGCCCCATGGGGGTTGTGGGAGGAGTGGTGTGTGGTGAACCTGTGGGGGTTTCCACCAGTGTGGCGTTGGGTGACCCTTGGGGGTTCCCAACTAAATAAAACCCAATAAATTATGAACTGATAAGGGTGGCAGTGTTTCGTCTTTGACGCCTAAATGGAAAAAGACCTGTAACTCCTCTCTCTAATGGGGGGAGGTCCAAAAAAACATCTAGATCGACAAGGTCCCGTTGGGTCCGTTATGGTGTCGACTAGGTATGGTTTTGGAAATAATTTTTAGTTTTATGAGAGGAGATAGATTATATATCAAGGCAAAAAGGTGATTGCATACATAAAACAAAGTGAAAATAGAAGGTTAATTTCCCTTTAGATTAATCCTATGTGATCAGTCAATCAAAAAATGTTTTTTTTTCTTTTCTTTTCTTTTTTTCTTTTTTTTTTGCACGTGATACTCAAAATCCTAGAAGACCTAATCATCTTGACACTCTCAATTGTAATTGGGCCTTGTGAAGATATATTTTCGTGGGTACTAGGGCTAAAATCCTGAAAGAACTGGCGACGCCTTCCAGCAGCTGGATAATCAACCAAGGTAATGCAAAGAGGATCTAGTGATGCCTGCACCATCACTGATAGGGAAGGATGCCCTATATTTTGCCATTAAGTACCATCGTCCCACATGAGCATTCGAGTATTGAGCTTCTTGGTAATCAACTACCAGTACCGAGCATTAGATGGGTCAGGTAGACCCAAATAATACTGCACACACTGGGCCTAAGCTTAACCCCCTCTAGATCGGGTCTTTGTGGTGCTCGGGTTTTCTTTTCCGTGGGTGGATAGATGGGTTTAAAGCTCCCTATAAATTCAACTTCTATGTTTCTAAAATTTAAACTGACCATGGCGGCTTACTGGATGCCTACCCCCATGGTCCTAACCTGAACTATTAATTATCCTGTGGCCCCTATGGGGAGATTTAATGAGTTCAGTTATGGTTAGTTTTGAGGTCGCTTACTTTGCTTATGGTGTGGAAATGTGTGTGAGAAAGTGTACAATCACAAAATGCAGATATGCGGTGATCCTTTACATGTCCTCCTATTTAAACTATGTTTTGATTGTTCATTTTGAAAAGCAAATTATGTGCATATAGTGGGCCACTTGCAATTTTTCCTATTAAACTAAATGTTTTACTAAACGGAGATGGAAAATTATCAAAAGAGAGTATTTATATGCATGCCCAGGGTCACCGAAAGGTGCAAGGGCAGCAGAGATCAGTTTCTCTCTAAGATAATTTAGTCCTGGTCCCGATTCTTAATGCAAAATTTTAAAACTAAAAATTTTTAAACTAGGAAAAAATAAATGGAAACTAGCTAAGCATGCACGAATATGGGCCACTTACTCTTTACTAATTACCTATGTGTTTTGGTGTCTATTTTCACAAAATAAGTTCATTCAAATAGCATGGGTGGATTTTAGCCACTTACTTGGCCCCTAATTAAACTATATGAGTTTGTGACAATAAAATAAAAATTAAAACTATGCAAATAGCTAAACTAAAGTGCGGTTAAAAGCATGTCCTAACAGTCATGGGAAACCAAACATAGTGCTGGCAGATTTTCTTTGGGCTGCCAGTCACTTTACATTTGTAAAAACTAAAGAAAACTAATGAAAAATTGGTTCACTGGTTTCTGCGCGGAATTTTCCTACACAGGCATGCAAATCTGAGCTGAACGCGCACAGACCGTCGTGTTTGTCTGTGTTGTAAGCAAGTGGTTTTCCTACATAAAAAATTATGAAACTCTTGAACTACAACTCTTCACATTGGGTGAAGGAGAGAAGATGGGGAGGAGGAAATTTGGTCCAACAGCAATCCTGAGCAGAGAGAAGGCTCTGCAAAACCACAACCACTTAGCTAAAGGGTAAAATAAGTGGAGTCGCCAATCCTGCTATAGTGTGTTTAGTGCACGAGTGTACTAAAACACCAATGCTTGGTAGGACTGGTTGCAACCTACAAGAAATGGTCACGAGCAGAAAATATTGTTAGTTGGTTAGTGGAAACATACTAACATATAAAACACACTAATTCATGGAACAAAGTATGTTGCAAATAAGAAGAAGAAACACAACCACAATAAAACAAAAACACAAGATCAAATGAGTCAAACGAGACAATAATACGAACGGTGGAATAATCCCCTCTTATTGACTGCTATTAGAAAAGAAAAGGTAGAACGTTACACACTTGAAAAGGATCCTTAGAGCTATGGAGGTCTAATACCCAATGTAAGGAAAGCATTACCCTTGAGTTGGTTTCGCAAGGCCTCTCTCTTCTCCTAAGGGATTTGAGTTGTTGGGTGTCCAACAACCGAGTCCTCTAACTCTATTGGCTCCAAATCACACATTTCTAGTTTTCTCATGGGCAATTTTGCCAGCATAACAATGTGTTCTCATTTTACTCTTCTCATGGTGCAATTTATAGGAAAATTCAAATCCTTCTTGCCTCTCTTGGTACACTTGTGGATAGTGACCCAAGAGTGGGATTTGATTCCTTTGTGTGCTCACTTGAGGTCTCAAGGTGGCTCTAGGTGATTGTCCTTGGGTGGCATCAAGTGGAGAATCTTCTCCTGAAGTGTGTTAAGCGGTCTCGGATGGTGTCCTCCACCACTCCCACGGCACGGATTTTTGAGGGAAATTTATGCAGACCATCACGCCTATCGAATAAAAATGCACACGAAGAGATTTTTGGATGTTTCTTATGTGCGCAATTTGATATTTTGCCTCTTGACCTTATAGATTTCTAAATTTTCTAGATTCTTTAATGTTCCTCAGCCCTGTAAATCTTTCTGCTTGACATTTTATAATGTCATTTTTCTTGTCCGATTTTCCAGTGATAATAGTAGCGTTCAGTTAAATATTTCCCTTTAAACAACCTATAAAAATCCTCCCATTCAACCTCCTTATTTTCTAAATTACAAATAGTCCTGATTTCCTCCCACCATAAAGAGGCATTTCCTTGTAGCTAATAAGTGGACAACTTGGCCTTTAACTTTGTGGCGTAATTGTATACTTGGAAATATATGTTGATGTTGAGAAACCAAGCTTTAGCTTCTTCTTTTGTCTCCCCATCGAAATTTGGGTGTCTGATTTTTTGAAAATCTTCATGAAGTTCTACTTTGGGCCTTTTCCCTACTTTTTCATACATTTGGAGGAAATATGCTCCTCTGCTTCAATAGACTTATCCTCTTTACTTTCTACCATTTCTTCAGAAGTTTTTCATTTAGATGTTTCAGCCCAATTTTCCTCATCTCTTACTGTTTATACTTTCTTGGAGTTTGATTTATCAATTAAATTCTTAATCAGTTGTTCTTATGTAGCACTAGCTTATAGTAGTTGTTCATGTCTTGTGTTGTGGCTCATTTTCATTTACCTTTGAATTAATTTTCAAAACACCAAAAAATAATTTATGATAGAAAATATAAAATTTTGAGTGTTGTAGAAGAAATTTAATTTATAGGTTGGTACATAAACATTACATGATAAGATGTGAAGGTGGGTCGATTTGGGCTTGTCCACGTGCAGAAAAGTTCAAGAGGCGGAGAAAGGGCACATTTCCCTTAAAAACTTAAGAGTTTCGGGGAGGCGCAAAGGTAAAAATGGATGATTGAGATCAAAGCGCAGAACTGGATTGGAGGGATGGACGGCGGAGATTAAATCACAAACCGCAAATAGGAAGTTTCAAAGGATAAGCACAGGAGGTAAAGGTTAAAATCACCAGAGTGTGATGTGCAATGCGGTGGGGCCGATCGCAAATCGCCAATCGAAAGTTTTAGTGAATGAGCATGGAAGGTAAAAGTTAAGTTCATCAAAGAGAGGTATGCGCTGACGTGGCCCGCATACCGCACATCAAAAGTTTTAAGCATTAAGTGCAAAGGGCTTGAGTTATGTTCGCCAAAGTGCAATATGCGATGTGGTGGATCCCGATCACAAAGCGCGCATCACAAGACTTAGAAGATAAGTGTCAAATACCAGCTAAAAACAGCAAAATTTGATGTGCGAGCAGATGTGATGTGGTTTCAAAATAAAACTCCAAAGGTTTTCAGATCCGGCGGAAAGGTGTTTTTTGTGTTAAACCGTGTCATGAAGAAACAGGAAAAACACGGAAGAGAGACTCGGGTAAGTGACCCGACGCAGATCAAAGGAGAAAAGTAGAGTCGGGTAGCAGGTAATACGATGGCAGCGTTTGAAGCATAGAGGCATCGGTAGAGTCAGGCAGAAGAATGTACAGGGCGCTATTGGAAGCACGATATCTAGGTTAGAGTCGGGCACTAAGGCGTCGCTACAGAACAGTGTAGTTTTTGAATCATAACCAGAAAGGACACCTCGGCACTCCGGGAGGAGGCATCAGCAACATCAGATTCAGCAAAACGAACCATATTTCCAAGTTTCAATTTATTTTATTTTTATAATTGCATAAGTAATCTTAACAGTTTAGGAAGTCGAAGAGTTCAAGAAGTTCAGGAGTTATGAACTACTCTGATGTATTTAAGGAGATAGAAATAAAGAAAAGGGGTTTTGAGTTTTGGACCTCTAGATGACGGTCAATTTATGACTGAATTCTCTTAGAAATTAATGAAATAAGATAAAGTTTCCTACACCTGTTGATGTTGATGCGTCTTTCCTATTTCGCTCTGTGGCTATTCCTCTTTGAATTAAGTGAAGTAATGTAGTAGCCGGTCTCTTAATTACATTTGTGAGTAAGAGTTAAATAACCTTAATTTTTGCTCCCTCACCTCATCTCTTCTCTCTCCATAAACTCCTGATAGAACTTTAAAGTGATAGATTTTGTGTTTACAGCATATTATTTTAAGATCTCTCTTCCTCCACGAATTTCCTCTGAAACTTAAAAGTGGTAGATTCTGGATTTTCAACATATCATTTTGAGTTTCTCTTACAGTTCTTCTTTTCATTCCATTCAAATATCAACAATTTATGGCATTGTGAAGGCTTTCATTATATCAAATTATTAAGAGTATTAAGTAACTGAATTCCAAGGGTGTTAAACAAAGGCCATTTGATATGGAAATTGTGACATACATTTATAAAATGTCCTAAGCATTGATTCCTTACCACAACCAAGGGATTGTTTCTTGAGATACAACATTTTCTAGCGCCGTTAACGGGGATGAAGAAACGAAGTTTATTTTTCCCTGGTTTTTTCACATTATTTCCTCTGGTTGTTTAGTGAGGAGGAAATATTGAGTTGTATTTGTTATTTTCAAAATTATGGGTTTCAAAAGACCTCACACGAGGTTGGATACCTCATAGTAGATAGTCCCTGCTTTGCCAAATCCAGAAATATTGGTTTCCAAAAGGGCTCAGAAACCTCAAACTCCTTCAACACTCTCATAACCCTTTGTTTGAAGATATTTCTGGGGAACTCTCTTTCTTAGAACAAGATTCTCCTTCCACACTCACTTATTTTCAAGGACCTAAGTTAGAAGAACATTCTTTTGAGTCTGTTTCTTTTACCTTCACTCAAGCTCAACCAAATATAGTTGTTGGTTCTTCTTCCATTGTTCATCAACCCACTTCCATATCAGTTTTAAATCCACCTTCATCCACTTTCACAGCAGATTCTTCAGCCTCAAATTCCCAAGGAGCAGTTAACCAAGTTGTTAATATGGAAGTACCAGCTTTCTTAACGAGCATATATGCTCCACTAAATCTTGCACAACCAATGAACATCATGCTTCAAGAATACCTCAAATTACTTCCTCGTTTCACTAGAGAAAATGAAGTAATTGCAGAACAAAATTTACCTTTGTTTTTCACTTTTGCTGAGAATTTGAATGTAGAACACCTGGATGTTATGATGAGACTATTTGTGCAGTCTCCAGATGGAGAGGCTAGAAAATGGTTCAAATTTTTACCAAATAGTTCAATAAATAACTGGGAAGAGTTGGAAAATAGATTCACTCATAGATGAGGAGAAAAGAGAGATCATGGTTACTCATTGACAGAGTTTAATGTAATTAAAAGAAGGCCTAATGAAGACATTTCTAAGTTTGTAAAAATATTCAACAAATTGTAAAATATTTTACCCATAGAGATGAAGCTCCCCCCTATAGGAGAAAAGGTGGTTTTTTTGGGGGCTTTTGAAGTTGATTTTATCTTTACAATGAGAGAAAGAAGAGCCCCTACTCTTGAGAAGATATAGACAGACGCTTTAGAGATTTAAGCTAATATGACTGCAGTTGGAAAGGCGAAAGGGAAACATCCAATCCAAGATAAGGGGAAAGAAAAAGAATAATCATCGCAAGATCTGAGGATAGAAGATATGGCAAGGGTGATAAAAAATCTGACAAATAAGCTATCTAAGATAGAATTGGAAAATAAAAACTTCCAAAGGCATGTACAACAAAACCGATGGGAGTTCAACCCTCAATTCAGAAGACATCCCCTAAAAACTTTGCAAAGGGAAAAAAAAGATCAAGACCAGGTTCAAGCATCGTTGTATATAGAAGCAACACCCACAGAGCTAGCAGAATATGACCAAAGGGAGGCCGAGGATCAGGTATTTTCTATGTATGCAATAGAAGAGGATGAAGAGGAAGATTATGAGGGAGAATATGTTGAAGTTGAAGTATCTTTTGATCAAGATGATATGGATTAATACTGTAGACATTTCACAAACTTCATGTAAGCTAAGTTACATAAAAAGTATGATTTAAGGTCTAGAAAGAGATCTAGAGTACAAAATAATGCAGGTGAACAACAAGGTTCCATTCCTCCTCCAATGGCGACTCCACAACAAAAGGACCCTGTGAAACAGGTCAGTAATGGGAAACAACCTACAAACTCACTTAAGAGGACAAATGTGCAGTAGGCTGAATCTTCCTGGGACAAATCAGTTGACACTAATATTTTTGAGAGAGTTGTTCCTATACCCGAAAAAGCGGCAGATTCTAGAAAGAGTGAAGAAGAACTTGAAAAAGTTGTTAAGAAAACTCATGCCTTCAGTTTGGCAAAAGAGTTGGAGAAGGTTAAAATTCAGGTAACTCTTCTAGTATTGGCTAAAATACCAGCTTACAAGAAAGAAATTTTAGAGTTTATTAATCTCACACAAGTGGAAGAGACAAGTGACATGGTGAACCTACAAGAAGAAAAGTCAGTGGTCACCTTTGGCCCTCATGTAGAAGAATTAGATTCGTCTATTCCACCCTTCTATATTTCTTTGTTGCTTCGTGATTTTATTCTACATAATTGCATGCTAGACTCGGGAGTGTCCCATACCCTCATGCCATTTTCTCTTATAAAGGAGCTTAACCTACATATTACCAAAACTTATATGGATCTGTATTCATTTGATTCCAAAAGTGTGAAATGTGTTGGGTTGATTAAAGATGTAGTTGTTTCGTTGGCACAAATCCCAGCAAAGAGTATAGTCATGGATGTAGTGGTTGCTGACATCCCAGCGAGGTTTGGAATGCTCCTGTCAAGGTCTTGGGGAGCTAAGTTGGGAGGTGCACTAAAGTTAGATTTCACTTATGCCATCATTCTGATTTTTAGTGGGGAAGAAAGGAGATTTTACAAGGAAACAAGGTTTGTGAAGACCACCTCTAAGAAAGATGCAGGAAATTCCCCCATTTATAGTCAAGAAATAGAAGACATTTTTTGTTTCATACTACATGAATATGCAGAATTTGTTGAAGACACAGGGAAGCAACTCTTTTCAGCAGTTGTAAATAACGAGCTTCACTCAAAGAATATTTGGAAGTGCTACTTTGATGGCGCCTACTCCAAAGAAGGTGCAGGTGCCAGATTCTTGCTAATATCACCAGAAGGTAACCTCATGCCATTCTCTTTTAAACTAGAATTTGATTCGAAAAAAAATGTGGCTGAATATGAGGCCTTAATCTCAAGCCTTCAAGTTGTTAAACAAATGGGGGTTCAATGTATTTCAACTTATGGTGACTCTGAGTTGATAATAAGGCAGATCAAGAATCATTGTCAAACCTGTTAGGGTCCCGTGATTTGGCCGATTGGTGAGCCAAATGACGATGTAACATCAAACCAAGCTTTGGAGCCCAAGGACCTAGCCTTCCTGGACTCAAAGAGGGCTCTCTATATATGTGTAAGGGATATCTGTGTGTTTGCTTATTTGTATTCTGATTTTAGGCTAGTTATGAAGTAAGTTTTTGATTTTTGGTTTTTTAAGTTGTGAGGGATGAAACTGATCAAAGATATAAAATAGATAACAAGATGTAGATTAACTGGGCTATGGGGTCAAAAGGTCAAGAAAGCTATAAGATGACGATACAAGGCTGTTGAAGGGCCGATTTGATTTCAAGGTAGAAAGGATCTTTGGGCAAAATGGAGTAAATGGACATCAAGTTTGTGAAAGACGAGGGATTTCAAGTGTAACTAGTTGATAGTAGACATAAACATGTTATAGCAAGCCATTAATCATGCTAAATGTAACTATGAGCTAATTAATACATAGAAATCAAACATTCAAGCCATGCATAGAAGTATAAGACCCTCTAACTTTGGGAAATGGCTATCAGACTTTGGGGAAAACACATAAGATGGACTAACAACTCAAAATACTATGCCGGAATGCCTAAACACAGTCTTTAAGTTATTGGGCACTTTGACAAACAAGCTTTCATAGTTTTTAGGCAAAGGGCTAGATCAGGACTAGGCCTCCTTGGTTCAAACAAAATGATAATCTTAATCAGTCAAAGAGATAGCTTCATGTATGGAACTATGGACAGTCATAGGTAAGCAGGGCACACCATACATCCTACTCAACATGCATAGAACTATTAATGAAACTAGCAACAATATCCTCAAGTTGTTAAAGAGCAGTTAAGAATTCTTTAATGCAACTAAGGAAGAAGAAAACATGAAGGCTATGAAGATTCAAGAAATTTGAGGTGCCTCCATGGGCATATCTCAAATTTTTTCTCTACTGATCTATAGCAAGCAAGAAACATGTATCATGAATTAAAACTAGAAGACAACAACAAAGCAAGAGACACTATACCATTCTACCAAGTCATGGAATCCATCAACAATCCTTCATCATTCATCCAAGAACATCCAAGAGGCAATCCAAAGCATAACACAAGTATTTTCTTCCAAAGCTCATATGACCATATATTGCTTCTCTTCTCAAGTTCAACCTTTTTTTACAATGAAAGCCTTTGGAATATATAGGCTCAAGTGAGGAAAACCTCATGGTTCAACTTCCTCTCCTATTGGCCTAATCAAAATATCTAAATTTGTCCTTGAGGCTTTGCAAAGCCCAAGGCACAAATGTATCTCATAAAATATCTAGAAAATGCTAAAAAAGGAAAAATAATTGACTTTTCATCATTTTCCATATGCAAAAATAGCTAAACGCACATTTGGAAAAGGCAATTTTTAGAGGTTCAAAAATTACAAAAATATTTCAAATTTACATCAGAAAAAGGTCCCCTGACTTGCTGGTAACATTTGGCAGCCTTCTTGATGTCAAAACAAGGCTCATGACATCTTTTTGGAAAGCTCTGAGTGTCTACTTTCCGGAACAACTGAAATTCTCCCAATCCGATGCGTGGAAGTCCTCCAAAACTGCACCTGTGTGTAAAAAATCAAAAATTACAGTCTGCTGATAGACCGGGCAGAGTGTGCAAAAAGCGAGCATTTTTCACCATTTCGGGGAAGCAAATGATCTCCAAATGTCCTAAAAATTGCTGAGGGTGTACTCCTGAATTTATGGCATCCAATGATACCATTCTCCTCCTTTGACGAATCTCGAAAATGAAATGGCATATTTCACGAGTTTTGACCAAAAACTCAAAAATACCAAAAAACCAAAATATGTCAAAATGCGCCCAAAATCGGTGAGTATGACCCTCAAGGGTCCCTATCAACGTGCTCTGAAACATAAGCCAAAATGTCAAGTCCTGATGTGTCCTTCTTCTCTTTCCGTGTTGGCCGCTTCCCTTTAGCCTCCTTTAGTTTCTCTTGGGCAATAATACCATGCTGCTGCTCTGTCTCAAACTCCTGCTCATTCTGTTGTTCAAACTGCTGCTCAAACTGCTGCCCTTCCTCTTGTTCCCGTTGTTCATCATTACTGAGTTGCTGTTGTCCAGCGCTCTCCCCCTCTTGCTCTTGCTGCTTAAACAAAATTCTACCTTCTCTGTCAGTCACTGTTTTGATCAAGGCGACCATGGTTTCAATTTTAGTGTGAAATGCCCTCTTTTGATATAAGATCCCTACTCCTTCCAAACAATACCTTTTCTTGCCTTTGTATATCAATCAGCCAATGAATACACAGTTAACAAGGACAAACATAGTCAAAGTGACTTTCCTGTGTGAGGGTACTTAGCTTGTTGGTGTTTTGAGGAAATAAGACAGCCTTGTCTTTTTAGAGGAAGGAAAAACAATATTCTTCTCAATTCAAAACCCTGCTTTCTTCTTAGTATGAAACTCAACCAACCAATTCAACACCATAAATTCAGTCAACCAGAGGGTATACACACGGTCAGGATTCATTGTTCATAGGACAAGGTGGCAGACCTTGAAATGTTTCTGAGGTCTTTAACAAAGGTTTGTAAGAGTTCTAATCAAACAAAGCTCTTCTTCAACCAAAATACTGCTCCCTTCTGGTATACCTTTCAACAAATATATTCAACATTATTTCTCAGTCCAAACAAGGTGTATACACAGTCCAAAGTTGACTGTTCATAGGACAGGGTGATAAAAATACTTCTAAATGCAATGAGCTTTACTCACTGATTCTGCCTTATGGAACTGAAAGGCACAACACTGTTTTATATTTTAAACATAAGGAGGAAACTCCTTTGAAAGATCAAAAAATGTTCATATGATGGTTGTGTTGAAAGCTGACCTACAGTTTTCACCCTAATAACACCTTATCTTTCCTTTCTGTTTTCAACAATGCACACAGCTTGACAGATTTTGATTTTGTTTCATCATAGTTTTGAGGGTAATTTCAATGGCTATTCATACAAATGCAAATTCAACCCTTTGTAAGCAAACTTTGCACCTCCTTAACATCACCAGTGCTGGCCATATGAGTCAAATTCAAATATGTCTCCTTGTCAGTGTCTTCACTTGTTTCTTCTCTTTTATTTTTAGCAGACTGCTGGGAAACTGGCATATCTCCTGAGCTGCCCACTTGAAAAACTTTCCCAAGCTTACTGAGTACCACTGGATCATTCCAATACTTCATCATTGTAGGAGGCCCCCCCTTTGAAATGTCATCCAAAATAGGCTCTAAAGTAGGATCGTTCTTAAGCTGGGCCATCTGTGCTTCAAATTGCATTTTTTGTACAGGGTTTGACAACATCTTAATCATATTCATTACTGCTGGATCCTGCATCAGAGAATGGCGAAGGTGTTGTGCCATTGTCATGAACTGAGGATTTTGAATAACCTGTTGCATGCTCTCGACATACTTATTTGGATCCAGTTGGGGTGTAGTAGATTTTCCCAGCACCCTTCACACTTTGCTGAAGTTGCTATTTACTTGCATCACTGTTAAGCTGCTGTCCTCCAAACAAGACTCTGTCCTAGCCTTTCAACTCACTTGTTTTGATAAGGCAACAATGTTTTTTGAATGATGTGTAAAAAGTCCCTCTTAGGTGTGAGATCCTTGTTCCTTCAGAAAGTTGCCTTTCCACTTAATATGTAGTTCAACAAGCAGATTTTTAAGAGAGAAACACAGCCAAATAAAGATAGACAGCCAAAGTAAATTTTCCTGTGGAAAGACACCAGCTTTGGTGTTTGAGGTAGTAGGACACCCTTATCCTTGTAGAGGAAGGAAAACAAAAGCCCCTGATTAAAGAACACTGCTCTCTGTTGAGGCCACTTAACCAATAAATTCACAATATAAACACAGTCAATCACGGTGAATTTACACGGTCAATAGTTATTGTGTCTGTAGAAATGGTGACAGAGTTTGTGATGTTTTTGTAATGTGGCAATAAAGGCCAGTAGCTTTCAACAATAAAAAGTCCCCTTCAACCAAACATTGTTCCTTTGGTGTGCTTTTCCACCAGTGGATTCAACCATTATAAACACAGTCAATCACAGTGCATTCCCACAGTAAAAAGTCACTTGTACATAGGGCTAGGTGGCAGATTTTATTATGTTTCTATGATGTCATAAATATTCTTGTATCATTCAAACCATAAGAAACTCCTTTTACACAAAACACTTCTTTCTCTATACTCTACTGCTCCTTGCACACAGCTTGACAAAAGACACTTCCAACTTATAATGGCAGTTTCTTCACTGGTTATGCTTTGTGGGATTAAAACTTAAACACTGTTTGGCCTTGCTGACAAAGAGGAAAATCTTAAAAAGGCAAAAAAATTTATGGGATGCTTACTGTTTATTTGAAAACAGGTATATTGCCTTCACTTTACGATCCTTAACCTTCCCTCTTACTTTAAACAATGCATATTGTTGACAGATTCTAACTCTGTTTTATCCTAGTTTTGAGGGCAATTTCAGTGGTTATTCATACTAGTGCTAAATCAAACTTTTTGATGTTTGACTTCTAGCCTCATTACCACAACAACACCTCATTTTTCATAAACTCAAACTGTGGTTTTCTAAACCCCTTACAGCACTTAGCAATTTGGAAAACCAAAGGAGGCATGTAAAAATACCTCTAAAATTCGATGAAGGGCTTCTTGAGGAGCTTGAGCAGTTTTCCAAAGAGTTTTTTTAAGGTTTTTAAGTGAATTTTTGACCAGTGCTACAGGAGTGCCGCGCGCTGCTACAGGAGCGCCGCGCAGCAGTGCATTCCTTTGTAAATTTTGTGCACAGGAGCGTCGCGCACTTTTCCAGGAGCGTCGCGCACTTTTGCAGTCCATTTTTAAGGCCTTCCCGATGTCGGAATTGGGCGCGAGATGGCTCGTTGGAAATATGTGGAAGTCTAATTTCCAGAAAAACTTTAATTTTTTCATTTGGTGTCCATTTGATCCTTCAAAAATTGATTTTCCCAACACTGGTCAAAACTGGTGAATCCTGGTGCAGAAATGCATCGAGCTGTTTGTAGGCCATTTTTGAATGCCTTCCTGTTGTCGTAATTTGGCCCGAGATGGCTCATCGGAAAGATATGGAAGTCTAATTTCCAAATATGCTTGATTTTTTTCATTTTGTGTCCATTTGGGTGTTCAAAAACTGACTGTCCCATCACTGGTCAAAAATGGTGAATGCTGGTGCAGAAAAAAATAGCGTTGATTGCAGGCTACTTTTGGATGCCTTCCTATTGTCAGAATTTGGCCTGAGATGGCTCGTCGGAAATCTATGGAAGTCTAATTTCCATAAAAATTTGAATTTTTTCATTTGGAGTCAATTTTTTTGTTCAAAATCTGACTGTCCCATCACTGGTCAAAAGGATAAATCCTGGTGTAGAAATTTCCCTGTGACATATGAATTTTTCACATTTCTCACAAACCATGATACCTGTGTAGAAACTGAAGGAGGTTTTTCTTCTTGAACCTATGAGGGACAAAAACCTCTCTCACTTTTGTAAATTTCATCTCTGTTTGGTCAGTAAATCATTTTGAAACAAACTGCCCGGGCGCTCCTTAACCCTAATTTTACTGTGGCAGAGGTATTATGATTCAACAGCCATGCCAATTTTACTATCCCTTTGTATTTGCTGAGATGAGATATTTGAGCCTATTTTTGACTATGGGTACACTCCTTCAGTGGCATTCATGTAAACTCTTTCATCCTCTGTCTATCAAGAAGGGCACTTCTTCTAACACCTTTCCTCTGCTCAAAATGTACCAGCAAGGTACCTTTGACCATTTAATAATGAACCTGCCTATATCTTGTTTTGAACTCCTCTCCAGAAACTGAAAACATGTCAAATTCTTTTATGTATGCTATGAACCACTGTGTACCTTACTTTGCAGTGCCTTTTGCTGAGGAAAAAGCTAAATTGTCACCTTAAAAACCCCTTCTATACTTCTGGCGCTTTGTATGAAAAGAGGACATCCATAGAGGATACTTTATGTTGCAGGGGGTGTCTTTTGACATTTTGACAGAGGTCCTTTCCATTTTTGAAATATAAACTAACACTTTGCTCTTAATGCTTTGGAGTTAATGATGCCCACTGTGAAACTAATCTTGACTATAGGTGCAAAACTACATTTGCATTAACCTCTGTTTTATCATTCTCTGTCTAAAAAGGGCACCTTTCCTCTGCTTAGAATATATCAACAAGGCATATTGGTTCTCTGTTATAGGAGAAGACCTCTTTTGGAGAAACTAAACATAATTTTCCTTTTATCCACTGTGATGAGCTGTTTGAGAGACATTCTCTTATGCATCAGGAGGCTGAGTATCCTTTAAACATAATCATTATCATGTCCTTTACCTGTGTAATAACATAACTTATCAAACACTTATTCAATTTGGTTTTGTTTTGACTGCACCCTGTCTTTTGAGAGGACAGCTGCTAAGAGATAAGCTTCGACCTCCTTGGATTGCAGTGGTACCCTAGCTTTCTTTTGGTCTCTTTATTTCTCTATTTCAATTATCTCCTATTATGCCCATACTTTGTCTATCAGTCAGTGAGAAAACCTAGAAATAGTCAACAAGCCTCTACCACCGTTTAATGAATGGAGTGAATAGCCTTTTATCAGCGCAAGGGTTCATGGTTTCTTAACTCCTCGTTTTTAATCAAATGTAGAAAGTTTGATGAATATGTTTGGATGTGTTTCTCTATGGATGATTATGAAAACTAACCTGAAAAAACATCCATGCTTTTGGCCTTTGCTTCGTTAAATCCACATTACCGTGTAACTGTAATAATGCCTCATCAGCCAGAGAAATAATCTGCTCTCTCGCCTGGCTTTGTACTGAGTCAAACTTTTGGCTACCGCTCGCTATAACATTGAAGGAGGCGCTTAACCTCTGCTGTAGATGAAGGAGGTCTTACAAATTTTACTAAATCGTGTTGTTGGAAATTGATACATGGTTTTCTATCATAAGAATATAGGGACAAGTCAGTACTATGAGGAAAGACCTATCCCCGCATGTATCTCGTGCTCATGTTTACATTGAGAAGCAGCTGTTCTTCTAACTCGTGGATCTGGGCATTTTTCTCCCGAGATGATGACATAAGCCTCAGTTTTGTAAAATCCATAAAACATCAACACCCAAAATCACTTTCGAGATCAGTCTGCGAGCCACAGACTTAGGTGTGTAAGTGGCGCGACTTTGTGAGAGCCGTGATCAACTTGATTTGTGAGAGTGGGAGGTCTGTCATGATTGGTTTGTAGCAGATGGAGGTTTTTTGGCCTTTTGATGGTTGCCAAGGGTAAAATGCCTTAAAGCGCCACTTCCTAACTTAGGGGAGGCTTTTGAAATAGACTTGGATTGTCTTTTTAGAGCAGATGGGAAGACTAGTAGGGCTAAAGCTAGATAGGATAGTGATAATGAGGTTTCACCTTGACATGGGCGGACTGAAAAATAGGAGGGCGAAAAAAAGTTTTATGAGGGTTTTCTAGATGACAAATTGACACATGGAGATCAGCCTCTAGAAAACTCAGCTATGGATTTAGTCATCACCAACAAGTGAAAAATACTGATGACTAACAAAACCAAGCATCCGAGATTAAGATTGTACAAGAATGAAGTTTGGGATCTGATAGAAAACTATTTTGAAGCCTTCAATATTCATTATATCCCGTGCGAGGAGAATATATAGGCCGATTCTTTAGCAGTTGCAGCCAGCACCTTCAAACCTCCCATAAATCCCAGGCTAAGGTAAGAAATTGAAGTCAGACATAAACCTTCTATCCTTGACAATGTGAAACATTGGTAGGTGTTTGACGATGATGAACAAATAAATCAGTTCCTAACAATGGTTGGAAACTTTGAAGATGCTAAGATAGACCAATAGGAATAAAAAACAGAGTAGATAATAGAAATAATAAACCTCAAGCAGTCAATAGGAGAACAGAAGATTACCTAATTGAAATATAATGTGCTCCCTAAAGGATTGGTTCCCCTTGAAATATTATTCGATGCTAATGATGTTGTTGTTGATTCGTATAAAACACATCAAGAAGAAGAGATGGAAGATTGTAATTTGGGAACTCAGCAGGAGCCCAAAATAGTGAAATTTTTCAAAGGGGTTAACAAAAACTACAAAGAAAGGTACATTGATCTTTTTAAGAAGTATATGGATGTGTTTGCCTGGTCGTATGAAGACCTGAAAACATATGACAAAAGCATTATTCGGCATAAGATTCCATTGAAGGAAGGGCTCAAACCACACATATAGAAGCTCAGACAGATCAATCCCTTGTTGTTAGCTCCAATCGAAAAAGAAGTGAAGAAACTGTTGCAGGCGAAAATTATAGTCCCTCCCAGATATTCAGACTGGGTTTCCAATCCAGTCCCTGTAAGAAAGAAGAATGGAGAGATAAGACTCGGTGTATACTTCAGGAAATTGAACCAAGCATCTCTAAAGGATAATTATCCTTTGCCGAAAATGGATTATGTCTTACAAAGGGTGACAAGAGCTCACAGGTTTTCGATGGTTGATGGATTTTCTACGTATAATCAAGTAGCAATGGAAAAAGAAGATCAAAGGAAGATTGCTTTCACTATGCCCTGGGGCACCTTCATGTACGCAAGGATACCATTTGGCCTTATGAACGCAGGTGCAACATTTAAGAGGGCCATGGAAATAGCCTTCGTTGGTGACAGGTTTGTAGTTATATATCTGGATGATGTAACTGTTTTCTCAGGGTCAGATGATGAACACTTGGAGCATTTGCAAAAAACTTTTCAAAAGTGCAAAAAGTTTGGTCTGTCATTAAATCCAAAGAAATATTTATTTTCCTTAGAAGAAGGTAAATTATTGGGGCACATAGTTTCTAAACAAGGAGTAAAGATTGACCCTGCAAGGGTGGAAGCCATTCAAACTATTCCTTTACCCAGAAGCAAGAAGGATATCCAGAAATTCCTGGGAAAAATAAAATTTTTGAGGAGGTTTGTGCCCAATTATGTTGAGATCATGAGAAGTATAATAGATATGTTGAAGAAAAATGCAGAAGTGAAATGGGATAAGGAAGCAAGAGATGCATTTGTTAGAATAAAGGAAGCATTGCAAGAAGCTCCAATTCTGATTAGTCCAAACTATCAAAAATCCTTTCAGGTACTCTCATTTGCATCCCCTAATACTATTGTCGTTGTGTTGTTGTAGAAAAATGAAGACAGTAAGGAGCAGCCAGTTGCATTTTTTCGTAAAGTTCTCAGAGATGCTAAGCTCAAATACAATATTCTGTAGAAACAATTACATGCTTTGGTCAAAGCACTGAAAGCCTTCAGGACTTATGTGTTGCAGTCCCAAATAACTGCTTATGTTCCTAATTCTGTTGTGAAAGACGTGTTGGTCCAAAGTGATATTGAAGGAAAAAGGGGGAATTGGATAGCAAAAATCCAAAAGTATGATTTGGACATCAAACCCACCAAGCTGGTCAAGGGACAGGGTTTAGTGAAGTTGTTGACAGAGATAAATTTTCAAGCCTTGGGAATTAATATGTTGGCACCATTGGATGGAGACGTTAATGAAGAAGTTAAAAGCAAGTCCAAAACAGGTATTCAATACAAATTTTTGTGCTATGATTGGTATAAGGATATTGTGCACTACGTATGTTTATTTTCCTATCCAATTTCACTAAATAGAACAAAATACAGAGCTCTCAAGCTCAAGTCTCAGCCATATGTTATCATAGAAGCAAAGCTATACTGGAAATATCCTGCTGGTATTTTGTTGTTATGTTTGACCAAAGGAGAGTCTATTGAAGTCACCAAACAATATCATGAAAGTATGTGTGGAGGACATTATAGCTGGAAGGTCACTGCTCATAAGATTCTCAAGTCAGGCTTCTTTTGGCCAACCTTGTTTGCAGATTTTTATAGACTAGTCAGAAGTTGTCAGAAGTGTCAGTTGTTTGCTGAAAAGAAAAAACTTGCTCCATTACCTCTCATCCCAATATTTATTGAAGAACCTTTCAGAAAATGGGGATTGGATTTTATTGGAGAGATCAATCCACCATCAAGTAGATAGTTCAAGTGGATTATGACTACCACTGATTATTTTACAAAATGGGTTGAAGTGATACCCACGATGAAGTCAAATGACCAATTAGTGATGAAGTTTCTGGAGGAAAACATCTTCAACAGATTCAGATGTCCAATCAAAATTGTGACTAATAATGCTCAAGTATTCAACTTTGCTCGTTTCATTAAATTTTTTCAAACATATAATGTAATATTATCACATTCCACAACATATCATCCCCAAGGGAACGGATTGTCAGAATCCTCAAATAAGACATTGGTCAGGGTCTTGAAGAAGACAATCGCTGAAAATCAGAAGGATTGGGATATGAAGTTTAAGTTTGCCCTCTGGGCAGTTTGGGTCACTACCAAGAGATCTACTGGAAAGTCCCCCTACGAAGTGGTTTATGGAACTCAAGCATTGTTTCCTACTCAGCAGGCCAAACCAGTGATTTCTTTCCTTCAAGAAGCTCAGGAAGAACCTAATGCTCTGGTAAGGAGATTGAACCAAGTAATTGAATCATGTGAAAACAGGAACAAAGTCAGGGATAACTTGATTACTTATCAGGAAAAGATGAATTCTATATTCGACAGAAAAAAAAAAAAAAAAGTTCTCTTTCAAGCAGGAGATCTGGTACTGAGATGGGACACCAGACGAGAAGAAAAGGGGAAGCATGGTAAATTTAACCCTCTTTGGTATGGTCCGTACAAAATCTCTGAAGCAAGGTCAAATAACACATTCATTTTGGAAGATCTGGATGGAGAACCAGTACAGTTTCTTAGTGAACGGGCAGCATTTGAAGCATTACTTCCAGCATTAAAATTCAGCACTCCACCATTGTAAATATCGGGTTTCTCATTGTTCATATGTCACCAAGAAATATTGTTCATATGTCACAGGGAAGCAGCTCTTTTCAGCAGTTGTAAATAACAAGATTCACTCAAAGAAGATTTGGAAGTGCTACTTTGATGGCGCCTACTCCAAGGAAGATGCAGGTGCCAGATTCTTGCTAATATCACCAGAAGGCAACCTTATGCCATTCTCTTTTAAACTAGAATTTGATTCAAAAAAAAATGTGGTTGAATATGAGGCCTTAATCTCAAGCCTTCAAGTTGCTAAACAAATGGGGGTTCAATGTATTTCAACTTATGGTTACTTTGAGTTGATAATAAGGCAAATCAAGAATCATTGTCAAACCAAGCATCCGAGATTAAGATCGTACAGGAATTATGTTTGGGATCTGATAGAAAAATATTTTGAATCCTTCAATCTTCAGTATATCCCGAGCGAGGAAAATAGATTGGTTGATTCTTTAGTAGTTGCAGCCAACACCTTCAAACCTCCCATAAATCCCAGGCTAAGGTACGAAATTGAAGTCAAACATAAACCTTCTATCCCTAACAATGTGAAACATTGGTAGGTGTTTGATGATGATGAACAGATAAATCAATTCCTAGCAATGGTTAGAAACTTTGAAGATGCTGAGATAGACCAAGAGGAATAAAAAATAGAGCAGAGAACAGAAATAAGAAACCTCAAGTAGTCAATAGGAGAACAGAAGATTATCTAATTGAAAGATAATGTGCTCCCTAGAGGGTTGGTTCCCCTTGAAAGATTATTCGATGCTAATGATGTTGTTGTTGATTCGAAGAAAACACATCAAGAAGAAGAGATGGAAGATTGTAATTTGGGAACTCAGCAGGAGCCCATAAATAGTGAAATTTTTCAAAGGGGTTAACAAAAACTACAAAGAAAGGTACATTGATCTTTTTAAGAAATATATGGATGTGTTTTCCTGGTCATATGAAGACCTGAAAACATATGAAAAAGGCATTATTCAGCATAATATTCCATTGAAGGAAGGGCTCAAACCACATAGACAGAAGCTCAGGCAGATCAATCCCTTGTTGTTAGCTCCAATCGAAAAAGAAGTGAAGAAAATGTTGCAGGCGAAAATTATAGTCCCTCCCAGATATTCAAACTAGGTTTCCAATCTCGTCCTTGTAAGAAAGAAGAATGGAGAGATAAGACTGTGTGTAGACTTCAGGAAATTGAACCGATCATCTCTAAAGGATAATTATCCTTTTCCTAAAATGGATTATGTCTTACAAAGGGTGACAGGAGCTCACAGGTTGTCTATGGTTGACGGATTTTCTAGGTATAATCAGGTAGCAGTGGAAAAAAAAGATCAGAGGAAGACTACTTTCACTACGCCCTGGGGCACCTTCATGTACGCAAGGATACCATTTGGCTTTATGAACGCAGATGCAACATTTTAGAGGGCCATGGAAATAGCCTTCTTTGGTGACAAGTTTGTAGTTATATATCTAGATGATGTAACTATTTTCTCAAGGTCAGATGATGAACACTTGGAGCATTTGCAAAAAACTTTTCAAAAGTGCAGAAAGTTTGGTTTGTCATTAAATCCAAAGACATCTTTATTTGCCTTAGAAGAAGGTAAATTATTGGGGCACATAGTTTCTAAACAAGGAGTAAAAATTGATCCTGCAAGGGTGGAAGCCATTCAAACTATTCCCTTACCCATAAGCAAGAAGGATATCCAAAAATTCCTAGGAAAAAAAAAAATTTGAGGAGGTTTGTGCCCAATTATGCTGAGATCGTGAGAAGTATAACAGATATGTTGAAGAAAAATGTAGAAGTGAAATGGGATAAAGAAGCAAGAGATGCATTTGTTAGAATAAAGGAAGCACTGCAAGAAGCTCTAGTTCTGATTAGTCCAGGCTATCAAAAATCCTTTCAGGTATTCTCATTTGCATCCCCTAATACTATTGTTGTTGTGTTGTTGCAGAAAAATGAAGACAGTAAGGAGCAGCCAGTTGCATTTTTTAGTAAATTTCTCAAAGATGCTTAGCTCAAATACAATATTCTGGAGAAACAAGTATATGCTTTGTTCAAACCACTGAAAGCCTTCAGGACTTATGTGTTGTAGTCCAAAATAACTGCTTATGTTCCTAATTTTGCTATGAAAGACGTGTTGGTCCAAAGTGATATTGAAGGAAAAAGGGGGAAGTGGATAGCAAAAATCCAAGAGTATGATTTAGACATCAAACCCACCAAGCTGGTCAAGGGATAGGGTTTAGTGAAGTTGTTGATAGAGACAAATTTTCAAGCCTTGGGAACTAATATGTTGGCACCAGTGGATGGAGATGTTAATGAAGAAGGTCAAAGCAAGTCCAAAACAAGTATTCAATACAAATTTTTGTCCTATGATTGGTATAAGGATATTGTTCACTACCTATGTTTATTTTCATGTCCAACTTCACTACATAGAACAAAATACAAAGCTCTCAAGCTCAAGTCTCAACCATATGTTATCATAGAAGAAAAGCTATACTGGAAAGATCCTGTTGGTATTTTGCTGTTATGTTTGACCGAAGGAGAATCTATTGAAGTCACCAAACAATATCATGAAAGTCTGTGTGGAGGACATTATAGCTGGAAGGTCACTGCTCATAAGATTCTCAAGTCAGGCTTCTATTGGCCAACCCTGTTTGCAGATGTTTATAGACTTGTCAGAATTTGTCAGAAGTGTCATTGATTTGCTGAAAATAAAAAACTTGCTCCATTACCTCTCATCCCAGTATTTATTAAAGAACCTTTCAGGAAATGGGGATCGGATTTTATTGGAGAGATCGATCCAAAATCAAGTGGATAGTTCAAGTGGATTATGACTACCACTGATTATTTTACAAAATGGGTTGAAGCGATACCCACGATGAAGTCAAATGACCAAGTAGTGATGAAGTTTCTGGAGGAAAACATCTTCAACAGATTCGTACGTCTAGTCAAAATTGTGACTGATAATGCTCAAGTATTCAACTCAGCTCGTTTCATTAAAAAAATTCAAACATATAATGTAATATTATCACATTCCACAACATATCATCCCCAAGGGAACGGATTGTCAGAATCCTCAAATAAGACATTGGCCAGGATCTTGAAGAAGATAATCGCTGAAAATCAGAAGGATTGGGATATGAAGTTGAAGTTTTCCCTCTGGGCAGTTCGGGTCACTACCGAGAGATCTACTAGAAAGTCCCCCTATGAACTGGTTTATGGAACTCAAGCATTGTTTCCTACTCAGCTAGCCAATCCAGTGATTCCTTTCCTTCAAGAAGCTCAGGAAGAACCTAATGCTCTGGTAAGGAGATTGAACCAAGTAATTGAATCAAGTGAAAATAAGAACAAAGTCAGGGATAACTTGATTACTATCAGGAAAAGATGAAGTCTATATTCGACAGAAAAGCAAAAGAATTTCTATTTCAAGTAGGAGATCTGGTACTAAGATGGGACACCATACGAGAAGAAAAGGGGAAGCATGGTAAATTTGACCCTCTCTGGTATGGTCCGTACAGAATCTCTGAAGCAAGGTCAAATAACGCATTCATTTTGGAAGATCTAGATGGAGAACCAGTACAGTTGCTTGTGAATAAGCAGCATCTGAAGCATTACTTCCAGCATTAAAATTTATCACTCCACCATTGTAAATACCGGGTTGCTCATTGTTCATATGTCACCAAGAAATATTTGACTCCATGCCCAATGGATAAGGCACTAGTCTGCGGTTCTTAGCGCTTTCGTGGAAGAAAGCACTATCCCTAGGTGAAGCCAGATGTTGTGGCCCATTTTCATTTACCTTTGAATTAATTTTCAAAACATCAAAAAAGCATATATGATAGAAAATATAAAATTTTGTATGTTTTAGAAGAACTTTAATTTATAGGTTGGTACATTAACATTACTTGATAAGATGTGAAGGTGGGTCGAGTTGGGCTCGTTCACGTGTAGAATAGTTCAAGAGGCGGAGAAAGGGCACATTTCCCTTAAAAACTTAAGAGTTTCGAGGGAGGAACAAAGGAAAAAATGGACGATTGGGATCGAAGCGCAAAACTGGAGTGGAGGGATGGACGACGGAGAATAAATCGCAAACGGAAAGCTTCAAAGGATAGGCGCGATAGGTAAAGGTTAAAATCATCGGAGTGCGATGTGCGATGCGGTGGGGCCTGATCGCAAGTTGCCAATCAAAAGTTTTAGTGAATGAGAGTGGAAGGTAAAAGTTAAGTTCGTCGAAGAGCGGTATGCGGTGACGTGGCCCGCATACCACACATCGCAAGTTTTAAGCATTAAGTGCAAAGGGCTTGAGTTATGTTCGACGAATTGTGATAAGTGATACAGTGGGGCCCGATCGCATAGTGTGCATCGCAAGACTTAGAAGATAAGTGTCAAAGACAAGCTAAAAGCAACGAAATGCGATGTGCGGGCGGATGCGATGTGGTTTCAAAAGCGAACTCCAAAGGTTTTTAGATCCGGCAGAAAGGTATTTTTTGTGTTAAACCGTGTCGAAGGAAGAAAAGAGGATTATAACATAAAGCCAGCGAAACGCCTCGATCATGAAGAAACAAGAAAAACACGACAGAGAGACTCGGGTAAGCGACCCAACGCAGATCAAAGGAGAAAAGACAAACTTGGGTAGCAGGTAATACGATTGCAACGTTTGAAGCACATAGGCATCGATAGAGTTGGACAGAAGAACGTATAGGGGCGTTATTGGAAGCATGACAACTGGGTCAGAGTCGGGCATTGAGGCTTCACTACATAATGGTGCAGTTGTTGCATCATAACCAGAAAGGACACCTCGGCACTTCGGGAAGAGGCATCAGCAACATGAGATTCAGCAAAACGAACCATATTTCCAAATTTCAATTTGTTTTCTTGTTATAATTGCATAAGTAATCTTAACGTTTTATGAAGTCGAAGAGTTCAAGAAGTTCAGGAGTTACGAACTACTCTGATGTATTTAAGGAGATAGAAATAAAGAAAAGGGGTTCTGAGTTTTGAACCTTTGGATGACGGTCAGTTTATGAATGAATTCTCTTAGAAATTAATGAAAGAAGATCAAGTTCCCTACACCTGTTGATGTTGATACATCTTTCTTGTTTCGCTCTGTGGCTATTCCTCTTTGAATGAAGTGAAGTAATGTAGCATCCAGTCTCTTAATTACATTTGTGAGTAAGAGTTAAATAACCTTAATTGTGCTCCCTCACCTCATCTCTTCTCTCTTCATAAACTCCTTATAGAACTTTAAAGTGATAGATTCTGTGTTTACAGCATATTATTTTAAGTTCTCTCTTCCTCCACGAATTTCCTTTGAAACTTAAAAGTGGTAGATTCTGGGTTTTTAGCATATCATTTTGAATTTATCTTACAGTTCTTCTTTTCATTCCATTCAAATATCAACAGTTTATGGCATTGTGAAGGCTTTCATGATATCATATTATTGAGGGTATTAAGTAATTGAATACCAAGGGTGTTAAACAAAGGCCATTTGATATGGTAATTGTGACATACATTTATAAAATGTCTTAAGCACTGATTCCTTACCACAACCAAGGGATTGTTTCTTGAGATACAACATCTCGCATGCAAATTTATCAATTTTGTCTGCAGGCTTCTCATCATATGTAGCATCTCTCTCATTGATATTTGTGTTTGTTGTCCCAAGTGCACATAAAGCTCTTCTTCTCCAATATGTGTGTTTCGTGGTTCTGTCACTTTGTTTTTCATGTACAATTCTACAATTGTTGTCTCTCTCTCTCCATATATACACAAGACACATATTCAGTTAATAACTGCATAGTTAGCTCAAAGGTCATAGTATTGAAACCTAGCTGTGATACTATATGTAACATCACCATCCTTTGAGGTGATAAAGTTACCCATTAATATGAAAATTTGCACGGTAATTTTTTTAAAATGGAAAATACAACATACACAATTATTATTTTTATCCACTTTAAGGTTTGAATCATATACATTACTAGTGCAATAACAATACACCATGATTTAATTGCGTGATCCGAAGAATTCTTGTTTACTAATATTACAACAATCCAAAATCCACATATTTTATTCTAGTTGATTTCTTATCATACACTTTTGCTTAACATTCCAAAGACTATACATTATTCATTTACAACCTTCATTACTAATGTGCTCGTGTTTATACAATATTTAGTCCTATATTTTTATGAGGACTTGGGCCTTTATACACACCTATATATCTATATGGCTCATGCTAAAATTGAGTTCCAAATGTCTAAGTCATGCTTATAATGAACCAAACTAGCGCTAGCCCTTTCGGTCATCGCAATACTATATATATATGGGTCTCATATCATATTATTTTACAATAAGGTGTAATTTTCTCCTTTCGACGTGTAGGCTCACATCATGAGTTTCCAACAAATAATTCATTTGGTTCCTATGGTCCTCCTCGTTTTTTTATTATGTTGATTTGTTTTGATATGGATTACATTAGCATATTAGTTGAGATCACATGCGAAAGGAACAAAACGTGGCATTGACAATTACTACCGCCATGGCAGCCTCACTAGTTGTTGCTTCCAACTTTTGTGATTGCAGCGTATTTTTGGATGGTGAATATTAGCCTGGAGGGGTTTAGGTTAACTACCTTACCCAGTCTCACCGACAGGGTCTCATTTTTCATGAAACTTCTGGCAGAATGGAGATCTACATATTTTTTTGTTTCTCCTTCAAACCCTAAGGGATTTCCACATGGGTTCTGAGAAAGATTCTTGCAAACAAGACCATGAGATTTTTTTTTGGTTAATTATCATAAGTCTCTCTGTGTTATTGGCGGACTCCAATTGGATTCCTTGGTAATTACTCTGATTTAATTACTTATTTTCTTCCATTGCTATTTCATTCGAGTCTTTTCAATCTCTCATGGATTTTCTTCGAGAGACTCTCTCGTCCTTATGCCAATGGTTGTTTGGCAAGAGTTACAGAGTTGTTTTCGCACAAGGGATTTCATCATGGTACAATGTATTAATACCAGAGTTGTGGTTTTCACTCTGGATGCTTCACGGACTAATATGGTAAATCATACTTCAAAAGAAAAACCTAACATGTTGGGCATTTCTTCACAAAAACTTCTAAAATTATGGGTATTTATTAATCCACCTCACATTTTTGTAGCTACGCCTCGCACTTTATGCATCTTTCCAACCTTACAAAAAAGGGTTTATTGTTGGGTTTTCGCTCCTGCAAAGTTATCTACAATTGCATTAGGTTCTTATTCATAGTTTTAATTGCTTATCAGGTGCTTGGAATTACTACAACCTCAAGTTTCTTATGTGTTGTTGTAACCATTAAAGCCATGGTCGATGTCTATAGTTGGGCCTTGCTTTGGCCGAAAATTAAGGTTTCTTTTTATTGTATAAACAACCCAGAAATAATGAGGGATGCAAGCCTATCTTTTATATATGTATAAAGTAAGATTGTTAATACACCATTACGGTATCGGCAAAAGGGTTCCTATTTAACATTACTATAATTTTTTTATATTAAAATGACTTAATATTTCGAGGTCCTGTGAGGCATGAGGTTTTTGTGAAACATTAAATTTGCTCTGTCGATATGTAATTTATTTTGCACAATATGCTAAGACATCGTTGGACCTTGTTCTTGTATATAAATTTAATTTTGGGCTTTACCTTCTTAGTTAATACATAAGAGGATATCTTATTTTTTTTGTTTATCATTTAAACATTGAAATTCATGCTCTCAGATACCCATTATTTGGTTGGTATTTACATTATTTTATGTGTATGCATATATTTGAAAAATGTTTGATTAGCAAAAATATATTATTTTTATAGTGTAGGGTTTATTCTTTCATTCTTTATTTTTATTACAAATAAACATTCTATACTAGACACCCTATTTTGGAAGACGATTACTTTATTTCCTACTTGTAAATAACATTGCTATCTTTATCTATATATGTGTCTCCTTTGCATATAAAGTATATAAGAATATATGTCTAGTCTAGAGGCCCCTATAATGCGAGACCATTGTTAGTTCTCTAAGTTGTAACTCTTTGTTTAGGGCTGAGTGAGTTAGACTCGAGAATGAGGTCATTTTTCTCACAGTTTTCCCTCTAACCAGTACATTCTCCCAATATTTCCTTATCTAATTATATTTATTTATTATTATTATTTATAACACATAGATGTATTTGTGATCTTTTCTTTAATTTTCCAGTTACTCATAAATTACTCTTTAGGGTTATGATATTTTCTACCTTACCCCAAAAATCTTTGCACCAGAACCTGGATACTTTTTGTCATATGCAAAACACAGTTAATCTATAGCAATAACTTTCATTCTTACATATGCATTTATCTTTAAATTCTAACATGTACATCAATCTTCTATTCTACCCTCTTTTTTTATTATGTTTTTCAAGCAGTCATATTTCTATTGCTTGCTACCTCATAAACAAAAAAAAATTCTACCAAAAGAATTGTGTTCTCAAATTTCCACCCTTTGAACCCTTAGCAACATCCTGCTAATTCTTTGCATTCTACCGGTATTTCTCTTCCATTGGTAATCTTTCTCAAGAATTGTATTTAACTCCCTTAGTTAGTTATTTTCAACGGAGTCCACAATATGGCATTTCTCTCCAGAGTTAGTTATTTTCAACAGAGTCCACAATATGGCATTTCTCTCCAGCCATACAAAAAAATTTGTGGTCTATATATTTGTCAGATTTCTTCTTCTTTTTTCTTTTTCCTCTTCCAAAAAGTATTTTTTCCACTGAAAAATGACACAAGGTGGATTTTTTTTCCTTTTTGTTTCTTCCCCCCTTAGAATAACTAACTTCAATTGTTTTTCCCTAAAAATTAGAAGTTAATCTCTCATGTTAGCCTTTAACATTTTCCTAAGAGGATTGCACATCAAAAATAATTTCTAATTTCATTATTGTCAAATAATATTTACATCATCATATCTATCACGTGTCATTTGATTTCTCCAACCAGTAATTAAATAAAAACAAATCATATATTACATTTGTCTCTGTCTAAGTAACAAGTACATAAAATGGTAGAGTGTTATAACTGCATAATAATTGGACAAAAAACCCCAACAACAGACATATATAAACAAACATATGGAGAAATATGACAGGAATAGTATTCATGTTACCACCAAACCCTATAGGAATGAGGATAGCTCAATTGTATTCTAAAAAGGGATGAAAAGGATCAAAGAGAAAATCAATTTTGGTTTATTAAACCAGAAAAGGTCAACCCTATAAGTCATTTTAACCTATTTGTTCCAGCATTCACTAATGCAAATGGTGCAACAATATGTTGTAGCTCTGCACCCAAAATAAGGGTCAGAAATAATAGCGATAAAAGAGATCCAAAAGAATAAATTAGTATCATGCACATTGAATAGAATAAAAGCAGTGAAAAAACCCCACTAAAGTGTACCAGTACCAACAATCTGTTTGAATTTATCCTCCAAAGAATGCATCATATAGCTATGGAAATCATACTTTAATGGTAAATTGTGATTATGCTATCCTCAACCTTGATTTTGAGATGACACCAAAGTTGGTTCTATAGATTGACAATGAAAGCAAATATTACAATACCTCCAAAGAACCATATATTCTCTTTAAGAAGCTAATTGAGTTGACAGTATTATGGGTTGAATCTAGGAAAGAGATGTTAAGCATAAGACCAGTTGAAAAACTATAAAGAATGACCATCACAAAAGGAGCATCTCTTTATTGTATGTGAGTGGAGAGACAACTAATAGACATTGTATTATGCGTAGAATCAATAACTCTGGTGTTAGTAACAATGAACATGAAACTTGGATAAGAAAGGGAGACCCAAAATTTTGAATGGACATGGTGAAACATTTTGGGGTTATAGTAGCGGCTACAGTAATTGGCCACTAGTAGAACCCAACATCTATGCCTTTGTCCCTTTGAAAGATAGAGTCCTAATAACTATATGAGGAGGTATTAAATTGATATATGGGTACTACTTTGATCCTCTTGACCATTAATAGATGTTCCATCATCTATCTCACAGAAAGGTCATGTTAGTCCTTAGACACCAAACCAAGAGTTCACACTGTAAGTCTTCGATAATGACATAGATAACATGATTGGGGGCATATTATATTCAGAACTTTAAGTAAGCTTTTGGTGTTTCTTTGTTGTCAACGAGCATCCATAGCCCTGGAGAAGTCACTCAAGAAATCATAATCATTACTTCACTGACAGTGGGTGTCCATAGCCCCGACAAAGTTGCTTGCTTCAACTCTCTACACGGGGAGCCTTTCTCATACCTTTACCCTTTCATTAAATTAATTTATTTTTCCATGCAATTTTTCATTATGTAGGTGTTCTTTGCACCAGGGTGGATGAGGGGTCCTAACTTATTTTACAGGTAAGAGATGTTGTTTCTTGTTCTACATAAACTAAATATTTTCTAACTTGGGTTTTCCATCATGTCATATCTCCACATCACATATTCAATTGATAGGTAGACATTAAAAACACAAAAAATAGAGATTTCCATGATTAAATTGGAAATAGAGTTCAAGTTATAGATCTAGTCCTTATAAGTTATCGAATTTCCCCAGAAGTGTCGACTCATATTCCCCACAGTAATAGGTTAGGTTCATGACAAAATTTTAGGATGGAGTTCAATACCAGGGTCTGCAAGTGATTTCCTCTTGAAGCAACCATCACAATTGCCCACAACCATCGATTGGGGATTTCAGTATTATGGCAAGGTGGGAAAAGAAGCTCTTTAGGGTTTTATTTATGTACAAACTTGGAACAACATGAAGCAATGTAAAGAAACAAGACTAAATGAAAAAGGTAAGTGAACCATGCAGTGTAATTAACAAAACAAAACAAAAAAAACTAAATTCAGTTGAAAAGAGAAATGTAAAAAAACATTTCTAACTAGAAAGCAAGATACCAACTCAACAAAAACTAAATCAAGAGCAACACAACAGGAATAACAATGCAAAGTAATGAAATAAGAAAGAAATGTAGGAAGATAAAATCAACATAACTAACTACATAAATAACACAATTGCAAGAAATATGACCAGCTACGAAAGTAAACTACCATGGGAAACTACTCTAGCAAGAAAACAATTGAAACTAATCCTAAACCCTAATCTAAATTAAGAGAAGAGATCGAGCTCATGTGAAATAAAAATTTCAGTGGAGTCATTCAAGTTTCTCTTTACTTGCAAACACATAGATATCAGTGATTAGAACTAGTATGAAGCAATGTGCAAAAACAAATATGTTTGTTTGCGTAACATCCACCAAAGATAGAAGGTTCCGCCTACTGGAAAAAGAGTTTTCTAGAAAGGATTGCTCTAACCATACCACAATTCTATATGAATATTCAAAATGATAAATATGAAAACCCTGGAAATCTCTCAAAGATGTGCATTCATTCACATTTACTCTCATATCTAGCACAAGAGAAATGAGAGGTCGTTTGTTTGCATAATATTTTACTAGAAATGACTCTTTCGACCAATTAGCAATTCTATCATAATAAAAAAATGATCAGCTTGAAAACCCTGAAAAAATAATAATAATAAAAAAAAAAAATTAAAAAATAAATAAATAAATAAATCAAAGATGAGCATTCATTCAGCTTAATTAAGCTATGCAAAGAATCTTGTGAGAAAACCCTAACATCATATGATTCATGAACCTTATCAAGATCGTGAGATCCTGACATAACCATTAGCGAAGGTTGAAGCGCCTCACTCTCCTAACAAGTTTATAAACCTTCAAATGCTCGAAAATCAAATTTCGGTGCCTTGGGCAGATCAACAGATATATGTAAACATTCATCATCAAAGGTGTTAGCAAGGTCATTGTTGACAAGATGACAATTATTGAAGTCACTGGTTTGATTAGATGGTTTGACATCATCATACTGGTCATTTGAAACACAAGATTCTTCTTAGATCAAACATGAAGATGAATCAATCACAGAATTATCTTCTTCCCATGTTAAGAATTGCAAACCAAAATGGATATGAGCAACAGATTCATTCTTTTCCTCTTCCAAATGTGACACATCATTGTCTTGTACCTTATTACAATCTAGCCCGGTAGAATGAGAATCTAGAGGATTTGAAACAATAGTTGGTGTAAAATATTCGGCAAACAAATCAAAGTACAAGTAGTGACTAGAGACTGAAAGAAGATGAAAAGATTCTCATGACGATAACTCAATTCCCATAAGATCTAATTCAAATTCTATGTTTTTCACATTCATAACATCTTTAGGTGTCAACAAATCAGTGTTCATGTTATGCTCTATGAAACCACTTGAACATTTAGTATCATCCAAGATAGGTTCTTGGTCATAGAAAGGAGGTAAATACAAAATCATATCATGAGGAGATGGAAGATAACCAAAATCAGCTTGAAATTCATTAGCATGATCTTCAATAAATGGCTTATTGATTTCAACTGCAGCTTGTCCTACTTCAAAAGAAATTATAGTAGTTCCTTAAATAACACAACTTTGCTCCTTTTCATACGAATTTTCTTCATTATGATAGAAATTTCATTGTCATCACAAGAAATCATTTATGGGGTAATGAAGGTGAAGGTGGATATAGATATTAGAGGTTGAAATTTCCTCCTCCAAGGCCCGAGTTCATATGTAAATTGTTCCTCAGAAAGATAAATAAAAAAATAAAAAATAAAAAATCTGTTCATCTAAATGATCACAATCAATGTCCTTCTCATGAAATCTATAACAAAGATTGAGAAATATGTTTGCGAAATATTCAAGTGATTCATCTAGCTTGATTATAAGCTCATTGATCTTCTTACATAATTCCTTATAATTATACTTTCCAAAAGCATATCGAAACTCATCAATGAATTCTTCCAATGAGTGAATAGATGCGACTAGTAATGTTTCACACCATCCTTGGGCACGGCCTTCTAAGGTGAGAGTGAAAATCATGCATATAAAATATTCACAACACAACTTTTAACGAATTAGGAAATATGTTGGGATGCAGATATTTTACCCTCGCCATCGGCTTTATCCTTTCGTAAGTGATTTAGTATCTTAATAGGAATTCCTTACACCTCCAAAAAAACAATTCCAAATAGGGATTACAAAAGAAGCCATTTTAAAAATCAAGATTAAAGATATAGGTTCTAAAGGGTTAGCTTTTCAACTTCCCTCCTAGCACCAAATATGTTGACGGGGCAAAATGTAACGCTAACAGTGAGTGGGTCTCCCTGGTGCAAAGTCCCAATTAAACCTTCCACTATTTGGGATAGGAGTCTCATCCGATATGTGGGTCCAGTTGCCACCATGTTTGCTTCCTCTTAGCATTCAAATGAAGAGATGTTAAAGTGAGGACAAGTACGAAATACTTGAATAATGAGGACAAAATCAACCCACAATTGATAACTTGCAGAACAAGGTACGAGAATGTGACAACAAAATAATAAAAAGTATGCCTTGAGAAGGAATTAGTGAGCTAAAACCATCTGAGACATACACAAATAGGAAAGTACTAGAAGTTAATTACAGATTAGTTCACAATAATTTACTAGCATTAGCATGGAATAAAAGGGCAAAGATTCAAAAGAAAAAATATAAGCAATAGCTATGAATTAGTTCATCGATGTATAACCAACATGAAAGCACACACGCACACACAATAGAAGTACTAAATAGCCATTACAACCACCATGAAAGTGCATGGGAATCAAATCTAAAAGTGAAGAGCTTCTCATTGATAATGTTGAAAACTGAAGTACATGTCCAACAGGTCCATCAAAATCCAATAGTGGAAGGTGGGTTGTTCATATTATCTCCAACATACGTCCCTTTACCTCACCACAACTAAGCCTAAAATCTGCCAAGAGAAACTATTCAAAGCTACCTCAAGTGCAAACAACATTCTCAATGCTAAAAGAATTCAAGTGCTAAAATCCCCTTCTTAGAGGCATGAGGATATATTTATACAAAATGGGGGTGACCTTCACCTTCCCATAACTCTTTCAATTATGCATGACTCTTCTTATTCTATTTGACTCTTACATGACTTTTAGCATTTTATATTTTCATAATTATTACAAAATATTATTTACAATATGAGAAAAGTTATGTTGCACAAAACTTTTAGGAACACAGCATTCCGAGCCGTAGTCGTACCCAAAACTCTAAAACTCGACTGAAACTTCGTCAAAACTCAACCATCATGTAATCTTCTATGAGAGTTGATAGAGACTTGGTTTTCCTTCTAAATTGTCGTCTATAAGTCTCATTCCCTTTTTTCTTGCTATCTATATATATATATAGATAGAAAGAAAAAAGGGAATGAGACTTATAGGCGACAGTTTAGAAGGATATTCGACATTTCCATTTCTGGGAGGTAACGTTTCTAAATTATTCATTTCGAAAACTCCAAAACATTTCGGCGCTTCGTGCAACTTAGGAGAAAAAGAAATATACTAAATCCATATTTATAACATGTTTTTTTGTGATAAGTGGGACAACAAACTACACTTGCTTCTCTCTTTCCATGCAAGTGAATACTTCATTTGTGTTGTAGTCATAATTATACATACCAATAATGTTGTTGAGAATATAATGTAAGTAGTACAGTACACAGTAGATCCAAAATATTAAAATAATGGCATGTCTCTTTTCAAATTGTGTGAGTTTTCTTCGTTGGAGCCCTAGGTTACCAATTAGGACAGCGCTACGAATGTAAGATCATTATTGAAACCTAACAAGAGTTTTTCTTATCATGAAGCCTAAGCAACCATTTTTGAAAGCTTCCACTGCAATTTTGCATCTCTGAAGAGCTTGGCCAAAACTTCGACCTCTAGCCACCTATAATTTGATATATTGTGATAAAAATAACATAAGAACCATATCTTCACCTAAAGCCCTTTTTATCTTCATGCTGCAAGCCAAAGTAAAAGAACTCGCTCGATTATCAGAAGAGATGAAAATTGAGCTTGCATTGCTTATATCAGGTTGGTCACTTCAAGTTTGCAACGATTTTCCTTAGACAGTATGTTTTTTTTTTAAATATTTTGGACTATATTCCATAATGTCTTGTATATTCCTTCTGATTTATTAATAAGCTCCTTATTGATTTATTAATAACCTCTCCTTGAACCTGTCACATGGTCCCTGACAATATTGGCCTCAACTATTCAACCAAAAGAAGAGAACAGATTAATGAATCGTTCATTTCCCATAGTAGGAGGAGGCAGATATGCCACATGTAGCTTTGAGTGGTCAATTTCTTTAAGATCTGGTGATTCAGTGGATTGACTTGGAAGCCCGGACTGACTCGTTTCAACAAGTAACTTCCTTGTCCCAAAGTCCTATTTCAGCATTTACATTTCTTGGGTGTTCCAAGCCTTCAACTAAACATGACATGTAAGCGTCTACTAGACCCAATGGTTGAATGTACTGCCTAGTAATCGCAAACTCACTCTTTTCCGTAGATGCTACTATTTCCCACATTTGTGACAGCAGATCAATTTTAAATGTTATCTTCCTCACTGGATAAGCAACTTGCTTAGGACCTAGCTGCCCATTGTCAACATAATAATTTCTGCCAACATACTAATATTTGCTCTAACATTCACTAATGCAAGCGGTGCAACAATATGTTGCAGCTCCGCTCCCAGAATAAGGGTGAGAATAATATGGATAAAAGAGATCCAGAAGAATAAATTAGTATCATCCACATTGAATAGCATAAAAGAAATGACAAAATCACACTAAAGTGTATCGGTACCAACAATCCGTTTGAATTCATCCTCCCCGGAATGCATCATATAGAATTGTAAATCGTAATTATGCTATCCTCGGCCTTGATTTTGAGACGGCATGAGAGTTGGTTCTGGAGATCGACAATGAAATAAAACACTACAGTACCTCCAAAGAACGATAGATTCTCTTTTGAGAAGCTAATTGAGTTGTTGATAGTATTATGGGCCGGATCTAGGAAAGAGATGTTAAGCATAAGACCTACTAAAAAAACTCTAAAGATAGATTATCACAAAACTTAGATAAGCGAGGGGCCCAAAATTTTGAATAGACATGGTGAAAATTTGGGGGGTGGGTGGGTTTGTAGTGGCTACAACACCTGTACAAGGGACAGATTAAGCTATATATTTTTTTCACAGACCTTAACAATTAACCAAATAAATGCAAACATAAATTTTCTCACTTCCAACATGAACATAATAATAAACAGCAACATTCAAGCATGCATTGGATTCATGAACACACAAGATACCATTCTAATGATAAGCATAACAGTGAGCCTCACTACTCAAACATTTATAAACACAAAGTATTGTATCATTCACATATGACAAGAATCAGCACCGTGCATAAGTAAATATACACAAGCAATTTACATTTATGTGCATTTAAGGATCATTGGCAACTGAAAGAGGGACTTCAACACTCCACCCAACCATAGGCCAGTTGCACTGCAATTTTTTTTTGGACCTGACCACCCCCAGTTTGAGGGGATGCTTGTTCAGGGGAATTCACACCCAATGCTTAGTCACATACCCAGGAGAAGGAGTCCATGGTCCAAGTGGTTTAACAACTAGACTTCAACTCTCCACCCAACCATAGGCCAGTTGCATCACAATCTTTCTTGGAGTTGACCACCCCTGAGCCAAATCTAGAGTTAAGGGGATGTTTGTTCTAGGGAATTCACACACAAGGCTTAGTCACATACCCAAGAGGAGTCCATGGTCCTGGTGGTTTACCAACTGCTCACCAACAATAAGCACCACAAAGTCTCACTCACTCCCAAAGTCAAAAACACGAGGCTTCACTAAAGTTTCAAATGGCCATTGCTCAAATCCATGTGGTTGAACGTGATGTATAGGCGATTTCATAGTTGTTCTTTCTTAGCAAGCATGGCAGGGGTTTGTAGTCACAAAACAAGTGGTTTTACAACTCTTTAAACAAGCACCACAATGATAAGTTTGCCCTATCAAGTGTTTCATTAGCCAACAACAAGCACCAAGTAGTTCAAGTGTCTTGAGCTTCCCTCTAACCATTCAGGGTTAGACTCACTATCCAATGGCCCCAATACCAGATATGAAAAGAATAACACACCGAGCTTATGAACACTGACTCTCAGAAATTCTAGTCTAGCTCAGTGTTTTTTCACTTAGCTCTGGCAACAACTTTTTCTCTCTTTCTACGAAGCTTCCTCATGTGTGCTCTATTCTGCAACCTCATCCCCTTCTTCACAAGCCGTGTTTTCTTTTCTTCTCATCTTTTGTTTTCTTCCCATGGCAGTTGTTCCACCGTCTCGATCCCCAAGGAGGGGACAAGGATGGGCATCGTCCCCCACCCATGCTACCCCATCTGATCATCAATGCTTAACAATGCTAGTTAGTCACTGGTCATATTGCAATTTAGGAAATCAATGTGGTTGTATGGCCCTGCTTTGAGCATGCCACAAGCAACCGAAAAATTGTTCAGAAAGGCCCAACTAGATCCATTTTTGGGTCAAAAGACTCCACAACTCAAGGGGCGGAGTGCGCGGTCCAGCGAGGATAAATCAACCACGCGAAGTTTAGGAGCTTTGGGGCGGGTCAAAGCTCCTCTTTTTGTAAAGGGATCGGGTTTACTTTGTTAGTTTTCAGTCCGCCCATGGTATGTGAACCATGGTTTTGAGTCGATGTAAATGTTATATAAACAAATGTATTATTGAGTCGGAGCAATAAAAAAAGAGTCTTGTACTTGTGATGAGCGCAACTTGTTGAATATCTATCATTCTATGTTTCGGGCCAAGGGAAGGCTCTGCAACTGTGTGCACAGAGGCCTTGAAGAGTCTGCAGCATTGTACACAGACCACCTGCAGCTTCGTGCGCAGGTTGGAGAAGTATTGTACTGAAGAAGACATATCATTAATAATGGAAAGGAAGTTTGAAGCATATTTGTGTATATATGTGAACTTTGCTTATTATTTGCACTTAAAGTTGTTTTTATGCATCGGGAAGTCTTTTATGTTGTTTATATGTGTTATATTGTGTTGAATATTGCATAAGATTGATAAAGACGCAATGCACAATAGTATTAAGCAATGAATAAGGCATAGACTGTAAAAGTAGATAATTGCCTCCATGCGGTCCAAAAAAGCATAAGAGAGAAGCTTAGCAGTGGATCCATGTCTTGTTGTCTCTGGATGCAAAAACCTAGTTCTAACATGCCCCAATATTCGGGTGAGACTGCAATCTATGTTGCAGATCGTTGCCGAAACAGTCGATAATAGAGGGTTTTGTTGGTTGCGCAGCAACTCCAAACTTGGGTTGAGACCCCTTTGAGCCAACACAAACACACCATAGGCATCCCAATAGGTAAATTGTGGCCCTCCCCTCAGAGCTTATGGTAAGAGGAAAGATCCACACTAGGGACAAACTTACACATAGAGGGTTTGAGGGGCCTCTATGAGGCTTCACATGCAAGGAAGAAAAAACGAAATACTAAGTACCTCTTCAATTAATGGAATGTACTGAACTCTTTATGAGACAAAGGAGCTATATTTTTATACTAATAGGATAGGAACAAACAAAGAATTCTAAAAACTCTATAAAATATAGAAAACTTTTCACCTAACAAAACCTAAACAATGAACACAGTTTTGTAGATTAAAATTGTCGACCACCTTGAAGGAATAAATCTATCTACTAAGATGAAGCCAAAGAATCGAGCCTACTCTAGCAAACAATCAAAATCAACATCCAAGAATCCTTAGCAGCAACAATACAAACTACCTAAATTATGAGCACAAAATCTTTTAGACCTCGAAGATTCCACCTCACCTAAGTACAAGTGAGACAAGTTGCTAGAGAGTAAATGCAATGGTTATAGAATAATCGTTGCCTCCCATCAACACCATAATCAAGTTAAATTTTGATAAGCCCTTGAAGGGTAACCTAAGGTCAACAAGGATAAGAGACTTTTAGGATAGCTAGAGAATTATTCTTAGAGGCCTTGTTGGAAATGGAAGCAAAGACACTAACAATTCTGATGAATGGCAAGCATTAGAAGAAAAAGTCAGAACTGGCCTTGAAACACTAATACCTTCATAGCGGTAAAAGGAGATTCACAAATCATTATCACCAAAATCACCAAGCTCCTTAACCAAACCTCATTCTCCAAGATGATCACAAACTAGTAATTGACAGCATCCATGGAAGAGATTGATGCTTTCCTCTTTAAATTCTCAAGCATTTAGACCTCACATTCCAACAATAAAAGGCAATAAAGTACTAAATATAATATTTAGCAATAGAGTGGAAAGAATAACTACGAATTTAGATATGGCATGGGGTGAATTATTAAATAATCTACTTAAGCAAAATTATCTCTAAATCAACCAACAAGACCTACAATACTCTAGATGACAAGGTGGACTAAGAAGAAAGGGTTGAGTTCGTACCTTTAGCAATTATCTCGTCAACACTATTTGTTATGTTGTATTAAAATCATAGGAGGGATCATCAACATCATTTTTTCTTGGATATATATCAAAGGCTCAAGGACTCATACTTAGCAATGAATCGTTATGTACTTATTCAACAATGTATTATTTTTGCCAAGTAGATCGTCCAATTGGATTTTTTTATTGTATCTATAGATTTGTACTATTCTCTATAATATGATATGGAGTCTAAATATTTAAAATAAAATGGGTGGGTATTTTTTAGAATCATCTTGAAGCATCATGGAGGTTCCAAAAGGGTTTCAAAACACTATACCTAATTCTAGCTATCTGAAACCTAGAAAAATGGGAAAAGTATTCACTTATTCACAAGTTGTCAAATTATTCCATAGTCAAGTATGAAAGAGATGATAATAGAGTAAAAGAGAAGCATATTGCAAAGGATGGAAAAGACCATAGTGTCTAATAGCTTGATGGTAATTTCACTTATTCACAAGTTGATCATTCCATAGTTTCAAGTATGGAAGAGATGATAATGAAGTAAAAGAGAAGCATATTGTAAAGGATGGAAAAGAATAGCTTGATGGTAATTTTGGAATTGGTAGTAAAGTAAGAGAGAAGCATATTGTATTGGAGGAAAAGATTATAAGATTTAATAGCTTGAAAGTAATCCTGGAAATGATAATAGAGTAAGAGAGAAAGTAATCTTGGAAATGATAATAGAGTAAGAGAAAAGCATATTACAGAGGATGAAAAAGACTAGCTTGAAAGTAATCTTGGAAATGATAAGAATAAGAGAGTAATAGCTTGAATATAATCTTGGGAAGCTTTGTAATGTATATTGTAATCATTGTAATATAAAAAGATAAAAGGTTCAGGACGTTGTTTTCAATGCTTGTATTCTTATATTTTTTAATGTTTGTATTCTTATACTTTATTCCAATGAAAATATTGTGTTCATGATTGTGACTTACAAATTATGTATTCAGTTTCAATGAAAATAGTGTTCATGATTGTAACTTACTAAAAATGTATTCAGTTTCATATGGCAATTAGTAGTTGAAGACTTTGAATGATGTGATTTTATTTATGTTGTTAAAAATACAAAAAGATAGTCTCACAATGGATGGAGCATAGGGTCATTGAGGTCATTTTAAGTTCATAATTGTTCTGAAAAGTTGGCCTTTATGTAAAGTAATAAATTATAAATCATTTTATATTTGTTATTCCTCCCATTTAACATTTTCCATAAACATGACATGACATTTTTCTCAATATGCATTATGCAAAACAAGTGAGCTACTCATAGTCGGGAAACCAACTAAATCGGCTAGATTATCATTTTGATAACTCATAAGTCCACAATGTCTGTGTTCATAAAAAAACCATATATGAATGTGTATTCACTTGTTCTGCCCTTTCAAACCTAATTTTACATTTTAACAGTTACATACAAAATGGAGTTCCATACAAAATGGAGTTCCCCAACTTTAAGAACTAAACTATACAAATGATAAGACTGTCCAGTTATGAGACAGTTTTTTCCAACACAAAAAGTTAGAACCCACTTTAGATAGCTGATGAGATGCCATTACAACACTATTGAACCTCTTTTACCCAGTAGATAACTAGGGTCACCAAAAATATTAAAATTGGTCACGTCCTTTTTCTATTGAAAACTAGCGCACAAATTGAAATTGGTCACATCCTTTTTCTATTGCAAACTAGCGCACAACCCACTTTAGATAGCTGATGAGATGTCATTACAACAATATTGAACCTCTTTTACCCAGTGGATAACTAACCTAGATAGCTGATGAGATGCCATTACAACACTATTGAAAACTAGCGCACAAATTGAAATTGGTCACATCCTTTTTCTATTGCAAACTATAGTCACGTCCTTTTTCTATTGAAAACTAGCGCACAAATTGAAATTGGTCACATCCTTGCAAACTATAGTCACGTCCTTTTTCTATTGAAAACTATAGTCACGTCTTTTTCTATTGAAAACTAGCGCACGGTAGAGTCAATTCACGCGCTTGCAAACTATAGTCACGTCCTTTTTCTATTGAAAACTAGCGCACAAATTGAAATTGGTCACATCCTTGCAAACTATAGTCACGTCCTTTTTCTATTGAAAACTAGCGCACAAATTGAAATTGGTCACATCCTTTTTCTATTGCAAACTAGCGCACAACCCACTTTAGATAGCTGATGAGATGTCATTACAACACTATTGAACCTCTTTTACCCAGTGGATAACTAACATAGATAGCTGATGAGATGCCATTACAACACTTTTAAAAACTAACATAGTCGCCAAAAAATTGAAATTGGTCACGTCCTTTTTCTATTGTAAACGCAATAAGAGATTTGTTTTTCTATTGCAAACGCAATCAGAGATTTGCAAGCCAAGAGTTCTACAAAATTATTTGTCCCTCCTCCTGGAAATTTGACCATGAAATAAGTGAAAATTTGAACATGGAATAAGTGAGATGAAGAAAAATTTAATAAAAGCCCCCACAACAAAATTGTTCACCTCCCCGTGAAGCACCATAAAAAGAACCCACATCATAGAAGTGTCTGAAACCTTTGCTCTATGAAACCTTTGCTAATATATACCGTGAGTTTTCTAACTTTTGAGTATAGGAAGTGAACAAGAATTGAGAGTCCTAACTTGAGTATAGAAAGTGAGCAAGAATTGAGAGTCCTGACTTTTGAGTATAGAAAGTAAGCAAGAATTGAGAGTCCTTCAGCTGCTATCTGATCAGGGAATATGATCTAAAAATTAGACTTTTTCCTAGCCAACCAAATACCCCGACAGATAATAAGAATTGAGAGTCCTTCAGCTGCTATCTGATCAGGGAAGATAGATCCTAAAAAATAGACTTTTTTAAGCCAACCAAATACCCCAAACAGATAATAAGAATTGAGAGTCCTTCAACTGCTGATCAGGGAACTTTTTCTTAGCCAACCAAATACCCCAAACAGATAATAAGAATTGAGAGTCCTTCAACTGCTGATCAGGGAAGATAGATCCTAAAAAATAGAATTTTTCCTAGCCAACCAAATACCCCAATAGATAATAAGAATTGAGAGTACTTCAACTGCTATCTGATCAGCGAAGATAGATCCTAAAAAATAGACTTTCCTAGCCAACCAAATACCCCAACAGATAATAAGAGGCTAGCCAACCAAATACCCAAACAGATAATAAGAATTGAGAGTCCTTCAACTGCTATCTGATCAGGGAAGATAGATCGTAAAAATAGACTTTTTCCTAGCCAACCAAATACCCCAACAGATAATAAGAGGAAGTGCCCCCACAGATAATGAGAGGAAGTGCTTGATAAGATTCAGTTGCCATGTTGTGTCCAATCCCTTCATGCCTCCTCAATAAACTGGCTTGTCCAGTTTCAAGCCTGTCCTAAAATTAATCTACCAGTATTCCATATCTGAGCAATGAAGGGACATTCAATGATCAAATAATCAATGGTTTATTCACTCTTTTTGCATGGTGAACACCACACTAGTCTGATTTTATGGTGTGATTTTATGGTGCTTTTGCATGACTCCAAAGTGTAGATTGAGTTGGATCCTTGTTCCATTCCTCCTGAAAGCCTACATCAACTCCAATACTTTTGTCGTTTCCATCGACTCCAAAGTGTAGATAGATTGGATCTTTTGCCGTATGTCCACTTCTAAGTCCAATTCTTACTTTCAGTCGGTATATGTCACCACTTATAACCTTATGTCCAATTCTTACTTTCCAGGGTAGACCAATATCGACTTAAATTCTGACTTTCCAGACTAGACCAATATCGATTTAAATTCTGACTTTCCAGACTAGACCAATATCAATTAAATCGAAAGAGTTTAAAATATCCCTCCAACTAACAAAAGTATTAGCCCAAAACTTATCTTTCTGTCTAATCCATTCCTCAATAGAATTCAGTGCAATACACTAGAGAATATATACCACAATACCCTAGAGAATATGTACATAACAACCTCCATCCACATTTTGTTGCCAATGATTTTGAGAATTTTCATTTTGCTGCCAATGACTATGAGAACTTAAAAATGTTCTCTAGGCCCTATCCTCGCATTAGTTTTGGAGCCACAATACAATTCCAATTAGTTTTGAAACCACAATACAACTCCAATTGATCCAAGTAAGAACAAAGTTCTCCTGATTGCCAACCTAGAGGAACCTGAACCAAGATTGCTTCTAACACAAATTTTAGAACTAATACAAATTTTACAAGAACTAGCCTACTCGCCCTTGAAAGCCACCTGAAACTCCACCTTAAAATATAATGTGCTACAATACATACATCTATATTACAAAATAAAAAATAAAAATAATAGAGAATTAAAAAAAAAACAAGTTACATATATACATGGATGTAATTCAAACCAGTTGCTCACCAAAATTATGCTAATCATAACATAGTGACATGGAATTACGCGCTTCAAAATCAATTTCGACTCAATTTCACCAATGATGCTACAAATTGGTGCACCCTTCAGAATTTCAAGCCCGGGCACTTTCATCTTTGTACTACAAATAAAGAAATCTAATTAATAATATATTAAAACAGTAATCAAAACTCTCACAGTTTTGATTTTAACATGCCATTTGAAAAAGTCCAATTTTCAAAAATTATAATGATCTTAGCCAGCATAATCCTAGAAACGAGAGCGTAGACTTGAACTCACATGCAGTTAGATAGATATGATGATATTCAAGTTTTTCACAATTTGTGACGCTGGAGTAGTACCAAATTGAACATATTTTATAAATGCATGCAGTGATTAGTAAGATCCCAAAGTGGGCATATTTCATAAAACACATGTAGTATGAAAACCATGATCCTCATGTAAATAGTCTGTTGCCTTATGGTGCCTTTCGGAAACATAGAAAATGCCACCATAAATATAATCTAGTGATCAAATGGGCATCAATAAAAAAAAAGTACTCTAGATCAATTCAAATAAAAAAGCTCTTGCAATTTCTGACCAATAAAGTTATAACTTATTTTGTTCCGAAGAACTTTATTATTGATAAACATTCATTAAATTATATTTGAATATGCATCTCCGCAACTACTCATTGCATTTCAGAACAACTATTCTTATCTAAGATATGCTCCACACACATCCTTTCCTGCAGATACCTTAGGAAGGAACCAATGCAAATGTAAACACTAATTTCACTAAGAGATGAAACATACAGCAAAACATTAATTACATGTTCATTAGTCTTGAAATTCTTAAAAAATGTTTTCGCTGTCATTGCCTAATGGCACTCAGGGAGGAAAGAAAATGCAAATTCAAATTTCAAAAACTAATGAAATAAAAAGCAAAAGGTTAATTCCAACTTAATTAATTTTAGTCTTGATCTTAAACAATGTAGTAAAAGTTGCACAAACTAACAGATGAGAAATGAAGTGTGAACGTAAGAAATCATATACATAGAAGGATGAGTCTTGAACTCTAGACGTTGAGGACAAAAAAGAATAATACAGTAGGCATCCTGGCACCTTGAGAAAGAAACTAAACCTTTAGAACATGAACATAACAAAATAATGTTTGTTCCACCTAAAAGTATTGCTAGAAAGCCTTACGTCCTAGCTTCTGTAAGTGTTTCTGGTGCTTTGCTGCTGCAGCCTTATCTGCAGCCTCACGCTTCTGTGCTCTCAAGGCTCGCCGTCCAACTGCTTCTTTTGATACCTCTTTCCCTTTGCTTGCCCTTGACGATGAACCACCTGCCTCGTGATTAGTTCCATGGCCACGAGCTCCTACCGGTCTAGCTTCTTTGCGACCTGCTCTCACATACCCAGAATCACCCCAACGTCGATTCCCTAAACGAATATTTGATGTACCATAGTATTCCTCGTCAATTTCATCTTCGTACGGGTAATCGTCTTGTTCCTCATATGGCTCTTGGGGTGGAACAAGCTCAAACCATGATGCTCGCAACAGCAGGCATATGCTTTCTTCAAGCATGAAATCGTGCATACTTCAAAAACAATACAAGGAATCATTAGCCACCAATACCAAGATTC
>CM076582.1:798278927-798402924 GCA_034641835.2 Pinus albicaulis | reverse complement strand
TCCTTTGAACCATCTCCAACATGCTCATTGGATTTATTTGCATTACCCTTCCCCAGGGAAAATTTTAAGAACCCCCCTAAATAAAACATGAAAGACAGAAGTGAAATGGAAATTATGGAAGTTTATAAACAAAAATGAAGCAAATGCAATGTATAAACATATGAATGGATTATGGCACAATGAGCTTTAAAGAAACGAAATGAGAAATATACACTAATCCATAAAACCTTAGCTGAGCAGGGGCCCTCTACACCAGCCTTGGCAACGATCTTCAAATACGAATTTCGGTTGAAAACAGAGTCTTCTTATATTAAAAAGCATTCATTACAGAAAGGTGATGTTACGGCACAAGTGCAGCGTAATCACATTACAGAGCAGACTAATAAAAGATAACAGAGACTAACATCGACTAACTCTCTATGCGTATGCAAACGCATTATATATAACAAAAGAAATATAACTGTCTCCTAAAGTTCATGCTGGTGGAGAACACGTAGACCATTACGTCCACGGATCTAGGATCATGGCCGTGTTGGAAAGTAAATCTACGAGGAGTGGATGCTTGAATTCGACTAAGGAGCCATGTACAGATGTCGACTCATCCTCCGCAACTTAGAAACGGCCGTATGAATCTTCATGTGACACGAAACAGAGCCCGGCCGACATGAGACTCTATGGTTGACTTCCATGTGGCCTTTGACCTCGGCTTCTTTAGATGAGTTTGCACGAACCAATAGGACACGAACCATGTCCACGTCATTCCTGACCTGCCCATGTGGCTCGTTTTCCTTATAGACACCTGTAACATAGAGTTTCACAAAATAGCTGCGGAAAGTTGCAGCAGCTGCGGAAAGTGGCAAGATTCCGCAGCTGAATGAATAAAATCTAAATCAAATAGAAAACAAAAAAATATAATTAAAAACCATGTTAGATGCTCTTTTGCACATGATATTGACAACTTGGGAGGTTCAGGTGAGTGAAAAAGGTATAGAAAAGTGTATGGAAAAGATGCAGATTTGAGAGTCAACATACCCCCACTGTGAAGGTGTTGCATGTCCTCATGCAACCAAAATTTTGATAATCTTTCTTCAGTTCATGTGCCTTGACACTTCAGCCAGCACATCCAATCCTCTCCTCTTCTTCCTTGGTACTGCCAACATTTTGGGTTTCTTCATTAAGCACCTAAATTTGATATTAACGAGTGCTCTACTCAACTTCTGGCATTTCCTTTTCAATTTCTTATTCTTCTTCTGCCATATTCCCAAATGTAGCATGGTATTATCATGGATGATTTTGTCCAGTTTGCCTTGTTCTTTCAATGTCTCATTTTCATTTTTGATGTACCTATTTAAAAGCTCTAGCTCAAAAATTTCTTGTTTTAGTGATTGGACTAAATCATCCTGTAATGTATGAGGCTGAATGGACGAAGTACTTGGACCTGTAGCTGCCTTTTCCAAAGATTCTATATAGTCATATACTTCCTGCTGCTTGGGGTCTATTTCAGGTGTCATTTTTATTGGGCTGTCCCAAAAATGCCGTGAAGGAGAGTTATCTTCAAAATCTGGTTCAGAAGGGCTTACATCAATATCTTTCTGAGAATGGGATGGAGTATGTTCAATGTCTGATTGGGAATGAAATGAACCAGGTTCACTAACTGACTGAGATGGACTATGGTCAGCTGGGGACTGTTCAGATGTCTCCTCACCCAAATCAATGAAATGAGGACCCTTAATTTGTGTTTTCCTCAATTTCCCCTTAAGTATGCTGCTTCTTCTCACACGCTGTGGTACATTATCCTTTTGTTTTTGTTTTCCTTTCTCTTTCTTCTTGGGCATAGATGACTGTTTTTGAAGATAAACTAATCTTTCAGATAACACTTGATGATCTTCTTCTTCTTCAGAAGGAGTTTTATGTACAGCCTCAATAATTTTTCTCTCTTTTGGTGTTATTGGCTTCTTACCCTTGATTTCTTTCTTCTTCCTCTTTGACAGTCTCTCTTCCCTATCAGTTCTTTCAATTGCAGTAGTAGGAGTATTTTGGATTTCATCAATTGTTCTTTTTCTCCTACTTCTTCTTGCTGTGCTACCTTCAGGAATTTCCTGAGGTTCCTCAAAGAAATTTCTAACTAGAAATTGTTCCCATGTGTCTTTCTTTTCCTTTAACTCCTTTTCAATCAGAATTTTTACAAGGCCGTGGTGATATAGATGGGGTTCTACATCTCCTAAGTGTTTTTGAACAGTCACAGCCATTTTCTTCAAGCTATTTAACAGAAAGTATGGAAGATTGAGAACTTGATTATCTAGAAAATTCATTAGTAACCTGGTATGGTACATGTACATGGACCCAAAACGGCCTTCACATGTAATGAATTTTTGAATAACTAGCAGCAAAGTAGCCCATTCCTCTTTCAATGCATGCACAGGAATTCCTCTTTTAAAAACAGTTATGTCCATACCTTGGTTTCGTAAGATTGTTCTCCATGCTTCATCACTGATGCTTTTATTTTTAAACCAACGCTCACCCTCTTGAAGAAGTTCCGTGGATGTTGCTATAGATGCTTCATTGACCGCAAACTTAAGGTCTCCAATCTCTGCTTCCAAGCCATTAAACGACCTTGCGAATGCCTTCGTCACTTCTTTATGATAACCTCTGAATTTCTGGATAAACCGCAGCCAATTTGCTTTCTTCAATATCTCCTTTACTTACGGATATCCCTCTATAAACTTAGGTCCTTCCGGCTCTGCTCTTAGCAATTTACCCATTTTTTCTTTCTGCTCTTTCACAAATTTTCCTGCGTGAGGGTTCAAATGGAAATAGAACGGTTGAATGCACAGGAACGAGCACAATGACTGTGGGAATGTATCATAAAATGGGAATGAGCACCATAAACGGAATGGAGTGAGACTGTGGGTAGATATCCGAGAGTGAGAATGAGCACAATGATCGAAATGGAGTGAGACAGAACAGAGTGGGGTTTCGTAAACACAACAGAGACACAATAAAGAGATTAACAAAGTATAACACATTCGGCCGCGTTTTGAGTTTTGGTGGCTGCACAATAAATATGAGCATGTTTCAATTAACGGTTATGAATTTATGCGGCTGTAAGAGTCCTTGGTCAAATCAAATACGTCTCATTATCACCGGTGGAACATTGGATCATGAATGAAAATCGGGGATTTAATGATGGAACCGTTTGTGAATGAATGCGAGAGGATAATATGGAGATCGTGAAGGGTTACGGAATTGTCAATATAATCATTGCACGTAATGGATAGAGCTCATGGTTCAGAACTATATAAAAATGTGTTTTTCAATGCCATTTGAAATAAATTTAATTCATACCTTTGGAATCTTTGCCTTTTCCCTTGGTCTTCAACTAATTGATCTCCATTGGTGTCTTGAATGCTCCATGTCTTCATTTTTGATCCTCTCACCTGCATTTTATTTCATAATAACGTCTGAATGTACATTCTTTTTGAAAACAGAGTAGTAGCTGCGGAATCTGCTTCTGGCTGCGGAAACTGGAGTCAGCTGCGGAAACAGATGTCAGCTGCGGAAACTGACACATCTATTACTTGGATGAATGGAAATGAATAGATGATAAATGACCAGATGGAAATGGTCATGAAAAAGATTTTTATTGATGGAATGGAATGAAATGGATAAAATGAAGTAGAATGGGGTGAAATGAAATGAAATGAAATGGAATGAAGTGGAATGAAATGAAGTGGATGGTGACAAAACTTGTGAAATGAAAGAGAGATTTTTTTTTTTTGGAAAATATAGAGTGTCAGGTGTTCCTGATTTTCACCTTATATTTTCTGTATAAGACTGCCAATCAATGATTGGTTTTTAGGCTTATACCATTTTTTTTTTACTTTTTTTTTTTTAACAAAACAGAACAAAAGCTAGGCTGGTGGAGAAGAAGAATTCTTCTGTACCAGCCTGATTGCAGAACTTTCTTGAAACATTTTGACAAAATCCTCTTTTGAGAGTGGCTTATGATAAATTTTCAATCTATGGCCATTCACAATAAGAGGAGTTTGAAACTCATCAATGGTCTTGATTCTTACCGCTCCATTGCTAAAGATTTTGTCAATTTCATATGGCCCAAGCCAATGAGTCTGAAATTTTCCTTGAAAATATTTAAACTTGGAATCAAATAACAATGCCCAATCTCCTTCTTGAAACTTCTTTTCTTTGATATACTTGTCATGCCATTTAGCTCTTTGATATTGAACTAGATCAGTTCTTAAAATTGCTTCTTGTCTGATCTCATCTAGCTCATTCAATTGCTCCATTCTATGCTTTTGGGATTCTGATAAGTCCATCCCCAACTGAACTGCTATCTTGAAGGTCTTGATTTGAAATTCAATGGGGAGCAAGACTTCTTTCCCATAAACAAGTTCATAGGGAGAATGTCCTGTTGTATTCCTCCATGTAGTTCTGTAGGCCCACAAGGCTTCTGGAAGCCTTTCTGCCCAATCTCTTCTATGTAGATGAACAGTTTGGGTGATGATACTTTCAAGAACTTTGTTTGTGGACTCCACTTGACCATTTGCTTGTGGATGGTAAGGAGTAGATCTTCTGTGCTTGATTTTGTATTCTTCCATCAACTTCTCCACCAAATTAGATGTGAATTGGCTCCCCTGATCTGTCACAATTTCTCTTGGAACACCAAAGCGAGTAAAAATATCCTCATAAAGAAAATGAACAATTGAATTTTCAGTAGCAGATACTAATGCTTTGGCTTCTACCCATTTAGTAACATAATCAGTACAAACCAATATATACTTCTTTTGCTTGGATGGTGGATTAATAGGTCCAATGAAATCTAAAGCCCACTTTTCAAAGGGTTCAATGAGTACCTGCGTTTGCAGTGGCATTTCATTTGAAAGGGTAGGTTTCCCTACTCTTTGGCAGCTGTCACACCTTTTGACATATTGTTTTGCATATTTGAAGAGGGAAGGCCAATAATATCCTAAAGAAAGGATTTTATAGGCTCTCCTTTTGTCTGCAAAGTGTCCGCCGCATGGTTCATCATGACATGCCTTAAGAATATCAGGCATTTCATCTTCCCTGACACATCTTCTGATCACAAGATCTGGCCCTGTTTTAAACAATTCGTTAGAAATCCATGAATATCTTGAACTCTCCTGAATAATTTTTCGTTTTCTCTTGGAAATAAATGTGAAGGTAGTTTCCCTGTAACCAAATAGTTAGCAATATCTGCATACCAAGGGGTCTTAATAGTTACTGCAAACAAGTATTCATCAGGAAATTTATCTTCTACAGGAGAATATTCTTTAGTATTTTGAATCCTAGACAAGAAATCAGCTACTGTATTCTGTTTTCCTGGTCTATCCAACACAGTAATATTGAATTCTTGCAAAAGTAAAATCCATCTTGTCACTCTACCATTAGTAACAGGTTTGTTCATTAAATATCTAATTGCAGAATGGTCAGTATGAATAAAAGTTTCATAGCCTGTTATGTAATATCTAAACTTATTAATTGCATGAACAACAGCTAAAAACTCTTTTTCAGTCACAGTATAGTTCAACTCTGTGGGAGTCAAATTTTTACTGGTATAATAAATGGCATAAGGAACTAAATCTTTTTGACCCAACACGGCTCCTAGAGCTGTATCTGAAGCATCCGTAGAAATATGGAAAGGGAGTTTCCAATTTGGTCCTCTCAAGATAGGTGCTTCAGATATTCTTGTTTTCAAAGTTTCAAAAGATGATTGACAATCAGGATCCCATTTAAATTCATAGTCTTTTGTAAGCAATTTAAAGAGTGGACATGCTATTTTAGTGAAGTTTTCTATAAATCTTCTATAGTAACCAGTAAATCCTAGAAAACTTCTAACATCTCTTTGACAATTTGGAATAGGCAACTTGGAGATGACTTCAACTTTTGATCTATCAACCTTAATCCCATTTCCTGAAATATGATGTCCTAAAACAATCCCTTCAATAAACATCATAAAGCATTTTTCATGGCTTAATGAAAGGTTTGTTTCTTTACATCTTATAAGAACTTTTTCCAAATTTTCTAATGCCTCTTCAAATGAATTACCATAAGCTGTAAAATCATCCATATAAACCTCTACACAATCATGGATTAGATCAGAAAAAATTCCTAGTACTGCTCTTTGGAATGTTGCTGGTGCATTACATAACCCAAAAGGAAGCACTAGGTAGGCAAAAGTTCCCCATGGACAAGTAAATGTGGTCTTATCTTGATCTTCAGGTGCTACCTGAATTTGATTATAGCCACTAAAACCATCCAAAAATGAAAAGTACTTTTTACCTGCTAATGTGTCTAATACCTGATCGATAAAAGGAAAAGGAAAGTGATCCTTCAAAGTTGCTTTGTTCAATTCCCTGTAATCAATGCATACCCTTCATTTACCATTCTTTTTAGGTACTATAACCAAAGGAGAAACCCATCGACTATCTGAAATTGGATAAATGAAGTTTACATTGAGTAGTTTTTGGAGCTCTTCTTTCACTATCTCCCTAAGATTTGGATTCATCCTTCTTTGAGGTTGTCTGATTGGTCTACTGTTTTCCTCAATATAGATATGATGGATGAAAGTCTTAGGATTAATACCTTTCATGTCAGTATACTCCCATGCAAATGCAGTAGAATGTTTTTGCAATATTTTGATTAGTTCTTCTTGTTGTGACTTCTCCAAATGTTTGTTAATATTCAATGTTTTTCTGGAAAAATCTCAATAGTAGAACTACCAAAATCTTCCATAGAGTAAAGAGACATTTGTCTTGATGATAAATATTCTATGTCAGATTCCAATTGAAATTGTGTGGGGTCATATTCTGAAGATATCTCAAAATTTTCTAATGTGTTCAGAATTTGAATATCCTCACTGATTTCAGAAATGGTAAAGACAGGTTGTATAGTGTCCTCATCATCAACCCATTCATTGTCTCCTACTTCTGTGATTGCTTTTGCTGGAGGATACAAATTGAATTTCTTTGTCAAATTACCATTAGAAATGTACATGTCCCCAAATCTACAACTAATAAAAGCATCATTTGTGGCTAGCCAAGGTCTTCCTAAGATAAGTGGATGCCCTCCTAGATTACTCTTGGGAGTCAAAATCATAAAATCTACTGGATATTCCCAAGAATCTAAGGAGACTGAAATATCTTCTAATACACCATATGGTTTAATAATTGATCGATCTGCAAGTTGCAGTAAAGTAGGTGTAAAAAGAAGGTTAGGAAGTTTTAGCTGGTCCATAGTCTGTCTACTCATAATGTTGATAGCAGCCCCTAAGTCAATCAATGTGTTTGGAATTTCTATCCCATTTATGTGTCTTGACAATTGGACTTCCTGGATCTACATACTTCTGCATGGTAATTTTTCCCATCATAATATCTGCAATCTTTCCTACCAGGTGGATTCTTCTTGTGTCTTTTAGTTTCCTTCCTGGTCTTTTGAAACTCAACTCCTTTATGGTTTTTTCTAGAATAGGAATCTCTCGAATGGCTTGTAGCAAGGGAATCTTGATACAAACATTCTTCAATTCATCTAGAAAATCATAGTTAGGCAACAAGATTTGTTTTTCCACCCCCTTGTCAATTTGTAGTCTTTCGGGAAAAGGAGGTGTAGATGAAGATGCAGGTTGCTCAACTATAGGAGTTGTGGGTGTTAACTTTTCTTTTTCTTTTTGCATGCTTGGATTTTGAAGAGATGCTTCCTCAGAACCCTGATTGACTTGAAGAGAATCCTCCTCAGAGGTATCTTGCTCTTGGATATCTATAGAAGGTTTTTCTAAAACTCTACCAGATCTGAGTTGTACATCGTTGAGAGGAACAATCATATAGGTAGGAAATTGTTGTCCTTCTACCATATAAGTATTTTGAGGATTTTTATTATTAGGATTTTGCAATGGCTGAGCTGGAAGTTGATTTGTCTTCTGTTGGTATGGGAGCATGAGTTGAGGATTTGTATTTTGTTGAGAAGGTTGTTGTTGTGGAAATGGCAATGAAAGTTGTGGAGCTTGTTGATTTTGAAAAGATGGAGGATATTGATAAAATTGAGCAAATCTCCCATAAGGATTTTGCATCCCTTGTACCCATGGCTGATATGGATTTTGATGTTGGGGCCAAGGTTGTTGCCAAAGATTCCAATTTGGTGGGGTTTGAAGATTCATAGGGTTGTTAAACCCTTGAGTTTGTTGCCCCTACCAAGGTCTTCTTGCAACAAAACAGAGAGATTCTACTGAATTTGGGTCTTCTTGAAAGACAGCTTTGAGTCCAGGAATTGAAGGACAATCCTTGGTCTCATGATTCTCTGAAAAAATCATACATGTTTCTACAACTTTTGCATCCAAGGGACATTCCCTTAAAGCATGTTTCTTCCTACATTTCGGACAAAAGATGGCTAGAGCATCTGTTTCTGCTTTCTGCTTGTTTTGGATTTTAAGGGTGTCTAGTTGTTCACTAAGGCTCCCTAAGATATCAATTTTGAACTCATCAAGCATGTTACCAATCTCTGCCCTACTTACTGATCCAGTTGCAGATTTGTTAGCCCTAATAAGAGAAGGATCCCTAGGCCCTTTTCCTGTTTTAGATTTTCCCCTTGAGAGATGGACACATAGTTATGTTATATCACGAAGTGGAAGTTGAGAAATGTCTCCTTTCCCCATCATGTTTAAAATGTCTATCCATTCATCTCTAATGGCTTTTAATATGAGGGCTTTCAAGGTTTCTTCATCTAAGTTGCTCATCTTTGCTCTTTTCAAATTGTACTGAAATCTTTCAAGTAAGTCTTCCAATTTTCATCTTCTTTTTGCATCATTTTGAATACCTCATCCTTGTGGTTGGTGGGCATACAATAGTCCAAGTATCTATCCAAAAATTTTTGTTTCATATTATTCCAAGTCCTAATAGATTGAGTGGCTAATCCCATGAACCATTTCAAAGCAGATCCCTTCAATGTTGAAGGAAACAATTTGAGTTTTTGAGAGTCTTCCATATAGTCATAAGTTCGGCACACAACTTCAAACTCAAACAGAAATGTTTCAGGATCCTCACTTCGCAATCCATAAAAGTTAGGGAGAACAGATGGTGAGATATTTTTCATTGTTGCATGAGTTTCCTCATCAACTATAAGGAATCCAAACAAATTGTCTCCTTCCCTATTTCTACCATTATTTCCTTCACCATTGTTGTCTCCATTGTTTCTTCCTCTTCTACCTTCACCTCTATTTATTACTTCCTCTGCCATGATAGTTTCTTTAGAGTTCTTAAAGTCCTCTAGTTCTTCTACCAAGGGAGGATGAGAGAGAGTCTCTTTGTTTTCTAAATGGGTTTTAGTAGGTGGTATAGGAGAATCCTCTAATTCAGTTGTTCCTTGACTTCCAAAAATCTTAAGGCTAGGGGTAGATGGTGGTGAATCTGATCTATGCCTTGAAGAAGATGGAGTTGTGAAAATCGAACTCTTGGCTTTAGCTATAAACCTTCCCCTAGAATCTCTTGCTCTATGCATGTCATTTTTTTTTTTTTAAAGTTGGGCTAATAATTCTCTTTCTGATCTTCCAGGTCACACTAGGTGCAAGAAGAGAGCATACTTAAGAAATTACTGAACCAATAACTCTCTTTTCTGATCCTCCAGATCACACTAGGCGCAAGAGGAGAGCATACTTCAAGAAGTTATCAAGTTTTCCCTTCTTTTAGAATTTTTTTTGTGTGTTGTTTTTTTTTAAGAAATTGGCTATCTAGTTACACTTCCCCGGAAACGGCGCCAAAATGTTTGGTCAATTTAGTGTGTCCTAAATTGCTGCATTTAATTTGTCAATCCGGGAATCGTAAGCTGATGAAGTGCGGCGCACTATATGTGCAAGATAACCTATTTCTTAACTTTTTGTCGTTTTTGGTTTTATAAGGTGAAATGGAAATTCTAAAATGAAACAAGTTTGGTTATGTTTGTTCAAGGAAATGATATCCCCTATAATGATTTACCAACTTGAAATCTTAAAAAGAAATTTGAAATTCATAATGACAAGACTTGAAAGGAGATGAAAATGTGCTGATGAAATGAAAGGTGTTGCTAATCTAATTAATCAAAAAAGTGAACTAGTGAGCATGAAAACCAAACTATTCTTGCTGCTGACTAAACATAAAAGAAACTATGCTTAAGGAAATTCAAAATTGCAACAAAATAAATCTAAATCAGATTACATCAATTTATCTTCTGATCCTTCATCATTAGTCCAGCTATGATTTTCGGAAGTAATCATAAATAACTTGAGTAACTAATATCTAACTTGCAGAAAGAAAACTAATATCAAACCATACATTCATGATTCAATCCCTCACCATCAGTCCAGCTGTGGCTTTCGGAGGCAACTGAAGATGTTATACACAATTTAATATATCTTACATTTGCAGAAAATAAACTAATACTAAACTACACATTTCATAATACAATCCCTCACCATCAGTCCAGCTGTGGCTTTCAGAGGCAACTGAAGATGCTATGAGCAGCTTAATATATTTACATTTGCAGAAAAGAAACTAATACTAAACTACACATTTCATAATACAATCCCTCACCATCAGTCCAGCTGTGGCTTTCGGAGGCAACTGAAGATGCTATGAGCAGCTTAATATATTTAAATTTAACTACTGAAGCAAATAAGCAAAACTGAAATGAATAAAGCAATACTGAAATTAAACAGAAATTATGAAAATCAAATTAGCAGCAGAACAATGTTAGTTCCATGTCATTAGTCAAAAAACTATGAAAATTCCCGGGCTGCCTATCTAAAACCTGAAAGAAGAACACTAATCAGTGATTAACAACATAAAACATGAAAGACAGAAGTGCAATGGAAACTATGGAAGTTTATAAACAGAAATGAAGCAAATGCAATGTATAAACATATGAATGGATTATGGCACAATGAGCTTTAAAGAAATGAAATGAGAATTTTACACTAATGCACAAAACCTTAGCTGAGCAGGGGCCCTCTACACCAGCCTTGGCAACGATCTTCAAATACGAATTTCGGTTAACAAAACAGAGTCTTCTTATATTAAAAAAAAGTCATTACAGGAAGGTGATGTTACGGCACAAGTGCAGCGTAATCACACTACAGAGCAGACTTATAAAAGATAACAGAGACTAACATCGACTAACTCTATATGCATATGCAAACGCATTATATATAACAAAGAAATATAACTGTCTCCTAAAGTTCATGCTGGTGGAGAGCACATAGACCACTACGTCCACGGATCTAGGATCATGGCCGTGTTGGAAAGTAAATCTACGAGGAGTGGATGCTTGAATTCGACTAAGGAGCCATGTACAGATGTCGACTCATCCTCCGCAACTTAGAAACGGCCGTATGAATCTTCATGTGACACGAAACAGAGCCCGGCCGACATGAGACTCTATGGTTGACTTCCATGTGGCCTTTGACCTCGGCTTCTTTAGATGAGTTTGCACGAACCAATAGGACACGAACCATGTCCACGTCATTCCTGACCTGCCCATGTGGCTCGTTTTCCTTATAGACACCTGTAACATAGAGTTTCACAAAATAGCTGCGGAAAGTTGCAGCAGCTGCGGAAAGTGGCAAGACTCCGCAGCTGAATGAACAATATCTAAATCAAATAGCAAACACAAAAATATAATTAAAAACCATGTTAGATGCTCTTTTGCACATGATATTGACAACTTGGGAGGTTCAGGTGAGTGAAAAAGGTATAGAAAAGTGTATGGAAAAGATGCAGATTTGAGACTCAACATCCTCCAATGATCTCCTTTCCTTCCCTTGATGACAAGCTCTTCAGACCCAAAACCAACAACATGAGTTTACAAATAGAAGTCTCAATATCCTCTAAATTTTCTCATTCCTTTAGTCCTATGATGAATTTATAAGAGGGATGAGGAGGTTTCTAGTTCCACTTCTCAAGGGATATGATCCTTAAGAAAAGGAGATTAGTTCCATATACCAAGGGAGGCACATGTATGTAGTCGTTTGAGGTTTCTAATTTGGATAAGATTCCTCAACCAAAGCTTCTAGAACTTATTTTTTTATTTTTACTTGCACGAAAATACCTCACAATTTTTGGTGGAAGAACGTACACAGATCTGTGTAGTTTATAGTGGAAGAAACTACACATGTGCAAGTTATGTTCAGGAACACCACGTAGATTCTCAAAAGGGATTTTAAGCAACAAAAACAAAAATTCCTTTTGTCCCTAGTATCATTTTTCTTTAAGCTTCATAGGGGATTCACTTGAAATAGTCCGTCGAATGGTAAGATATTCGAATCAACAATCATGGTGAAAAATTTTAGTGTAACTCCTTAGACAGCTATTATGTCAATATAGACAATCTTTCCTCCCAAAGTAATAGGAAAATTGGAAAGGATCTATAATGGTTGACTGGTTCCTTTGTTAAAAGCCAACATATTCTGGGTAATGGGCACAAGCTAAGGATAACCTAAAGCTTTCCAAGTAGTCGGGGACATAACAATGACAAATGCACCTTCATCTATGAACGTGCTAGGTATGGACACATTATAAGCCTACACAATGATCTAAAAAGGCATGTAAAATGGAATACGATATCCTTCTAGTTGAATCCAATCAAAGGAAGTGACCTTACTACTTGGAAGGGTGGTCGAGGGAATGGGAGAACTACCCCCTTCTGTTATGAGAATGGGAGGATCGCTCTCCTGTACCATGGGAATGGGATGATCACACTCCTGTATCGTGTGAACAGGAGGATCACCCTCCTCTACCATGGGAACTAGAGGATCGCCCTCCTATACCATGGGAATGGGAGGATTTCCCTCCTGTACCATGGGAATGAGGGGATTTTCCTCTAATTCATGGGAATATGAAGAAACAAAAAGAACCTGAGTGGTATAAGGTTCACTCTCTATGAGAAAAGCACGATCAACTGAAGGTGAAATCAGGTCAACCATTTTCTCAATGGTTGTTCAGGAGCATACTCATAGGTTTCACTTTCAAAAAGAGTGGGATTGGCTAGAGGTGAATTCTGATCAATCACTTGTTCAACTAGTGGAGGATTAGGGGAAAGCTTTCGATAACCAGTTGGAATTTGTGGCTAAGAAGCCATAAGGTTTTCTAAGACTCTCAAGGCTTCATCCATATAAGGAAAAAGGTGAATGGGATGATTCCGTTCACATAACCTACACGGAAATATGACTTTTCCCTTTTTCTCGTGAACCTTATTATCACTAGTTGAGGTTTTATCACCAACATGATCTCTAGAGGCCGATGTCAAAGGCCGATTTGAGCCTATGGACCAAACTTATAATACCTTGGGAATGTCAGGACAATCTCTAAAAAGGTGGCCACCCTTACATAAACTGCAAGGGAATTTAACTTTGTGGGGCTCACTGGACAACTTATCCACTTTAGTTGCATTGGTAGCAATGGTTGCTGGGTTTGCCTTTTGCTTATTTTTCTTCTTTTTCTTCGAAATTTTCTTCTTCTTCTTAGCACCATAGTTACTAGAATCAAGACTTTCACCAGGCGAAGAGGAATAAAGGGAGGAAGAAACAATAGTTGAAGAAGGAAAAGGGTCAACTTTAGGGTCAACATGAGGTTGACACTGTTCAGGTGGAGGTGAACTTGGTTGAGAAGAATCTTGGACATTCAGAATCATGGGGGTTGAAAATAACCAAACAAGCAAACCAATGGTAAATCTAGGAAGGGACAACACTTCCACATAAGGAGCACAAATATTTCCAAAAGAAGGAAAAGGAACAAGATTCCCATATGAGGGGTTTCCTTGATTGGTAATCTCAGGAAATGTTGCCATTAATATAGACCTAAGATCCACTAAGGAGTTGTTTCTCAGATAGGATGTTATCTTGTGGCTGCTTAATTTTATAAATTAGAAAAAAAATTAAAAAAATGGGTAAGCTAGGCATAAAGGTTTACCAAGAAACAATGAATTGAAATATACACCTTGTTGAACCAAGGACTTAATGTACGACATGTACCAATCTCCTCGAATTTTGTGTTTTGTGTATCACAGTTTACAGGGCGGCCAACTCAGTTACCTATGGATGGATAGAAACCTACAGGGGACTCCCAAAATATACTCAAAAGTACATGGGAGTGCAGTCCGTAGTAGTGCTATCTAATTCCTAACTATTCAATGAGAGCATTTCCATACACTTACCATGCGTGGAGCACCTTCAATATTCCCAAAAGTATTGGAGAACGGTTCTATATACTTTTGTACGTGGAACAAGATATCACCACTGAGATAAAATGCTGGAAAACAATGATAGATCCTACATTTAATGATGTCAAAACATGTCTCAGGCCTAGACCTCTAAATTTTTCGTTAATGTTCCAAATTCTCCTTATGTTAATTGAGGTAAATTTTAAGTTTATCTTGATTTATTTTTTTGTTTTAAGGCTCAAAGATTGATGTCACCTGAACACCTACAATGCAGCTAATATGAGAAAAATATTTTTTTCATTTTGATGAAAGCTATTTATTATAGGGAAGAAGTGAAAACATTTATGCAACAATAAATTATGCAACAAACAAGAGCTTCCTAGCTAGATAATTCACTTTCACATTTCCAATTCAGTTTCAAAGCATTAAAATATTCCAAACCATGCAATGTAATCTATGCATGATTCCCTTGAAAACTATGAAAATGAAATCTATGCACAATTTCCTTTTAAAATGAATGAGCATGCATTTATCAACTTTCAACACTACGCAATGTAATCTATGCTCAATGAAAATATCAACAACAACTTTCAAATGCAATGTAATCTAATGCAATTTTTAGAAGTAAACTTTGAGATGAAAGTCCAACAAATGCAAATGCAATTATTTTCGGTTTCGAAAAGAACTGAAATTCTCATCAAACAGACATGCAAACAACAAAACAATAAATTCAATTACCCAAAGAACCTAAGATTCACCTCAAGCTCATTTTCACTAACTGGACAGTGAAAAAACTTTTGCAAAACACAAAGAATATAAGAACAAGCCATCAAAATTCTAAGCACATAGAGCATGAATAAGAATCTAGAGATAAATATATCGTAGACTTCTTGAAAAAAACCCTAAAAATTCTCAATCTTTTGGACCAGCACTACTATGCCCAACAAAATCTGTGCTGACAGGGTCATCAACGATACTGTACCCAAAAAAAACTATGTTGGAAGCACCCTTTCTAGTAGAGAAAAAGGTGATGTCTGAGAAACTGGACCAGTGCAGGCAGAAAATGGAAGACATGGTCTTCAGCGTGACTGTACTCAGTAAAATCTGCATTGTTAGCACTCTGTTTTCCAGAGAAAACACGTTGGGTGAGGAAAGCTTAGGAAAATAAAATCAAAACTGAAAGGAACTACAAACTTGACACTCTAAACACTAAAATACTCATAATGAAAAATTCTAATCAATCAAAATGATGGACTATAAGGAGGTTGGCCAAACTAATCGAAGATGCCAAAAAGACAAGGAGGATTGAAGAGTTAAAGGCTCCCTAGCAAGTCACCATTTTATTGTGCAGGAAATCCCTTCTGTGGAAAAAAGCGATCCCTTTAGTCTTAATGAGATGATCTATCAACAAATGATACAAATATATGCAACCTTTCCTAACTTGTTCTATAAAAACATGAAGGATGATATATGTCCTACCTCTTCCTGATGCTAGTGATTGCGTTTGATGTCAGCCTTGCTTATTTCACTTCCATGCTCATGATATGCTCTCTGTCGATGAAGGAAAATTCTTGTAAGGAAGAAAAAGTGGAGACAAAAAACAGATACAAAGCATAACAATCTCTAGTATAATCTATGTAGCAGATCAAGGAGCACTACAATAAATATGCAAATATAGACACATTTATGGAAATGAAACACACAATGTATTATTAATAGAATGATAAAGTGAATATTACAACCATAAGAATTGATGTTGGACGCTTCCTTCAGGTGAGACTCCAATTCCTATCCTTCTCCTTCAAACAAATTACCCCTTCACAGATGGGAAATAATTGGGCATGCTTCAACTCATAGGATGGCAACCAACCAAGAGTAGATGGTAAGGGTTTCATTTATAGGAAAGGAGATCAAGTTTCAGGATCCATAAAAGGTGGGAGAAGTTCCACATCTTAAGGGAAATATCCATCGAAAGAGGATCCATGGCCATGAATGGGAGGTATCGATCCTATCATCAACAACCTAAAACCATGTCGTCATTCTTGAGGCTTCTAGTAAGGGAATATTCTCCTCCATTTTTGGGAAAACTTCCTGAAAAGGACCAACGCATATTTTCCTATAAAAGGTCATGTTTCCAACGCTAGACACATGTTTTGAAAAAGGTGACAAACATGGGTTAGTAGCTATGTAGAGTGTGTTGGACTTGTAAAATAGGGGTTTTTCCCAGCTTTCTAGAATTTTTTTAAACATATTATTCTTTGACTTCTTCAGGTATGTTTTAGGCATGTTTGATGGAGAACATATTTTGCAACACTAGTGGCACGATGACACAAAGTGGAGTGTGAAAAAATAGTGTATAACAATATTCGACAAACCAAGACCTTACTGACCTTCCTTAGGTGCTACAGGATCCCTAAGAGCTAAACCACCCTTCTAGGTATCCAAACCTTGTTTTAACTTGCTTTTTCACTTACGAGCTCCTAGTTGCATGCAAAAGCATACATCCATCCGATTGAAAGCCTCCAGTTGCATGCATAACCACTGCAAGGGTGCGACTATAGACTTTTTCAGCTAGTTCTATGCCCGAGACCATGAAATTTGTGCCACCTTTTCAAGGCTAGACTCCAGGTTACTGTCGATAACTTGAAAAAATTTTCTAGAATGATAAATGTCACAATGAAAAATCATCTAACAAAAACTTAATCAAGGACTTGACCTAACAAGGCCTAACCATGAAAGTCATTCCATCAAACACATGATGAACATGCAAACTATAGGTCATGGATGCATATTTGAACAAAGGGATTTGAAAATTATCTGAGGTTTAACAAGAAGGACTAATTCCCTCTCACCATTGTTGTCATAACACAAATCAGGTCATGCATTCATCAACCAAACATTTACGAGTAAAAACATAATAAGAGCCATGACTAAAAGCCATCATAAAACCATGCTTATAACCAACATATAACCAGATAGATAACAATGATAGAACAACCATTAAAGCCACATAATAGAAAGCATAATTACTCATCGAAGGCAAGAGAAAATTATCTCTTATTAACCATATGAAAAAGCCAACTAATTCAAGTAATTCCATGTACCACATGATCATATATTGGGATTAACCAAATGTTTCTTTCAACCAATCATCCCTGTGCCATATTCCAAGCATGAATGTGGGATATCATGGGATAAACCAATAGATAAACAACCAAGGGAATCCATAGGTAAAATCACCTCCATCCTCACCATACCATGATCTCACCTAAACCGTTTCCAAGATCACAAAACCAAATTGAGCTTGGATTCCTTAGAATTCCTTGAACCTCCCTTGAGGAATTTTCCCGTCTCCTCCCACCTGTTGGGGGCTTCCCAGATAAATCCATCTCCACCTCCAACCCTTGGTATTTTCTTGAGACCACCTCACCTAAATCCAAAATCTTATGAAAATCCAAAACTCAACTAAGAATGAAGCCCATCACACCATGGCTATCTGAAATTGGCAAGGCTAAATTCCATTGTCAAAACCTGTAAAAAACCATGCCCATGAAAAAAAAGAACCAATTATCCACATGCACATATCATACATGCTAAAAACATCTAGGAAATTATACATGCAACCTTCTACTTGTAAGTATTCCCGTTGAAGCTGCTTGATCCAACCTTTCCTTCCTTGATCCTTGATTTCCTTTGCCTTATTTGTCCTTCCTTTTCTTTCCTTGTCCTTCCTTTGTTTTCCTTTCTTTATTTCTCCTCTTGGTGCTCTTATCCTCCCTAAAACCAATTCTAGAACTAAACTAACAAAGGCTGTGAACTGATCCTCAAAATAATTTTTATCATTGATGCCTCTAATTTCTTCATTTTTCTTAATTTTCCTTCAATTTACTCCTCACATGCAACCTGTTACCTTTTACCTTCCTTTTCTCCTATTTTCCTTTATTTTCATAAAAAAATGTCAATTAATGCCTCTTTGCCTTTGCCAATACCTTTTCCATCTCCTTTTCTTATTTATGTTATCCATAATACACAACAAGTGATGCCCATTAGGATATTTTTTCCAACATTAAGCTTCGAATACGTGTCCCATGACCTTGGTTTTATTTTGAATTTATTAAATTTATTACAAGACTTTTAACCCAGGTCTATTACAAAAACCATAAGGCATGAGTAGATTGATCTTCTCAATTTAATGGGTAAGGGAGATGTCTCTCAGTTGTCATTCAAAGAAATTTGTGAGTTTTGAAAACATATTTCAAGAGGAAAGGAAAAACCTGGTAAGAACCCAAGAGATCTGATCATGTCAAGGGTAATAAAATATGCTTATGGAATGATAAGTATATCAGAATTAGGGAACTTGTCTGATAATTTTAAAATTGACATCCTTTGAAATCTTAGTGAACAACTAGATACTTTAAGGATATAAAACAAGAAAAAAAGTTGACAATGCTACATTATTTATTTTCTATCCCAAATTTAGGAAAAAACATTATTTATGAGAATTTCCTCTTGACAATGTTGAAATATGTGTTAGATGTGCAGAAAATCATGACACGAAGGAGTTTCCTTCAATACCTGGAGTTAATGTTTTTTTCCAAGAAGAAGCTGAAACAAGTCAAGCTGAATCTCTTTGCAATGTTTCTCCCAAGATACCTTGGAAGCTTCAACAAACATGTATGTCATAATATCCCAATGAAAAATATAAATCATATGCACAACCAAAATAAATTGGAATACACCTATCCCTTGGCAAACTTGGTCACGTCAACCCAAAAACCCTTCTTGGTCACAAGGTTGGCAAAATTATTATGGTAGGAATCATCATTATCCTTGATTTCAACAACCATACCCTCAATACCAACCTCAATGTTATATTCTTCAACCTTCATATCCCATTCAACTACAATTCCAACTCTATTTGTCTTCGAGTCAAACACTTCCCTTACCATCCACTCCCTTTCCTCAAAAATCTAATCAACCACCTACTCAACCACTCCCAAATCCAAATAAAAAAACCCCTCAACAACCCTCTTTAATGTTTAGGGTCAAGATTTTCAAGCTTTTATGATAGCTCATCTGGGTCTAAATGATGTCCAACTTAGATCTAGTAGAGTCTTGCAAAAGAAATTGCCACCAATTGTCATCCATGAATATAAGGAGGATAAAGTTACTAGAAAAGAGGCATCACTTGATCAATAAAAGACTCTTCCAAAGGAAGATGTTCCTACATAATTAGGTGACAACCAAGTAAAATCAACTCCTACAATTCCTCTAGTAGAAGAACCTTCTGTTTCCTTACAAGGTACTTCTTTTCATGAAAGGCTTCATATTGATAAGGGAATATAAAGGAAAATAATTTTACTTGAATATAATATGCTAGATGAATTGAAAAATATTTGCATCAAAATTCCTTTACTTCAAGCTATAAAGGAAATTCCTATCTTTGCAAAAACAATAAAGGAGTTATGCATCAAAAAACCAAGAAAAAAAAAGAAAATACATGAAAAAGTTCAATTGGTAGGAAAGATTGCAGATATTCTGACAGGGAAACCAATAATTCAAAAATATTTAGATCTAGGTAGCACTATTCACATCAATGGTATTGAAATATGAAACACTTTGATTGATTTAGGAGAAACAATTAATATCAAGAGAAAACAAATTGCAAATCAATTTAAGCTTCCTAATCTTCAATATGCCCCAAATTTATTGTAACTAGCATATATATATGTTATAAAACCTTATGGTGTATTATAAGATGTATCCGTGTCTTTAGATTCATGGGAATATCATGTTGAATTTATAATTTTTACCCCCAAGAATAATTTATGATTTTTACTCCCAAGATTTTTACAATTGATGCATTTATAAGTTCTATATCTGGCGATATGTATTTTTATGATGGTATTTCTACTAAGAGATTCACATTATATCCACCTATAAAAAAAAATAACTGAAATATTAAGTGAAGTTTGGATTGATGATGATAATGAATACTTTGAGGATATTCAACCTATATTTATTCATTCACAAATTAATGAGGAAGATTAATTAATAAATTTGATGAATAAAAATGACTCTTATTCAGATTGTGAACAAGATCAAAGTTTTCAAGAGCAATGTAACATTGAATATTTATCATCTCTATGATCTAAAGTAGCTTTACATTCTATGGAAAGTTTTTCCAATTCTTTAGTAGAAATTTTCCCAAGTAAAACGTTAAACATTAATAATAACTTGGAATAATTTCAAAAGAAACAACTGATAAATATGCTACAGTGACATGAAGGGAATTGACCTTAATGCATGAAGGGAATATAATTACATGAAGGGAATTGGCCTTAATAAATGTATGCATCATATTTACATTCAAGAAAATGAAAAACCCATAAGACAACCTTAGAGAAGGATGCATCCCAATCTAAGGAAAATGTTTAAGGAATAATTACAAAAGTTACTTAATGTGAATTTCGTTTACCCGATATTGGATAGCCAATGGGTCTCACATTTAGTGATTTCTCCTAAGAAGAATGGAAAGTGGAGAGTGTGCATTGAATATATATAAATAAACAAGGCTACTTTGAAAGATAAGTTTCCACTACCTTTCATTGATCAAGTATTAGATACTTTAGCACAACAGAAATATTTTTAATTTCTTGATTGTTTCAATGGATATAACCAAATTCAACTGGCAACAGAAGATCAAGACAAAACAAATTTTACATGTCCATGGAGTACGTATGAATACAATGTACTTCCTTTTGGCTTATGTAATGCACCTACTACATACCAAAGTGCATTTTTAGGTATATTTTCTGACTTGATCCATGATTTTGTAGAAGTTTACATGGATGATTTTAATGTCTATGGAAACAATTTTGATAAGCTCTTGAAATATTAGAAAGAATTCTCATTAGATGCAAAGAAACAAATCTTTCATTAAGTCATAGAATTTTTTTTATGATGTTTAATGAAGGTATTGTTTTGGGACATCATATTTCAGGTGTTGGAATCAAGGTGGATGCATTTAAGGTAGAGGTAAGCTCTAAAATTTCAATTCCTAATTGTCAAAGAGATGTTAGAAGTTTTATTGGTTTTATAATGTGGGACACCTAATCCGCTAAGGGTTGGTGTGGAATGCAAAAAATCAATGGAGTCCAAGGGACCACTTGAAATATGGAAACAAAGGGTCATTATAATGTATTATAAATGCACATAATTTTTATAGTAAATGCAACTCATGCTTTATCTTTCATACCTCTTGTCTATCATGTATGTGTTTGGCATGGTATCAGAGTTGGTAAGTTCCTAACTTGCTCATTCTAGCTTAAGCCACCAATTTTTGTGGCCTTTATGTACATGTCATTCTTGCACTTTTGAGTTCTTTGCCCATAAATCTAATCCTAAAATAACAAAATTGGCATTATTCCTAGTAATTTAAACATTTTCTAAGCTGTGCAACCATTGAAATTTAGTAGAAATATCTTGCAACGTTCGTGCCTCTTTGGTGTCATAAATAGTTTGGAAGAGGGACACCACACTGAGCTATGTCACATACATTTATGAAAAGACAATTTTTTGTGCTCATAGGTCCCAAGTTTAGCTTAGAAAAATCCACCCATTGATTTTCCATAACTCTAGTCAGTTTTGTCAGTTCCAAAATCAAAAGTTTCTTGGCCATTACGCTATAAATATTCTTTCCCATCAATTCCCCACCAGTCCATGTTACTATGAATTAGACCATCTCATTTATGTAACCTCTTTAGCACAAAATCCACACTTGTCTCCACTACAAAAGTATGATGACCAATGATAATTACAAACTTCCATCATTACAAAATTCTAGTTGGTGCTTAAATTTTAGTACACACTTTCAATTATAAAATTTGTGGAAGATCTACGTATGGAGGCTTCGATGGACCAATGGATGTCTAAATTGAATGATGTCAATCCATCATAATAAATGGAAATTTGAGTCTAATTCTACAACAAAAAGAGAGACCTATATTTTACAACAATTGAGATGGGTATTCGACATTCTTGCATGATATGATACAAATGAATAAAACTAACATCACTCCCAAGAAGAAAAAAAGTGTTTTTGTTCCTGCCTCCACACAAAATAATGTTTCATGCAGTAAAAGTGCTAGGGGGAGCACATTCCTAGAAGGTAAAATTGAGAGAGAGCATTGCATTTCCCAATACTCAAATTTGAGACTATTAAGAGAGAGTATTTCAATTTTAGCATTTTTTACTAGAACTTCACGATATTTGTATCTCTGGTTCGATGGAGAATTTCTTTTAGTTTTGAAGTATTTTCAGTCTAATTGCGAACAAGGATGTTTGAGAAAAATTTACACATAATTACCCTTGTTTCTAATATGATTATCTTCATATTTTGGGTGGATTCGATCATGAAACTTGACACATTCTCACTATTGGTTGGAATTTCATACACAAACTAATGCTCACTTTGGAGAATGTAGGGTTTGTGTGCTTGAGTGCCATAGGTTTGATCAGTCTCAATTTGAAACTTTCCCAATTGCAGAAAAAGGTGGATAAATTGGTAAGGTAAGGGGCAAGTAGGTAAGTATTCATGGTTGTTGATTATAAAAGCTATGGATATACGATCATCTATAAATTGGAAAAAGAATCTCTCAAATGCTCTCTCTCATTATGTTTGAGTTACCCTTATAATTTTGTTGTCCCTCTCAGATCTATGTTATATAGCTAAAAAATATTTTCATCTTTGATACCAAGTAATTTTACTTGCAAGTTTCACTTACTAAGACTTTTCATAGCCTTTTTGGTAAATCAAGTCTTCTCTTTTTTTAATGTGTTGAGAGTACAAGTGGGTATTTTTCCCTCCTCATTTTACCATTTGTTGAGCTTAAAAATGGAAAAAATTGATGAAGTATTAGAGTTTCTAAATAATTTGATAATATCCATTATTGACGGGATGGTAAACATTAACAAGGACACTCTTTTCAACATTAGAATTCGTTTGCAAAATGCACAGGAAAATATTGATTTTTTTGCAGCACGAGTCACAAATTTAGAAACAACAACGTAGACATGATTCTGAACTTGTTTTTGTTCATGAAAATTATCTTTTTGAGGTTGAAACAGACACCCATCATCATCCAACAAGTGATCAAGTCAATAAAGTTGAGAGTGATCCCCATCAACTGCAAATTTCAGGAGTAGTTTTGCATAAAGATGCATAAGTTCAGGTTCCACTTCCCAAGTCCATCATTATACCTTGAGAAGAGATTATCAACAACAGAAACAAAATCAGTATTGGATATGATAAGGAGGCATCCTTTTATACTCTAGACTACTTAAATCCCATCAAATTTCAGAGTGCTTTATTTCTTCATGACGATTAATATTCACATGTTCCTGCTCCACATTCACAACAGATTGTGAAATTCCAACATTTTGACTAAGTTGACCATGTGAAACATTACTTTTTTGATATTCGCCTTGCAATCATTGTGGTCAGCACACTCATTATTCAAACAAATGCTTCAAAAATAAGCATCACGCAAGAAAAATATTTACCTTGGATGGATAGTTTCTTGGAAATGGGCTTCAATAACCAAGAATATATTTATATCATATCACAAAACTTGTTATAGAGTATTGAAAAGTCTTACAGTTGAGATATCTTCATTTTCTCACCCTCTATCTGAAAAGTGGGTAATTGATGGTCATATACAAGCTTCAAAGCCACTTCAAGCGAGTCTGAGACACAACTCGAACCTGCTTCTTGAGCCTACATCTAGAGACAACCATACCCAGATTCAGAGTTGTAGCAATATACAGAGAAGCCCCTAAGCAAGCCTTTGGTTGGTGGCCTTCCTTAAACCACCACAGGTTGAAGGCCTCCATTTTTCCAAGTTGAAGGTCTCCCTCTTCAAAGAATTAAGGAACACTTCCTCTAGCAGAAGACTTCAACTTCTTGTCAACTTTGGAAGAGTTCTAGGAACTTCACTAAGAATTCCAATGTTGGTGGTCATCCTTAAACCACCGCTGGTTGAGACCTCGAGTTTTCCCACCTTATACTACCATCTCAAAGAGCACATTCAACCTATTTCTATCACGCATTGTTGTATTTTTGTATTACATCTCTCTCATTGGACTCGTATATATCCCTTCGGAATAAGGGGGGGGGACATTGGACACCTAATCAGCTAAGGGTTGGTGTGGAATGTGAATAATCAATGGAGTACAAGAGACCACTTGGAATATGGAAACCAAGGGTCATTAGAATGTATTAGAAGTGTATATTATTTGTATAGTAAATGCAACTCATGCTTAATATTTCATACCATTTGTATATCTTGTATGTGTTTGAAATATAGGATATTACAAAAGATTCGTAGAAAACATCACAAACATCGCTTCTCCACTCTTTAAACTTCTTACAAAAGATTGTGATTTTGTTTGGAATCCTGACTGCGAAAAGTAATTTGATCATTGAAATAAAAAATTACTGAAGCACCAATCTTAAGAGGGCCAAACTAGTCTCTCCCATTTTATATTTCAGTTTATGATTTAGATACAAATTTAGGAGATATATTGGGACAAAAAGACTTAACTCCTTATGCTATTTATTACACAAGTAAAAATTCAACTATTACAGAGTTGAATTATACAGTAATAGAATATGAGTTTTTAGTTGTTGTTCACGTCATCAACATTGTCATACTTTACTTTACTGGTTATGAAACTTTCATTCATACAGATCATTATGTTATTATATATTTAATGAATAAACCAATTACTAATGGAAGGATTACTAGATGGTTGTTATTGTTACAATAATTCAATATTACTATCCTAGATAGGCCAGGAAAGGAAACCAAAGTTGTTGATTTCATTTCCAAGATGCAGAATGATAATATTGATACCCCTGTAAAGGATAATTTTCTTGACGAATATATTTTTCCAGTGTCTACTAAAACTCCTTGGTTTGAAGATATTGATAATTATATAGCTATACGAAAATTTCATCAACAATTGTCATCCAAGGAAAGACAAAAAATTATCAAGGCTAGTGCACCCTACTCATGGATAGAGGGAGAACTATACTAGATTGGACCTTATCTAAGTATCCAAAGATGTGTTCGAGAGGATGAAGTTCCAAATATACTAAAATATTTCCATGATGGACCATGTGGAGGACACTTCGCTGATAAGATAATTTCATACAAAGTGCTTCTTTTGGGGTGTTACACCAATTTTTGGTCATCTAACCATTTACAATTAGATGGATCGAAGTACACCATGTAAGACCAATTTTACCATAGTAAAATTGCTTTCACTATAAGAAATAATTTAGTAAACCATATTTTATTAAGTTATTTTTGGTTCAAACAGGAAACCCCAAGAGGAATAATTAAATAAATCCTTATTTATTTGATTTTCCTCTAGGAATAATTAATTAAACCATAGTTTAAATAATCTTCCTGGTCATATTTAACCCAATTATGAGAAATAATTAGATAAATCATTATTTATCTTATATTTCTCTAGGAATAATTAATTAAATCATTATTTAGTTATTATTCCTTGTGAAATTTGATTAAGTCACCTAAAAATAATTAAACAAATAATTATTTGTTAAATTATTCCTCAACCTCATTCTTGAAATGATAAATAAATCATTTATTTGTTTATTATTTTCAAATAAATGAATTTAACAAATATAAATTCCTTTTCCCTCCAACAAAATATAATAGATCTAGATCTTGGTAAATAATATTTTATTATTCACCATTATCGAGGATAACTTAATATTTTGTTAGAAATAGGATGGTTTCCATTCATTATTCACTTTGATCACTTTCATTGTTGCGCTTTGATCATTCTCATTGCTACTACTATTTTTCTTACTTCTTGAGCTCCCATAGATTTCAACACGTCTTAGGTTTTCTACACCATTGAGAGAGAGAAACTTATGGATTTCAAGCATTGAGGACAGCCAAAAACCCATCCCATTGAGGGGGACTGGTAACATCATTCTTTGTTCCCTTCCCAGGTGTTAATACATATAAAATTATTTATATATCTTGTCTTGTCCATTAGATATCTGGAGTATTTTCTTATTTCTTTTTACTATTTAGCTACTTTTACTACATAAATTGGGTTTCTGGCAACATTTGTTTCAACTATCTATTGTAGATATAAGGAAGTTAAGAAGCCATATTTGTTGTTAGGGATGTTTGTCACACACAACTAAAGTGATCTCTTTTCGTACACTTGCGTTAAGAATTTACGCTAAAAATTGGTGACTGCACTGCATTTTATTCAGATCCCTACATAACCAATTGCTTCAGTAAATAGGGTTTTTATTCAACTACTTTTAGTCTCTTCATGTTATTTTTTACCTTTAATTATGCCTTAAAATAGTAAAAATTCTGACTTTCGTGTGTTTCCAGGTGTTTTCCACAGGTAACAGGTATCAGCTACGCCAAAGATGGAAAATTGTTCCGCAACCTACCACCCGAGGATCCTGGATTTGGAACTCGCACTTTCTGGCCCAAAACTTGTGATTTTTGCTTGAACTCACAACTATGAGTTCAAAAATTCTGATTTTCCTAGCATACAAGTCAGTACCTGCGAGTTGCAACCTTTTTTGGGATTTTTTCTGTGATTGTCAGGGTTTGTCGCAAGCACTGTTCAAGGTTGTATAACCACTATTTCAACCCATCTTAGGTCTGGATATTCTCAATTTTATCCTTGAAGTAGGTCCAACCCCATAGGGTTTTAGTACACTTCCACCTTTCTAGGAGGGGTTTAACTGAGTAGGTAGTCTAAGATTTTGCAGTGCTTTCAGCCATTATTTAGGGTCTAATCTATCCTTCTTTCAGGTCCTTTTAGATCAGCTATTATTCCATCCAAAACCCCATCTTGAGTTTTTTTTGGTCTCTCCCTTAGCGTTTTAACCTTTCAACTCCCATTTTTCAGCACTTTTCCCTTTGATTTCTTGCTATTTTATGCACCTTTTCTAGCAGATATGAGTCATTAGATCCTTGTCCCTTAGACCTTAGATATTTTGGCCGTATTGTGTGTTTTGAGTCAATTTCACCTTCCTTTTCGAACAATTGTTTTGGAAGCCTTCTTATTGGGTTGAATTTATGCATATATAGATGTTTATTTGACTGTCATTTCAGTTTTATTTATAGTTATTTAGCACATCTTATTTTTCTTTATACAACCATTTGGGCTTAATTAGAATTAATACACGACTTGCATAAACACACATCTGAAGCAAAGAGTTCTTGGTTTACACTTCCAAGCTAAGAAATAAACATCGTAATTAATTTAACTGCCTCACTGAGCCTTTGTTTATCACTCTTCCATCTTTTTATGTCATCTGTGTCATGCAATAATTACGACCCCAAGGCGTTTATTTCAGAGTCTCCAAGGCCTTCATCCTTAGTTTCTGTTAGGAATAATTACTCTAATGCATATAATATGAGTTCATCCTCCGTCGAGTCCTCATACCGACTCTAATTCTGGTTCATCGGGTCCTTCCTTTTATTACAAACCTGATTCTACTCCACCTCATTCATTCACCATGTCAAGCGCCAATGAAAGTGATGGTCCTCAAGTTGGCAGTAGCCCTGACCCTAATGTTGAAGCTACTACTAGTGGAACCACTACCGGAACCGTTCCGACTACTCCTTTGGTACCTTTTATGGCAAGTTTAAGCCTTCCTAATTTTATCGAATTAATTAACGACCCTATACTCCACAATCTAGGTTGGCCTATTATGCCAACTAATATTCCTTCAGACATCCCTAAGTTTGAAGGAAACACTGGAGACGACCCTACTAATCACGTCCACTCCTTTGACATGTGGTGTTCGTCCAAATCTATCACTGATGATTCCATCCGTCTTCGGTTATTCCAATGTACGCTCACTGGAGAAGCTTCAAATTGGTATGTCGACCAGGCCGCTGCCTAGCATTCCACTTTTATGACTATTTAGAGTGGTGCTTCTGACATATTTCCATCTACCTCTCTGATATGATACTAATACTGAGTTTTTGACCACATTCCGTCAAAATTTTGCTACCTACCTTTCTAACCATGTCCAAGAATGGTGTAGAAGGAGGAGCTTGTGTCGAGATCCTACATTCGATGACCATGTATATATGGATTGGTTTCTTAGAACGATTTTTCCATCTATTGGTAGAGACGTCATGTATGGAATTTTCCCCAGACCGAGGAAGAAGCTCTCCAAGTTGCGTTGAAATATGACTTGATCTATGCCAAATCTGGTTATGTTTATACCGTTTTACCAGATCTTCCTAGATCTGGTGGTGCCAACACACTAGGGGCATCTCACATCGCTGACAGTATTGTTGGATCTCTTTCACATCCATATACTCATCCTTCCATGGTTTATGGTTTCCATCAGGGAGGGGCCAACTCCTCTAGCACTTATCCCCCTCTCGACAGCATGTATCTAGGATAAAGCACACCTTACACATTTTCCCATTTTCATCACCCAATTCCAAGGCCATCTGTTGCTCAACCTATTTATCCCAATGTCACTCAACCTATTTCTATCCTTATCCATATCCCAATGCTCCAGCCCCTCCAGCATCAGCACCCCAGTCTCCCATGCCTTCTCAACCTCTGCCAAAAAAACCACCTCCCCCTCAAGGTTAAGTGTATGCACAACAGAGAGTGACTAATCCTCCTAATTCCAAGAAAAAGAGGAAAGGAAATAGAAATATACCACTACCAATGCATGGTAATCAAGGGCACCAAGGTAATCAACTGAACACACCCTAAGGGAACCAACCTAAGACTAACAACCGACAACAACCAAGAAAAAAATGCCTCTTCGTACAAACAATACTTATTCTTGCTGTGGTGTCCATGGCCATTATACTCATGATTGTCCTCTTTTACCCCAGATGTGCCAGTTGTGGGAAGCACAAGCAACATCTAGAGGACACCAAGCCACTGCTTCAGCTCCACCAAATATTAAGCCAGCTCAACTGGCTGTGTTCACTAATCCTTTCCCTTAGCAAGGATATATGGCTGCCCAACCCCCTCGAGGTCAAGCCACCCCTCAACCTTCATATTTTGGTACCCCTGAGTACCACATTCTCATGATGAGTTCTGACGAGGTCAATACCGCTAATGTCAACCTTCAGACTTGGTCGCTCCAATATGACAAGTCACCTGCTTTGTTTGCAACCGAGTCCCAAACCAAAGTTTCCACAAAGTCCATTTCGACATCCAATTCTCCCTTACATATCCCTCAGCCTAGGGCAGAGGTTATTCCCAAGATCCCCAAAGGGCCATTAAGTCAAAATGATGCTTCTGACAAATCCACCCACACTTTCAACATAGTAGATGAATTAGCACAATCTCCTGTAACCATGTTAATGCTGGAAGTCCTCTAGTTGTGCCCTTCACAACGAAAAATCTCTATTGTCTTATTTAGGCACTATGGATCCTTCAGATGATATTTTGATCATATTTTATGTTGAAAAGTCAGAACATCCCCCCTTACCCTCATCCATCACCTTCTAAATACCAGTCAAGATTCATAATGCCAATGTCTCGCGATGTATCATTGACGAGGGCGCATCCACCTACATGATGTATGATTCTATTTGGAATAAACTAATATCACCCGACTTAGCCCCATCCACCATCACTTTTTGTGCTTGGGACGGTCACCCTTCTCAGCCCCTTTGCATGTACCACAATTTTCCTATCACTCTTGCGGGTAAGAATGTTTGTGTTGACATTGAAGTCATTGATGCCCCCTTGGATTACAATGTCCTCTTGGGTCATAGCTATACCTATGCGATGTCGGCTATCACATATGCGGTTCACCATAAGATGTGTTTTCATAAAAATGGAAATATCATCACCATCGATCAATTGACATATTACGAACCGAATTCTCAAACCTCTCCCAAGTCTATCATATCTTTGGTGGCTAATAAGAAATCAGTCACACCTCTCACCAGTGTTTCACCTCGAGTCTATAAAGATTCCACATTACTTGGTGTAATCCCTGGTCCCCCCCTCTCATCATTGACCCTAGCTCGTCAAATGTTTTCATGATGCAATCTTCTCGGACTAGCCATAAGCGATCTAGCTCAACCATCCAGTAGCCTACACCTCCGCAACCTATTGGTGGTCACTTAATAGAGCCTTCAGGTCCTTCTCTTCAAGAAACTTCTCCCTATGCTGCTGTCTCTTCTACCCCTTTTCAACCAGGAACAATCCCCCCTAGCCTTAACCATTTGGGAGCCATTCCACCAAGCCATTACCCTTCCAGTGAAATACCGTTTCTAGCTCCCCCCTTTGCAGTCTTTTTGGTGCCTGTTATGGCCACGTTGAAGCTTTCCAATTTGACCTTGGGGATCCCAGTATGGTACATTTATCCCCCAACCAACACTCAAATTGCTCAAATAAAACCTTATACCGCTTTGACCTTGGTCTAACCGGTCACTACGACCCCTCCCTTTTCTTTTGTGCCTTAGCCAACTCAACAAGAATCTACTCCTGTTGCGAAAGCATCCATTGAGGGGGGCAAAGACAAAAAGAAGGAACCTAATTAAAAGGTCCCCCAAACAACTCCTGCTCATCCTAAGCCTCCAAAGTAGTCACCTCTGTGCACTTTGTGTGATGTTTTTGGGCATGCTACCCATAATTTTCCTGAGCTTCCTCATCTCAAACCTGTGGTCAATGAGACATTTCTTGAATCGGATATCCCAAAGTTCCATGTTACCTTACCCGATTCAGCTAAGAAACTCAAATCCTTGGGCATGAACCACCCTTGTGCTTTATGTGATCTTTATGGCCATTATTCTCATCCTTGTCCCCATATCGATGACTTTCATGACACCCTTGAGGTTTTTCCCCAAATATAGGTCGCTCGTAGTGGATCCTGTTCTACTCTACTAGCACATTTTTCTTCAGTAAAACCGAAGGAAATTTCTGCACCCATTGTGATACCTCCCCCCGATGTCGAGATGACGGAACCTTCGGCTACTATCCTCTATCTTTCCTCATCCATGAGATCCATGGTGGAAGACTCCTCTGGGGCATCCCCTTCTGTTTCGACTGAACCTCCTTTGGCGATCACCTTGGGCTCAACATCAGTAGATGTTTCATCTACTATCTCTTCATCTACCCTCCATAGTGATGTGTATGTGAGCCATGTCTCTCATGATGATGCGTCAGGAAGCCCCGCCGCCGCATCGTGTGGTATTTCTTCTGCCAGTCCCCCCATATTTCATTATTATGAAGACATTATGGAAGCGGTGACCACCCCTGACTTTCCTGGGATGATACGGACCACCGTGCGTGCTTCCTTCCACATCAGTCCCATGAACAGTATGTTGTGGAGTTTAAAGACTTCAACCATAGTGAGGTCTATCGGTTTTGTCCCCCCTTACATCGAACCCTTGAATTCGATCCACATACACCTTTTGTCCATTACATTGACACCCAATGTTTAGGCAAGGGGGCATACCTTCTAGAGGATTTCAAAGGCCAACTCCTTCCTAACCCTCGCAATGCACCCTACCTTAAGATATTTTACCCATAGCATCTCCCATAGACATGTGTGTTTTATTTCTGTCATGCATTTAGGTAGCTTTCATTGTTCATCATCTCATTTATTATCTTGTGGCGCCTTTTAGATGGATCCATCATCCACACTGTATATTGACTATGCCGATGGTTCAAGTCACTTCTCTCGGAATCTAGCCTTGGCAACCTCGGACATTTTTACCCCCATGCATTCGTTAGTCCTCTCTAACAATGTATGAATTGGATATACCACCAATAATTAGGCCAAATATGATGCAGTGATAGGGTTGTTAGTCAGTGCCCTTGATCATCACATCATTCATCTTCATGTTTGTTTAGATTCCCTACTGTTTGTCATGCAATTGAATGTCGTGTATCATGTGAATAACCATGTAACTTTTAGAATATATTTACGAGTGAAGTTCTTATTGCATGAATTTTAAATCATTAGATTCATCCATGTACCTAGAGCCCTTAATCACTATGTAGATAGCATTGCAAACAATGTTCTATATTGGCACTTATCACATGAATTTAACACAAGACAATAATCATAAAAAAAATGGTGAACCATATACTTGTCATATATAAAAATATGCATAACCATAATATTTTTCCACATAATCCTAATTTTTTTGGAGTCCTCTACTCTAATACATCTAACATTCCCATGACATGTTGCAAAATAAAATCTAGGGGCACCACATGCCTCCACATATAATCACTATCTAGAGGGTCCTGGGCCAATGGCTCAGCTCCTGCAGCCAGCAGATCCCTCATAGCCTGACCAGTTATCGCCATGCACCACATGACCCCTCACCACTCAGAGGGTAGCCCAATACATCTCTCAATGTACCAGTCCTCAAGATCGTTCCATCCGTGCTTAGATACAATGGTCATTATTAGCTTGCACCTGTGGCGGTGTTACACTAAAATTTTTCACCATGACATTTGACTAATCATATGGGTCTATCACCATCCATATCATGTTCTCTTAGAGGTAAAAAACACTAATGTTCCTTAATCAAGTCTTGGAATTGGAGAAAAGCTCTTTAAAACCCTTAAAAATATACCTACATGATTTTTCTAGCCTTTCCTTGTGCATGCGCCATTTTTCTATCCATAAATTGAGAGAACTCCTGCACTTTCACTAGTACATTTGGCGGAAATTCCGACACTTTTGTCGTAATGTCAGAAATTTCCCCAAATTCTATCAATTTTTCAAATCCCACCACAAATCATCGCTATACCGACGTTTAGGAATATCGTCACTTTTGGGACGTTTATGTTTGTCATCAGAATTGCGACGTTTTAAATACTTCGTCGGTCTTACGACGTTTATGGGAGGAAACATTAGAATTGTGACGTTGCCTACACATTCGTCGGTCTTGCGACGCTTCGGATAAACCGTAGGAAAAGCAACATTTCTCATATAGACGTCGGTCTTGCAACGTTGTGAAGCCAAACGTCGCAAGAACAACGTCTATATGAGAAATGTCGCTTTTCCAACGGTTTCTCCCAAGCATCGCAAGACCGACGTTTAAACAACACAACATTTTAATATGAAAATCATTGTATTATTTAACATTTTATTAATATAAATATGATTTATTTAGATATAATAAATATTGCATCATTGGATAACATTTGTTTGGTTGGACAACAAACTTGGACATGAAAAACAATTATATGTGTGGACATGTAAAGTATTACTTTATTAACAATTGTTCAACATTTGAATATGAAAACATTATATTATTTAACATTTTGTTTATATAAATATGATTTATTTGGATATAATGAGTATTACATTATTGGATAATTTTTTTTTTGTTGGAAAACATGCTTATACATCAAAAAATTTACATTACACTTATACATGAAAACTTGCACATTTTGGTATATTATTCCAAAGGCTAGGACATGCTTGGGATCTTTTAAATCCTTGATTACAACTTGGTGAGTTGAAAACTCTACTATTCTACCTTTACCTGAATGAGTGATTTGATATTTTAATTGAAGGTTGCAAAAAAGACTCAGAACACATAATACATTATTGAAATTTATGTTATACTCCTTGGTTGTTATAGACCCTACATCACCAACAACAGAAAAAAAAAAAAAAAATAATAATAAAAAAAAAAATTTAAAAAAAATAAAAAAAATAATTGGTGTTACAATCATTACAAGCAATAAAATTGCATTTATGCTTAACCATATAATAATATGCTCTAGAATAAATAAGACACTCATTGGAATAAGAAGTAGAGGATGCATTGAAATAGAAACCAAAAGCAAAAGTGTATTTCCAAAAGAGCTAAGCCTGGGTGAAATATTTTGTGGAAACAAAAAACATGATAAGCATATCTTAGCGTAGGTTTGACCTTTTGAAATTTTCTGTGCAAGATGAGCGTGAGAACCAACTATACAAGTCAAACATAAGTTACTAAAATACTCCATGGTTAGGGACTAATAAACAACCAAATTCACCATCCTTTCAAAAGTATTACATCTATATGAATACATTGTCCAAGGGACCTCACAAGTATATGAGAGAAAATATACTAGAATACCCTCAAAATAGAAAGTGAATGAAAAAGTGAATTAGGGTTATTATGTTGTTCAAAGATCAATGGATATTTATTTTAAATAGAAAATGAATAATTAAAAAAAAAAAAATTGGTGTTACAATCATTACAAGCAATAAAATTGCATTTATGCTTAACCATATAATAATATTCTCTAGAATAAATAAACCACTCATTGGAATAAGAAGTAGAGAATGCATTGAAATAGAAACCAAAAGCAAAAGTGTATTTCCAAAAGAGCTAAGCCTGGGTGAAATATTTTGTGGAAACAAAAAACATGATAAGCATATCTCAGCGTAGGTTTGACCTTTTGACATTTGCCGTGTAAGATGAGCGTGAGAACCAACTATACAAGTCAAACATAAGTTACTAAAATACTCCATGGTTAGGGACTAATAAACAACCAAATTCACCATCCTTTCAAAAGTATTACATCTATATGAATACATTGTCCAAGGGACCTCACAAGTATATGAGAGAAAATATGCTAGAATACCCTCAAAATAGAAAGTGAATGCAAAAGTGAATTAGGGTTATTATGTTGTTCAAAGATCAATGGATATTTATTTTAAATAGAAAATGAATAATTCAAAAGGTATTCATTCAAGGGTAAGTATGAGTGGAAATATGATGGAAGGATGTGATGTCAAAGGTCATGAAATATCTATTCCTCACTAAATCTACTTCAATTGTTGTTCCTAATATCCCCAGCGTTATGGGAATATAAGGAATGAAGGATTGTTGTTTTGTATCAGGTAATTTTTGTTACAATTAAATTAAAGGCCATGAATCATTGTTTTATATGAGATCCATAGTCCAATGTGTACAATAGGGTCATTGTGATAGCCCGGACGAATTCCATCTTATTGTAAATATTATCTCTATTTTGTAAAATTAAAATCACCGATAAATTAGGAAACATATTCCATATTTTGGGGAATGAGATTTGATTAAGGGGGGCTAGTTGATATTAATGTTAGATTGTGCACTTTAATGAACTAGATGCATAATAAATTCGACTAGAAAAGGAATGGTTCGGAACCATACTAATATATGTATAGAGAGAATCAAAACTAAATGAACTCTAGTTGTGTTGACAGCCTAATAGGGGTGACGAAGAGGGTATTCCCACATAACCAAAGGAAGTGGTTAAAACGTTTAATGGGATAAAATTCATGACTCTACACATATTGAAGAGGCAAGCATTGGAATTAGAAGGCACGATTAGAGAATTATTTAAGGGGTATTTATTTTTAAAGGCGGTTCTAGGGGGGAGGAATATTTTATTTTGAAAGGGATACTTCACTCTGTAGGAGCACAACTAATGAAAATGAATTTAGAGAGTAGTGGCTTGGATTGAGGCTTATGAACCCATTGTTAGTGTCTTTCTCAAGGGTTGATGAACCCATTGGGAAGCTTTCAAATTGAAATTATAACGAATGAAATATGAAAAGGATATTAAGAAGAATATTAGTTTTGTAAATATTTCGTATGTTTATAAAATTGAACCAAATATATTATTATTGACGTTGTTTTGTAACATTTGTAAATTGACTGATTTATTAACCATATATTTATATGAAAGATACTTATTTCAGATATTAACATGATGAGAATCAACTTGAAATATCAACCTGCATATTTTTCTAAGAAAGACACAAAAATTTCAAGTCGTGCCTTGTGATCAGGTCGCCCGACCAGACACGTTCGGGTCGGGTCATTTCGTTCAAGGGTGCCCATATCAGTTTTGCTAAGTTGTGACAGCCTGGGTGCCTTGTGCACGTTCAGGCGGCCTGTTTTCCATTTGATCCCATGTGGCATCGTTCGGTCGAGCGCGTCGTGTGAGGTCACCCGACCAGGTGCGTTCGGGTCAGGCCATTTCGTTCGAGGGTGCCCGTATCAGTTTTGCTAAGTTGTGACTGCCTGGGTGCCTTGTGCATGTTCGGGCAGCCCATTTTCTGTTTTCTCCCATGTGGCATCATTTGGTCGGGTGCCCCGTGTTGCGCCATGTGAGGTTGCCCGACCAGGTGCGTTCGGGTCGGCCCGTTTCATTCGATGGCACCCGTATCAGTTTTTCTAAGTTGTGACCGCTCGGGTGCATTGTGCGCGTTCGGGCAGCCCGTTTTCCATTTTCTCCCATGTGGCATCGTTCGGTCAGGCGCACTGTGTCACGCCTTGTGATCAAGTCGCCCGACTGGGCGTGTTTGGGTCAGGCCATTTCGTTCGAGGGTGCCCGTATCAGTTTTTCTAAGTTGTAACCACCCGGGTGCCTTGTGCACATTCGAGCAGCCCGTTTGCCATTTTCTCCCTTGTGGCATCGTTCGGTTGGGCGCGCCATGTTGCGCCATGTGAGGTCATCCAACCGGGCGCATTCGGGTCAGGCCATTTCGTTCGAGGGCACCCATATTAGTTTTTTTAAGTTGTGACTGCCCGGGTGCCTTGTGCAAGTTTGGGCGGCCCATTTTCCATTTGCTCCCTTGTGGCATCATTCGGTCGGGCATGCCATGTCGCGCCATGTGAGGGCGGCCGACCAAGTGCGTTTGGGTTGTGTTGTTTCGTTTGAGGGCACCCGTATCAGTTTTTCAAAGTTGTGATTGCCCAGGTGCCTTGTGCACATTCGGGCAACCCATTTTCCATTTTCTCCCATGTGGCATCATTCGGTCAGGCGCACTATGTGAGGTCACCCGACCGGGGGCGTTCAGGTTGGCCCGTTTCATTCGAGGGCACCCATATCATTTTTGCTAAGTTGTGACCACCCGGGTGCATTGTGCATGTTCGGGCAGCCCGTTTTCCATTTGCTCCTATGTGGCATCGTTCGTTCGGGTGCGCCGTATCGTGCCTTGTGATCAGGTCACCTGACTGGGCATGTTCGGGTTGGGCTGTTTCATTCGAGGGCGCTTGTATTAGTTTTACTAAGCTGTGATCGGTGCCCCAGTGCCTTGTGCACGTTCAGGAGGCCCGTTTTCCGTTCGTTCCCTTGTGGCATCATTCGGTCGAGCGCGCCATGTCGCGTCATGTGAGGGTGCCCGACCAAGCAAGTTTGGGTTGTGTTGTTTCGTTCAAGGGCGCTCGTATCATTTTTTCTAAGTTGTGATCACCCAGGTGCCTTGTGCACATTCGAGTATCCCATTTTCTATTTTCTCCCATGTGGCATCGTTCGGTCGGGCACGTCGTGTCGCGTCGTGTGAGGTCGCCCAACCAGGCACGTTCGGGTCGGCCTGTTTCGTTTGAGGGCGCCCGTATAAGTTTTTCTAAGTTGTGATCACCCAGCCAGTGCATTGTGCACGTTTGGGCAGCCCGTTTTCTATTTGTTCCCATATGGAATCGTTCGGTTGGGCACGCCATGTCGCACCTTGTGATTAGATCGCTCAACTGGGCACGTTCAGGTTAGGATGTTTCGTTTAAGGGTGCTCGTATCAGTTTTTCTAAGTTGTGACCACTTAGGTGCCTTGTGCATGTTCGAGTAGCCTATTTGTTGTTTGCTCTGTTGTGGCATCATTCGGTCGGGCGCGCCATGTCATGCCCTGTGAGGTCGTCCGACCGGGCGCGTTAGGGTCGAGCCGTTTCATTCGAGGGTGCTCGTATCATTTTTTTTAAGTTGTGACCACATGGGTGCCTTGTGCACGCTCAACTGGCCCATTTTCCATTTTCTCCCTTGTGGCATCGTTCGGTCGGGCGCGCCGTGTCATGTCGTGTGAGGGTTCCCGACCAAGCGCGTTCTGGTTGCACTGTTTCATTAGAGCACGCCCGTATCTATTTTGCTAAGTTGTGACTGCCCGGGTGCCTTGTGCACGTTCGGGTGGCCCATTTTACATTTTCTCCCATGTGGCATTGTTTGGTCAGGCACGCCGTGTGAGGTCGCCCTACCAGGCGCGTTCAAGTTGGCCTGTTTCGTTCAAGGGCGCCCATATCAATTTTGATAAGTTGTGACCGCCCGGGTGCATTGTGCACGTTCAGGCAGCTCGTTTTCCATTTGCTCCCATGTGGCATCGTTCAATTGAGCACGCCGTGTCATGCCTTGTGATTAGGTCGCCCGACCGGGCGCGTTCGGGTTGGGCCATTTCGTTCGAGGGTGCTCGTATCAGTTTTGCTAAGTTGTGACCACCCGGGTGCCTTGTGCACATTTGAGCGGCCCTTTTTTTGTTTTCTCCCTTGTGGCATCGTTTGGTTGAGCATGCCGTGTCGCGCTATGTGAGATTGTCCGACCAGGCACGTTTGGGTCGGGCCATTTTGTTCAAGGGTGCTCGTATCAGTTTTTTTAAGCTGTGATCACCCGGGTGCCTTGTGCATGTTTGGGTGGCCCTTTTTCCATTTTCTCCCTTGTGGCATCATTTGGTCGGGTGTGCATGTCGCGTCGTGTGAGGGAGCTTGACCAAGCACGTTTGGGTTGGACCGTTTTGTTCGAGGGCGCTCATATCAGTTTTACTAAGTTGTGACCACTTGGGTGCCTTGTACATGTTCAGGTGGCTCGTTTTCCATTTGCTCCCTTGTGGCATCGTTCGGTCGAGTGCGTCGTGTCGTGCCTTGTGATCAGGTCGCCCGATCGGGCGTGTTTGGATCAGACCGTTTCATTCAAGGGTGCCTGTATCATTTTTGCTAAGTTGTGACCACTTGGGTGCCTTATGCATGTTCTAGCGGCCTGTTTTACATTTTCTCCCTTATGGCATCATTCGGTCGGGCGCGCCGTGTGAGGTCATCTAACCAGGCACGTTCGGGTCGGGCCATTTCGTTCAAGGGTGCCCATATCAGTTTTGTTAAGTCCTGACCAACCAGGTGCCTTGTGCACATTTGGGCAGCCCGTTTTTCATTTTCTCCCTTGTGGCATCGTTCGATCAGGGACGCCGTGTTGCGCCATGTGAGGGCACCTGACCAAGCGTGTTCGAGTCAGGTCATTTTGTTCGAGGGCGCTCGTATCAGTTTTACTAAGTTGTGACCGCCCGAGTGCCTTGTGGATGTTTGGGCGACCCCATTTCTTTTTTCTCCCTTCTGGCATTTTTCGGTAGGGTGCGTCGTGTCGCGCCATGTGAGGGCACCCGACCAAGCGCGTTCGGGTTGCGTTGTTTCATTCGAGGGCGACCGTATTAGTTTTGCTAAGTTGTGACCACCAGGGTGCCTTGTCCATGTTTGAGCGGCCTGTTTTCCATTTTCTCCCATGTGACATCGTTTGGTCGAGTGCGCCATGTCGCGCTGTGTGAGGTTGCCCGACCGGGCTCATTCGGGTCGGCCCGTTTCGTTGGAGGGCACATGTATCACTTTTGCTAAGTTGTGACCACCCGAGTGCACTATGCATGTTCGGGCGGCCCATTTTCCATTTTCTCCCATGTGGCATCATTCATTCAGGAGTGCTGTGTTGCGCCTTGTGATCAGGTCGCCCAACCGGGCGCGTTCGAGTTGGGCCATTTCGTTCGAGGGTGCCCGTATCAGTTTTACTAAGTTGTGACTGCTCGGGTGCCTTGTGCACATTTGAGCGGCCCATTTTCCATTTGCTCCCTTGTGGCATCGTTCGGTCAGGCATGTCATGTCGCACCGTGCAAGGTCACCCGACCAGGGGCATTCAGGTCAGGCCATTTCGTTCGAGGGTGCCCATATCAATTTTTCTAAGTTGTGACCACTAGGGTGCCTTGTGCACGTTCAGGCAGCCTATTTTCCATTTTCCCCTTGTGGCATCATTCGGTCGGGCACGTTGTTTCGCACTGTGGGAGGTTTCCCGAACGGGCGCATTTGGGTCAGGCCATTTCTTTTGAGGGCACCTGTATCAGTTTTTCTAAGTTGTGACCGCCCGGGTGCCTTGTGCACGTAATTTAGGCGGCCCTTTTGTCGTTTGCTTCATTATGGCATCATTCAGTTGGGCTTGCCTAAACCCATTTAACCCCTAAACCCTAAACCTCTAAACCCTTAACCACTAACCCTTAAACCCTTAACCCCTAACCCATTTAACCCCCTAAACCCATAAACCCTTAAACCCATTAACTGCTAATTCCACTAAGCCCCTAAACCTCTAAATGCGCGCCTAACCCATTTAACCCCCTAAACCCTAAACCTCTAACCCTTAACTCCTAACCCCTTAAACATTAATTCCCAACCCCCAACCCATTTAACCCCCTAAACCCCTAAAACCCTAACCCATTTAACCCCCTAAACCCTAGCCCCATTAACTCGTAATGACCTCTAACCCTTAAAATCCTTAACTCCTAAATCCACTAACCCCCTAAACCTTTAAAACCCTAACCCATTTAACCCCCTAAACCCCAAACATCCAACCCCTAAACCCATTAACCCCTTGATCTGATAGGGGTCGGTTACCTTGATATTCACGATGGTGTATTCATACTCCTTTTAAATAACCAATAAAGGGTCAAGGAAATTGACCAATATGTTGTCAAGGTTTATCTTATCCATCTTTGGGGTAAGCTGCTTTTTTACTAACTCCACTTATTTTGATCTCAATTTTTCCAATTGCTTCCTTCTCTCATATGATGCCTGAGGCTTTTCCTTTCTCTTCCCTTCTAATTCCATAATAGTTTCATTGTGATGCTAGCCAACTTCTTTGGAAATCCTTCCTAGCAGACAATACTTGTGACTTGGATGAAGCCTCAACACTTTCAGAGCATCTAGAATGACCATTATCTTCCCCTAACCCCAAAGCCCCTAATCCCTAATCCCTTAACCACTAAATCATTATTCACCTAACCCCTAACTGCGCCTAAATCCCCTAACCCCTAAGCCCCCAATCCCTAATCCCTTAACTACTAACTCATAATTAATATTCCCCTAACCCCTAAATGCGCTTAAATCCCCCCAACCCCTAACCCCAAAATCCCTTACCGTTTGATGGATCTAGGACTTGCACTGTTCTCAGGATTTTCCCATTTCCCTGGAGTCATCTCCTAGGACACATTTGACAAAGATAAAAGCCCCTTGTAATACTTCAGATCTTTTATAAATATCTTTACCACATCTAAGATGGAATAACACTTCTTCCTTGAGTTAAATAAGTGTTGGGAACAACATGATCTATCTTGCTGCACCCTTGGGATCCTCCCCACAGCCACCAAACATGCCCTTAAAGGGCTACAGCGCACATCAATAGGCCTCCTACCTTGCCACGCTGCACTCTAGCTTCCCTGTATTAAAACATATTATCAAATCCTAATCATACCTATTCTATGCTGAAACATTTGGTATATAGGTAAAGAAGAGAATTCTCCACAAATATATTTGAGTCCAACCTAACTTTAATGATGATGATATATTGGAACTGCATTGTAAACTAGCACATGCTGCAAAATTAGTGGAAAAGGTGAAATTATCGAGTGTCATCCCATTATGTTGCATCTAATTGAACAGTTTCAACAACTCCTCACAAAGACCGTTGTGAGCATATTATTCATCACAGAGAATACCTTAACATGCTAATACTTCAACATAGCTGAAATTTCTATATCCGACCCCTGAGCAACATAGCTGACATTTCTATATCAAACCTCCTAGCATCAAATTGTTTAAATATGGATAATTCACTAGTGTTAACCATATGCCAAAATAAAGGGTAACACATGCTCCAACTAATTAGATATGTTCTTAATATGCAAGGATATTTACTGAGCATGTTACATGAATAAAAAACCTTTCATATTGAGCATGTTACATGAATAAACAACTCTTATGATTCTTGATCATGGTTGCAAATGCAATATTTAAAATACAACATAATTTAATAGTGTAAAGTTTAAAACTCCTTTTAATAAAGCATGATGATTTAGTAGGGTAGAAGGATTACTATATGCAAAAATAAGTCCATCATTTACTCATATAATTTTAATTGCTTCTCAAAAAGATATGTTTTATTTTTTTGATTGTAAATATTTTTAAACAATCAAAATAAACAAACATTTAATTATTTAGAAATTATTTTAATTATTTAAAAATTATTAAAATTATTAAAAAATATATATTTTTAAATTAATTTGAGTGGTCTTAAAAAAAACACACGTGTTTCATTTCAAAATGTCAAAAATTTTCAAATATCAAAATTTTTAATTTCCCTTGTTCATTTCCCTCCAGTTGCATGGTTTGTCCAAGGAAGGAGGGAGGATGCGGCCATATTGTTGCCAGTTTTGAGGAAGCATGCAGCCATACTATTGTAGGTTTGGAGGAAGGATGCTCAGATATTTGTTCCCCAAGCTGTGCTCATGGATCTGGTGCCTGGCACCATGGACAGTGTGAGGATCTTTGCATTTCTCTCAACTCCACAACTCCAAAAACAAGTACTATTATTCTTCAATACAACAAGAATTTTGCAGGTTGGCATTTTAGATTTTTTTCGGGATCTTGTCTCATGGGTCTGCTTGTAATTTTTTCTACTGGGACTGCCTTTGGTGGTACATTCGAATCATTAATAAAATGAAAATATGAGGATTTTTGGATTCTATACCCATTTTGGTTATCCGGGTCTTGGAAGGCTTTTCTGTATGCAACCCATTACCAACCCGATCTGATGAAACAAATGTATAGTGGCCTCTATGGGAGCTTATAAGCCTGATCCAGGTGTCTTTTCCTTGGATCTACCTCTCCAGGGAAACAATACCCAACTGTGATCTCAATCTAGTTTCCCAGACAGTGTATTTTATCTCTTAGGTATGAATAGAACCAATGTCACAGGCCATCGTTCTTGTAATATATTTTATCGTACTATAAATACCATGAAAACCTAGTCCCATACCCTTCCATTCTGTCCATATCCTAATTCCCTTCCCTGCACAAAAATGTATTTTCTCCTTTCCTCATATATTGAACCCAGAATTCCATAGAGCAATGTGTCTCTAGATCGATCCCCGCAGCAAATATTGTAGCTCCAACCAGACATACTACAGCAAGTGAAAACCAATAGATTTCCCCAAGAAGAATACCTGGATCTCTCCACTTAGGCCTCCTTCACCACAATGGCACAATAGCCCTCATCGACTCTGCCACTAGGGAAACCACCACATTCCTCTGACTATGGTGGAGCGTGAATTCACTCTCCGCTGGTTTAAAAATCCTCCTCTCACCAAATTGAATCCATTTTCCCATAATCTGCATGGATATCTTGTCCATTGGAGCCATCGTTATGACCATCAATCCTCTAAATGCCGTAGCTGAGCTAACGAAGCAAGCCAGAGACTCGGCAGCCGTGTTGGCCTTTGATCAGGTTTTAGATTGTTCACCATGCCTTCAGTACTGCTTTCAACTATCTCTCTTATAATTCATTTCCTTGTAACTAGATGCATTCTCTTAGTAGAAGATGATACACTAATATACTAAAGATTACAGGTACCTGGAAACTGAGCGCATGGGTTAGAAACATTGAGTTAATGATTTAGAGGATAGGAGATCACAATGCACTAACACTTGGTTAGAAGCACATATCCTTGGCTTAAGGATATAGATGGTAATTCCAATACTTTTGTTCCCTTTTAATGACAACAAAGATTTGTATGCTAAACTATCCAAGAGTTAGATGATCAATGCGACTCAAAGATAACTTTCATTCTTGTGTTATATTGTTGTCTTATTTTAGCCTCCTTTCTAGGACGTAATATCACTTGTAATGCACTGATATTTATACCACTTCAAGTCTCTAGGTGACAGGTCATAGGTGTATACAAGATTGAACTATTCAGATTATCCACAAAATTTGTTTCTTAAGATGCACATGTAGTAACTATATTTGGCTTCGATGCAAACAATAATGAGGATGCTTATGGACTTGGAAGAAAGCTTCAAACTTAACCAATTGACAATTGAGAAGAGTCACATCGAACACATATTTGTAAAATATTGGTGATTAGGAAATCTTTGAGATTTGACCTTCAAACTTTGATTAGGTCAACAATGAATACCCAATAATATACCAAGGAACCACAAATCATTGCTAGACTGAGATGCCACAAAATAAAGACATCGAAACAAAGGTATTTCCCTTCTTTATGGTTCCACTACAATGTTTCAGAATAGGTGAGTGTCAATCTTGAAGTGCTTTGGTTAGATTCACCACAGAGTTTCCAAATAAGGCTGTAGGGATAGCTCCTATAAACGCATGAGTAAACAATCCCTTATGCTTAGAATTTATCCCTTGAGGAACCTCACAAAAGCACTCATGTTCAGAATTAGCTGCACCGGTTAATACTCTTCACTAATCTATAAGAGTTGAAGTACTGAAATGGATGAAAAACCTTCCAAAACTTGTCACTATGCACGAAAATATCTTGTGCTTGTAAGAAATTTGTATTAGCAATAAAAGGTTTCTCAAAAGTATACCAATGAACCATACATTTTATATGCCATTAAATTCAGACAATTCCTTTAACAATTCCACACAAAAGCACTCATGTTCAGAATTAGCTGCACCGGTTAATACTCTTCATTGATATAGAAGAGTTGAAGTACCGAAATGGATGAAAAACCTTCCAAAACATGTCACTATACACGAAAATCTCTTGTGCTTGTAAGAACTTTGCATTAGCAATAAAAGGTTGCTCAAAATTATACCAATGAACCATACATTTTATATGCCATCAACTTCAGACAAGTCCTTTAACATTTCCACACATATGATGAGGGAATTGAATACTCAAAATTATGTCCTTAAGGAAGGTTGGATGACATTTTAGTGTTATGGCTAGGCTTAGTATTTCATTCTTACAGTGACACCACAACAAATTCCTGTAATCATAGTCAATACTCCTCGCTGCTTTTCAGCGTATAAGGATCAAGTCGAGACTAGGCCTTTTGTTTCATTAGACCATTGTTCCATAGGACAGATAAAATTAGAGCACTATACTAGCCATTATTCTTATTTAAAAGGAGATATAGCTTGCAATAGTTATGTAACAATATTCGTTGGCCTTGAAGTCTTCTTCAAGCTACAAAGAGACACTTCCCAGTTCAGAATTTGATGCCCTAAGAGGGACGAATAATTCTTCCCTCAAAACAATGAAAGCCTTAAAGAATGAAGCCCTAATGAAGGCAGAATGCTAATGCTTCATGCAGAGAATGTCTTGATTGAAATTTCTTCGCAATTACTTATAAATTACTAGTGTATAGCCACGTCATAAAGTTTTGGCCTAAATATATTTGTTTCAACATTAAGAAACTAGAGGCTAATTTACTACCTAACTCCACCTTTCCCACCAAATATCTATGTGATATTTTATTTATCACTGGTTGATATTCAAGGTTTTCATTCTCTTGAATCTTTGCGAATCCCATATATTTATGGTACTTATCATTAAATCATAAATCCAACAAACATTGGGACAAATACCTCTGTGTCAAAGTTATGTTAGAACACCACATGTTTGCATTGATCATTCAACTACTAGTTTGTTTTAGAAGTTTCAACCCCTTGTGTCACATCAGATTTCAGTGTCCCTATTTGCCTCTTGCACATCACATGGGAAGATAGAGTAGGACAAAGACACTGCATTCATAGAGCTCTTGTTGCAAGGTTTAGCTCAGATTTATTGAGCGTGTTTTTTGATATCAAGCCCCTCTAAGTGTTTAGTATATGGCACATTTGTGTTATTTCAAGTTGACTTCACCACAACATGCTCTTATTACACCTACTGCAAGGCATGCTATACTACATTTTATTTGCATTGACTGCTATTATTTTGGGCATTGACCAAAAAAATTGCCCAATTCCCCTGAGGGTTACATTAGGCATCATTTTTTTATTTTATTTTTTCTCAATATTTAAATGAATTTATCTCTCATGCCATTGGTTGATCAACTGTGGGTCTTATTTTGGAGCCAGCAACGGCCATCTTGGGACAGAGTAAAATTCCATATTTCCAACCTCCTCTTCGAGAAGATGTATTATATCAAAACAAGGACCACCAAAAATAGGTAGACTTCAATACATATACTTTGTAGAAAAGCGAGTGTGTCTTTCTAGTTTGACTGAATCTTACAATACAAATTTAAGCATTGGCTTCCATATTTATTACATAAATCAAGGAAAAATTCATGTTAAGCAAGGATTATATGCTAAGGACCTTAAATTTCTTTCACGAATTTTATTGTATATCTCAAGTGTATAATTTAGAAATTTCTCTTGTAGTGGTTTGTCCCTAGTGAGATGCTCTGGTAGACATTGACATCTAGTGTGTTTGTAATTCCTATATCTATATGGCACATTAGATTTGTAACTTTCTTAGAGATACTTGACATCATCTTTTAGTGTCATTCTTCTAAGAGAGGTCTTCACCTTTAAGGTCTTTCTATTCTTTCGAGCAAGTGCAAATTTTTGTTTCGAGTGTGCATAGAAACTTAAAGTTAATGAAAATATCATCTTGTGTTTTTTGAACACGTTTTTCACCTTTACATTTTACAATCTATATCTTCGGTTTTCTCATCTTGCTTGATATTTTCCTTTATCACTTAGTAAACATTGTAGAAAAAATATTCGTTGTAATTTTCACACTAAGCTTCCTAGGAGATTTTGTTGTCTAATTCTCGGCCAAAGATGGAGATATTTTTAATATATCTAAACTTTTCATTTATTGTTAAGAAAAGAAGTTGGAATTCTACTAGATGCATCATCAATGGATTTTACAAAGAACCTTGCACCAAAATACCATATATTTTGCAGTGGCTCACATATGTTGCAATCTCAGTTGGCAAACATTCTTCAGGAGCATTTGCATTGGAGTGCATTCTTGTTGGGAGATTCTTGATGTGTGATTTGGGATTTGCTGATTGGTACACTGTTTGTGAGTTTCTGCATCGTGTGTTCTCTGGGGACTCCACTGCAAATGTGTTAAAAAATGAGGTTAGTTCTTTGGTTGCTTTTTGTTGACAAGGTACATATAGAAATGCTAGCAAAATGATCATTGTTGATTGAGGATGCCAAATTTTTAGACCATGCATCTTATTCTGATTTTATTTTCCTTAAGGAAAAAGATATAAATTTCATTGTGTATGCCCTCCCATTTTCATTTTTCTTTTTGCTGATGAGTAAATAATTCTGTATATATAATAAATATTTTTGCAAAGTAGGGATCCGGATAGAAATTTCCACTCCAAGGACAATACTTTGGGCACACTCAGTGTCTTGATTTTTCTTTTTATATTTTCTGTCAGAGGCTAGTTGCTCCAATATGACAGTAATTTGAAGTCTTTTCATAATACTTTGTTACACATGAATTTCATTTTCTTCTTACAGAATTTCTAGAAATGAATGGATATCTTGTGGATTGTTGTAAACAAATTTGGTTCTATTACCATGCTCAAGAGAATTTAATGTTTGTCATTATTGGAGGACATATATATACCATAAGAGCTCGGTTCTGTGTTGTAGCCTTTTATTAAGACTTGAATCAGTTAAACCCTTGAACCTATTCCAACCCTATATTGAGGCTTGGTTCTATTGAAGCCGCCATACTTTGGATCTCTTCTTGCAGTCTCAGGCCAGGGATATAGCTACAGGATTTTGACATATTTTATCTGATGAACATTTATTAAAATCTCAAATTATCTCCTATTTAATGATGCTTGGACAAAACTTTCGAATTAGCTAAGTCACCTATTTTTATTTATGAGCTTAGTGTTAAGTTACAAGACTATGATAAGACTCAGTGACTTATGTTTCGTATACCAACCTAGCTTGAAAAGCTCGGTCCTATGGAATTGAGCCCAAGAACACCTTAGACTTACCTTTGTGGAAGTAGAGTGGTGATAACACATATGTGGAGTATATTTGAATGGATATCTTGTGGACTGTTGTAAACAAATTTAGATCTATTACCATGTTCAAGAGAATTTAATGTTTGTCATTATTAGAGGATAGAGATATACCATAAGAGCTCGGTTCTATGTTGTAGCCTTTTATTAAGACTTGAATTAGTTAAACCCTCGAACCTATTGCAACCATATATTGAGGCTTGGCTCTATTGAAGCCACCATACTTTTGACCTCTTCATTGCAGTCTCAGGCCAGGGATATAGCTACAGGATTTTGACATATTTTATGCGGTGAACATCTATTAAAATCTCATATTATCTCCTATTTACTGATGCTTGGACAAAACTTTCGAATTAGCTAAGTCACATATTTTTATTTATGAGCTCAGTGATAAGTTACAAGACTGTGATAAGACTCAATGACTTATGTTTCGTATACCAATCTAGCTTGTAAAGCTCGATCCTGTGGAATTGAGCCCAAGAACACCTCAGACTTACCTTTGTGGAAGTAGAGTGGTGATAACACATATGTGGAGTATATTTGAATGGATATCTTGTGCACTGTTATAAACAAATTTAGTTCTATTACCATGCTCAAGAGAATTTAATGTTTGTCATTATTGGAGGACAGAGATATACCATAAGAGCTCGGTTCTGTGTTGTAGCCTTTTATTAAGACTTGAATCAGTTAAACCCTCCGACCTATTGCAACCCTATATTGAGGCTTGGTTCTATTGAATCTGCCATACTTTGGACCTCTTCATTGAAGTCTCAGGCCAGGGATATAGCTACAGGATTTTGACATATTTTATGTGGTGAACATCTATTAAAATCTCAAATTATCTCCTATTTACTGATGCTTGGACAAAACTTTCGAATTAGCTAAGTCACCTATTTTTATTTATGAGCTCAGTGTTAAGTTACAAGACTGTGATAAGACTTAGTGACTTATGTTTCGTATACCAATATAGCTTGTAAAGCTCAGTCCTGTGGAATTGAGCCCAAGAACACCTCAGACTTATATTTGTATATGGAAAATATTACTTAAAACTAGCACATTTGGCAGAATTTTTATTTTAAATATTTTTAACCAAGCGTCATAAGACCGACGCCTTAGAATTCGGAAGAGCGACGTTATTTTTTTTAATATTTTTACTTTTTTGTCGGAAGAACGATGCCTTACACGTTGGAAGAGCGACGTTAATTTTTTTAATATTTTTACTTTTTCGTCGGAAGACCGATGCCTTGCACGTCGGAAGAGTGACGTTCCTTTTTTAAATATTTTTTCTTTTTCACCGGTAGACCGACGCCTTGCACGTCAGAAGAGCGACGTTTATTTTTTAAATTTTTTTAAATTTTTTTTTGGTAAAGCGACGTTACATAAGCGTCGGATGCATGACATTATAAACGTCGGATGACATTTCGTCGGAATTGCGACAGTTGTAAAATGTAGGAAGAGTGACGGTTTATGAAACGTCAGAAGAGCAGCGGTTTGGAAAACGTTGGAAGAGCGACAGTGGTTTGGAAACGTCGCAAAATTATCGCTCTTCCGACTCTTTATTGAAGTGTCGGAATTGTGACGTAATGGATAACCACGTTTTTTCTAGCCTCAAACTGTCGCTCTTGTGATGAATATGTGTTAGAATAGTGACGAAGTTTTCGTCAGAAATTGGGCCAAATTTACTAGTGTTTTTTCCACTACTACCTGTGCACCACCGTGAAAAGAAAATAAAAGAAAAAATTAAATTCTAGAAGCCTAGCTGGTTGAATATTCTCCCAACTAGAAGCTTCTAGAGTCGCGATCAATTCAAGTTTTATCCCTCCACTCATGGAGCTTATCCCTTGGTCCATGGAGCTAAAATCCCTTCATGAGAGGAATCCATCCCCCTCTTCATGGAACTAAAACTACCTCCATTTCCCTATAAATTGAGCTCAAGTTTCAGGTTGAAGGGTAGATACTGAAGTAGACTGTACACACATGGTAGATTGTATATACTAAGGTAGACTGTAGACATACATAGATAGTGAATGATAGAAGCTGACTTATACAGTTTCTAGGTTGAAGAGAGTTAATAAGAGTGCATACTTTCTACACTAGTAAGTTGTTGTTGGCATGAGAATGATCACACCCTTGTGTCTATAACTCCATGCTGGTATTTAGAGAGGAAGGCTTATCAGATTGAAGGAGAAACGATTGTTCAGGACCCCGGGAGAAATCTGTACAACATCAAGGCATCAGGTTGTAATATTACTCTTTTTATTCAAGATAATACATATGGATCTCTTTTTCTCATTGATTTGTTTCTATGTTTATTGGAATAACATCAATATTTAGACTCCTTGATAACTAAGTTGGATTAACATTTTCCGAGTATTATGTATTGTAGATGCTTTGATTCTTTGTCTTGTCTTTGATTGCAGGTTCTACTTATTGGAGAAACCACTTTGGAATGACAGGACAAAAGACTACATCAAATGTTTGGATTTCAAGGTAGGGGCATGTCCTCTCTACTTTATTATAATAATTGTGAAATGAAATTAATCTAGAGGAAAAGGTTTCCAAATGGATCTTTTTTTCTAGTTACTCACTAGAGTACTAGGGGGATTTCTCTTGTCCGCAAGAGGATTAATCCACATGACAAAATGGCGACCATACTGGGGAACTAAAGCTTAGTTTTCTTTATTTATTTTCAATTTGAATTTTAGGTTTTCTGATTTTGACTTCTCTGAGTCTGGTTGGGTAGATAAATTTTAAGAATCTCTGAAAAAGAAAGCTAGTTATTTATTTTTCCAAGTTAATTTCCTTGCTTGCACAGTTTTTGGCCGAAAACAGTGCGACAACCTACACAACTTTTAGTTCAATTAAGTATGCATGCACATTGTATTCCACTTTAAGCTACGCACCTCTTGGAAATTTTTTAAATATTTGAATTTCTCTTTTTCAAAGGCAGATAATATAATTCTTCAAGTTTGCCCTAATCCATTTATAGTCTCGTCAGTTTCTGTTAAGTTAATTGTGTGTTTTGAATTTTTTTTTGAGAAATTCTTAATTTGATTTCCTTTGGTCATTATTTCAAGGTTTGTATCACCAATTTTTCTTTACTTTCACTTGATTGGTTCCTTAGATTACATTAGTGAAGGAAAATATTTTTTTTGTTCTTTTGCTGATTTGGAGTCATATTTTGTTGGAGAATTCTCTTGCATAGATTACATTTGAATAGTTTTCAAGTGAATTGTGCATAGATTACAACTGCATAGTTTACATTCTGGAAAAATAAATCATAGATTTAGATCAGTTTCTTTGATTTGAATTTACATATTTTTATGCTTGTTTTAAAACATAAAAATAATTTTTTTTTGAATTGATTGGCATAAGTTTTTCTTGAAGAAATTAGTGCATTAGAGAATTTGTTATATTTTCTCTTATTTATCAATTTTTGCATTTTTAGAAGTGTTAGGGTCCTATAATAATAGGGTTCATAAAATTTTGAATTTACTTTGATAAGTCTTGTAACTATGTACATACCTTGCTTTCTGCAAGTTGTTTTCTCATATTTTGAAAAAATGAAAAATAATAAAAAATAAAAAAGAGGTTAAAAATTCCTAAAAGAAAGATCAAAGGACTTAGAAAAACATATACCCCAAAAGAAAAAATAAATATAGAAATAAGACCTGAAAGTGAGCAAGTCCAAATGCCACTACTTTTACTTTTACTACAAAAATAATGATTATGTACAGAGTGTCAATAAATTCCATAATCCATGATCAATTAAACATTTTAATCTTAACTTTTCATGTTTTCAATTTCATGTTTTAGATAGAGAATAAACATTTGTCAAACAGTTTAAACTTGAAAAATCAATAGATAGGTAGAGAATAATGAGGAGCTTAACAATTTAATCTGAGCCCTTGGATGAAATAAGGTAGATTTAGATAGTTTTATGCTTTGAAAGAATTTTTTTTAAGGTTGCAAGCCTAAATGCACCTGCAAAATGAAGAAAAAATGTTAGAAATAAAAGTTGGGTAGGTAGAAAGCAGTGGAGAAATCATGTAAATAATACATCATCAAGAAAAATCACTAATTTCCCCTCCCCTATGAGTATTCAGTATTCTAAGCTATCAGTCACAAAGAATTTCTCTAACTTTTGTTGGGACCAGACCCAAGGCTCTATGACTAGTTAGTTAAAAATATTGAGTTCTTATGTTAAATCCCCATTTATCATCATGTACCCTTCATTCATACATTAAAACCCCTTTTTCCTAAGTAAGCACACGTTATTGCTTAGTAAAATTGTAATCCCCATATAATTAACTTCATCTCTTCATAAGCATTCATAAAAACCCACAAAATTACATTTATCCTAAGTATTGGCGAAGCAAAATATAAAGATGAGCAATTCTTGATCGGGGAAATATAAAGATGAGAAATTACCATAAAAAGTAAGGAGACTAGAAGTGAAAGAAAAGGGGCCAAGGGCTAGCACAGAAATTTTAAGCGCCTGGTCGGGGGGGGGGGGGGGGGGGTGCGGTGAGGTTATATGAACAAAAAGGGGCGGAAAATTTTAAGCCCTCGGGGGCCTAAACCCTTATTAGTAAAGAGACTATTTTTTAGGCCAAAAATGGGTTTTTAGGCCAATTTAGAAGTTCCGATAGGGTAAAATGAGCATTTTTAAACCAAATAAAATGGTTCTATCGGTTTAAAAAGGATTTTTTAAGAGGAAATAAAGGTTAAATGAGAAGAGAAAAAACGGGATTTTAAGGGGAAATGGAGTTTTTATGAAAGAAAGAGGTCATTTTGAAAGGGAAAATGACAGTTGGGATAGGAGTAAATGAGTCAATTTTTATGAGAAAACGAATAACTTAGGGATAATGAACATAGTGAGATTTCCAAAATTCAGAAATTTGCATGAAAAGTTTGTTTTGGAAATTCATGGATTGATCTAGCCATCAGCAGATATGAGATAATTTGTAGATGGCTAACATGTACTATACTTAGAGATAATGTGTATTTTGTTTTACACTACCCTTTCATATTAACCTTTGACATATTTTGTTAAATCCCTAAGAGATACCCTTTCCTAGTTATTTATTCCCTTATATTCAATAAACCCCAAAAACCCACTATTATAATGTTTAAGATCAAAGTCTATTATCCATGTGCACAAATGAAAAATCCCAAGTTATAAAGCCCTTTGGTCTAAACTATCTTTATTTGTTTTACCTCGCCCCTATAGTTTAAAAAACCATTCAAAAAGGTTTAAAAACTATATAATATAACATTACGCACATATGTGAAATATTTTTTATCAAATGTTGCAAACCCAACCCGCCATATATATACCAATGGATAAGGCTTAAAAAACCTTGTTTAAAAGTGCCTTTGCAATAATATTTTATCCCGCTCTGTGTATAAATAAACCATTACATATATGTTTTATACCTTTCTACCCCTCAACCATATCATAAAAGGTTTGGAAATATTATAAACCCTAACACATTATAAACCCTTCCGCTGCATTTAATCCACCCCAGTCCCACCTTTCTGCTCCAATGCAACTCTCAAAACAATCCTCACCGTTCGCTTCAAACCTTTTGATCTAATGGTTGACATTTAATAGTGAATAGAAAAAGTGCACGACTTCCCCAAGGCAAAAGCCACGCGAAATGGTTGGTTTCTCGCTGACCCCTCCCCTCCACGTGGCCTCTCATCATTGGATTGTGTGGGTTTTGATTAAAACCATTTACAACTAAAAAGCTACGTGATAAACTGCCAGTTTTCAAAGACTGTGTAATTCGAAACTGCTTCCCGGCTGATGCGACTTGCATTTAATACCAAAGGGTTAATACAACCGAAATGTTTATTAAACCTTTGTATATGCATTTTATTCTATATTGCGCTTTTAAACCATTGTTTTTTCCTTCTCAACTGTATAAGCCTGAAAAGGTCCCTGATAGCCATTTTAATGCCCAAAACCCCCGAATTCACCAAAAGAAACCTGTGAAAACTGCTGAGGAGCCTCACATTGCTCCAGTTCAACCATTGAAAGCCATCAAATCAAACAGAGACTAAAGAAACCCTATTAAAGCCGATACCTCCATACAAACATGTATTCTTTTGAGATTCAAACCTGCAACTAAATTCAAAAAACATTTTTTAAAGATAAAGAATCAGTTGAAAGTCAATAAATCAAGAAATTAAAATTGCCCAAAAGTCCTAGAAACAGGCCAAACTCTGGAAAACTTTTTCTAGAAACCCTAGAATCTACTGCGCACCATTTTCAAGGAAATTTATCAGTTTTTCACAGTTTTAAGGGTCAATTTCAAGCTCTAAAAGGCCAAAAATCCTCTGCAGGTGCCCTAACCTTCTATAAATCATTTTTTAAACGTAGTTTTAGCCCATTTTGCAGTCAAAAACTTATAAAGCCACTCTTTTCTATTTTAAACCAGTTTTTAAAGCCTCAAAACTTATTTGAGAGACCTAGTTGAGCATAAAATCCAAAAAAACATTCTATTTTGCTGAATTTGCCTAATCAAGCCTCTGTTATAGCAAAATTTCCTCTGCAAACAATTTAAACTTGCAGAAGCCAATCAAAATGCCTAAAAAATAGAGTGTAAACAAGTCTGAGGGTTCTAAAACTCCTAAACCTACTCTTGCCATGACTCCAAATACTGCAATTGTGGTCAATCCATTGCAACCTCCATTTGTTGATATTGAGCATATTCCCCTTCCTGATATTGACTACAAAATATTTGATCCCATATTTGAATTCAATCTCCTAGATATCCACAACTGGTGTTTTAAAAAATCTTTAGATGATCATTAAGAAGTTCACATTTGGGAATCCAATTTACCCAAATATGTAGTCCCCCTGACTCACCCTTGTCAAGAAATTATCAGATTATGCCACCAGTACTACATTCCTGAACAAAGATCTATTGTGAATGCAAATAAAGAGGTCCTATTTACCATCACTGCAGAGTTAATAAACCAAATGTTGCAACTTCAACCAGACCCCCAAGCAGTACCTTTGTCTATTGAAGCCCTCACTAAGCTATACATTGGCTTAGATTTCCCTAAAAGGTTTATGATTTTTCAAAATTTCATGCCTCTGCATGTTGAAATTCCCAATTTAAACCCTCCTTATTCAACTGCCAAGTTCCCTGAAGGACCAAGGCATGTAATCTCCATGCTTTCCTTCATACTTGGGTATTTCACTAATGAGTCTGACTTGGGATTTTTGTCAACATTTTCCCCAGGTCAACCACCTTCAGTTATGTTTGACTACACTGGTTTCATTCCTGATAGTATTCACTATCAATTGGCTAATTTACTGCTTGAGGAGTATTCAGATATACCTCCTATCTTTTCCACTTGTTTCTATTCTTTTAATTAGAGAGATTTCCAATTTCACTTCAAAAGTTGGATATAGAAGGAAAACCTCTATCAGTTATCTTTTGGACATATATACTCAGAAAAAAGGCACATAATTCAATTATTCAGAGTTTTCAGAGTTGTTTGTACATCCATTGATCACCATATTGACAAAAACAAAGCAACCTAGAATCAGTGAGGAAATGAAGAAAATATTGCAACTATCAGAGCAAAGAAAACTGGGTGATTGGTATTTGTATGAGAAATTCATTGAAATCAGAGCTTTTGGTTCTAATTTGTTGGCTTACAAGTTACCCAAGCATCCACCAATGAGGATATTTGCCTTAGAATACATTAGGAAAATCCTAAATTCGAATTCAATTAATTTCATGGAAGCCAAAAAAAAGACCCAATTCAAACTCAAAAATCAAATTGGGCCTTTCATATGTAATCAAAGAGATGCAGAAAAAGAAGCAACAAGTCAATTACTGGAATATAAATTAGAAGAAAGATTCCCATGGAATTATGATCAACAATGGATCTTAAGTAAACTAAGGGTAAAATGTAAATTGAAACCCTTTATCCATGAGTCAAAGCCATAAATAGAGAAGTTTGCTAATCAAATTGAGTGGGTTGAAAACACTTTAAAAGAGTTAGTTAAACAAAGGAATACTATTCATACTTTGGAAATTTCCAAACAGCCAAAGACATCCACTAAGAGAATCATAGAAGAAGGAGCTTATACTGCAGAGACTACAATAGAAACAAAGTTTAAAATCATTTACAACAAGAGGCAAAAACTGGATACAACAGCTAAAGGTAAAGTAATAATAGATGTTGAAGAAACACAACCTATTACACCATTTTTTGGTCATCTAATCTATTATCATTAGATGGACCTATGTACACCATGTAAGACCAATTTTACCCTAAGTAAAATTGCTTTCACTATGTGAAATAACTTAGTAAAACACATTTATTAAGTTGTTTATGGTCTAAACAGGAAACCCCAAAAGGAAATAATAAACAAATCTATATTTGTTTATATTTCCTCAAGGAATAATTATTTAAACATCAATTTAATTATTATTCCTGGTCATATTTAACCCAAAACAAGGAAATCAATTAAATAAATCCTTATTTATTTGATTATTTCCTAGGAATAAGTTATTTAATCCTTATTTAAATAATATTCCTAGTTAAATTTGACTAAATCATTTATAAATAATTAAATAAATCGTTATTTATTTAATTATATTTCCACCATTTCCTTAAAATAATAAATAAATCATTTATTTATTTATTATTTATAAATAAAGGAATTGACCCAAGTCAAAAATCCTTTTCACTCCAACAAATATAATAAAATATTCCTAAAAGGTGGTTCTAGAATTTGATTAATAATATTTTATTCATGCACCAAGTCCTAGACCGCCTTAATATTTTGTTATAAATAGAAGGGTTTTCTCATTTATTAGTCACCTTTTCATTGTATTAGATCACTTTGGATCTATACTCTTGGTCTGACTTTGAGCCATTATCATTGTCACATTCTTCATCACTTGCTTTGTGAGCTCCCTTTGAGTTCTATGTTTGTCTGGGTTTTATATACCAACAAGAGAGAGAAATTTTAGATCTGAAATGCTGAGGACTTTCAAGAACCCATCCCATTGAGGAGAATTGGAAACACCTTTCTTGTTTTCCTCTCAGGTTCCCCTTTCTAATAAAAAAATTCTTTCAAATATATTGTTCTTGTCTTGTCTATTGGATGCATGGAGAAAAAATTTATTCTCACTGCTTAATGTCTTTTATGCTTAGATCTGGATTTGTGCAGCTTTATTTGGATCACCTAACTGCAGATTTAAAGATATCGGTAGCCATAATTGATGTTAGGGCTATTTGTTATGCGTAGCTAAAGTGGTCTTTTTCCAACGAAAGATTCATACTAACAATTGGCGACTCCACACGGGTTTTAGTTTGCGACCGTTGTCGTTTTATATATTCCTGCATATCCATCTATTTCAGACCCTAGGGTTTCTCTTCAGTTTTTTTTTTCCTATTTTTATGGTGTTTTTCATCTCTAAAACCCTTAAAAATTAAAATTTTTAACTTCCGTGTGTTTTTGGCCCTATTGCACAAGTGACAGACATCAGTCGCAGCTGAGACAACAATTTTTTCTGAAATATGCCGCCGAGAGTGCCGGAAGTGTAGGTCGTACTTTTTGGCCCAAAAACTGTGTCCTGGAGCTTCAGGTAGCGGAAAACAGCGCAAAAACTGCGACCTGAGCAAAAAACAGGTCAAAAACTGTGACCTGGACTTTTTTCTGGAATTTTTATGGGTTTTGTCTGAACCTCTGTTAGAGTTGTCTGACCTCCATCTTCACCTGTTTAGACCTGTTTCTGATCTGTTTTACTCAACTAAGTGGGAATCTTGCCACTTAGGGCTTTAGTACCCTCCACTTTTTGTGGAAGAGTTTTTAGCTGTTTCAGACGTCTAAATTTTCAGAGTTTCAACCTTCTTCTTTTCAGATCTGATACCTCATCTTCAAATCACCTCATATATTTTTTTTGGGTTCACCTCTAGGGTCACCTCCTTGTCCCTTCTACCTTTAGCTGATTTCCCCCTTTCTTGCAGTAACATTGCCTCTACATTTTTGCTGTTTTCTGCACCTCTTTTCAGCAGATCTCTCCTTTAGATCCCTGTCCCTCCCGACCTTAGATATATTGGCCTATTTTTAAGTGTGTTTTGATTTTTTCCTCTTTTAGAATAGTTTTGAGAGACCCACCTTCTTGGGTTAGATAGATGCATTGTTAGCTGTTAATTTTCTGTTATTTCCACCTTATTTACTATTCTCTACAGATTTATTTTCAGTTACGCAACACACTTTTTATTTTACTCTCAAAACGTTAGGGTTTAAAAATTAAAATTAACACACACCACACACTGACCCTAAGTGAAGAAGAGCCTGGTTAACACCGCCTGGCAAAGACTTTAAAATCAATTGACATTGCACCTCTCTGCCCTTGTTTCAACATTGAAATCACTTGATTTTGCACCTCCCTGCCTTTATTGGTCCTTCTTCTTCCCTTTGCGTTGTCATCATTACGCCTCCAAGGCGTTTATCTCAGAGACTTCTTGGCCTTCACCCTCAGTTTTTGGTTGGTCGACTTACTCTCTCCCACCATTGTCAAGTTAGTCCTCCCCCGAGTCTGCACTCCAACTCTTCTTCTGATTCTTTGGGTTCTTCCCCTACTTCTGGCTCTCCCCCTATTACCTTCACCATGTCTGGTCCAGGGCCTAATGCTAGTGGCATCCCCGGCCGTAATGCTGGGAATGTTACTAGCGAAACTGCCATGGGAACTACCTCGATTTCTCCCTTGCTCCCCTTCATGGCAGGCCTCAGTCTCCCCAATTTCAATAAGTTGATCAATGATCCTATCTACCACGATGTTGGTTGGCCTGCTATGCCAACCAAGCTCCCCTCTGACATTCCCAAATTCGAAGGCCTTGCTGGAGAGGATCCCTCCAACCATATCCGATCTTTCCACATGTGGTGTTCATCCCATTCCATTATTGATGATTCCATCCGTATTAGATTGTTCCAATGCACGCTTATAGGAGAAGCTTCTAAGTGGTATGTTGATCAGCCCACTTCCTCTCATACCACCTTTGTGACTCTTGCCTGGGCTTTTTTATCTTACTTCCAGCTTCCCCTTTGTTATGAAACTGGTATCGAACTTTTGACTTCTTTCCATCTATCATTTGCGACCCGCCTATCCGATCATGTCCAGGAATGGCGAAGAAGAAAGAGCCTATGTCAATCTCCTACCTTCGAAGACCGTGTCTACATGGACTGGTTCCTTAGATCTCTCTTGCCCCCTATCGGGAAAGATGTAGCATTGAATTTTCCTCAAACTGAAGAAGCTGCCCTCCAAATGGCGTTAAAATATGACCTAATCTATGCTCAAACGGGTTATGTTTATACTGTTCTACTTGATCTCCCCACACCCAGTGATGCCAATGCACTGGGGGCACCTCATGCCGCCGACGGTATCGTTGGAGCTATCTCTCATACATACACCCAACCTCCCATGGGTTATGGTTTTCCTTGGGGGGGAGGTAGCCCCTCCCGCACTCTTTCCCCTCCCAGTAGCACGTCTCTAGGATACGGCATGCCCCCTCTTTTGGCCCAACCTCCTACTTACCACACTATTACCCAACCCCCTAATTATCCATATCCGCAGCTTGGTGCTCCATCTCCTCCAACATCAGCACCTCTGCCTCCCTTTCCTTCTCAACCCCTGCAACAACAGTCACCGCCCCCTCAAGAGCAGGTGGATGCACAGCAGGGATTTGTGGCTACCCAACCACCTGACAGATAGGCGGCCACTCAACCTTCCCCTTCTAGTTCCTTCGATTACCAGATTATCATGATGAACTCTGATCAAACTTTACCTATCGACCTTAACCTTGAAACTCGGTCTCGTCAGTACCCCAAGCCTCCTGCTTTGTCTGTCCCCAAGTCACCTTCTTCAGGTTCTATAGAGCCTCTTTCGACATCTAATGGTCCCTTGCATATCCCTCAACCCAAAGTTGAGGTTCATACCAAGATTCCTAAGGGCCCATTACGCCGAAATGTTACTTCTGTTCGAGCTGCTCATTCGTATAGCATAGTAGGTGAATTGGCGCACTCTCCTACTACCATTTCAACACTGGAACTCCTCCAGTCATGTCCTTCTCAAAAGAAGGCTCTAATATCCGCCATGGGCATTGTAGATCCTACTAATGACCAATTGATTGTTTTCGATTCCCATCAATCAGAACATCCTCCCCTTCCTACTTCCGTAGCTTTCCAAATCCAAGTCAAAATCCGGAATGCTCACGTTTCTCAGTGTATTATTGATGAGGGGGCATCCACCTGTGTGATGTCTGCTTCAGTTTGGAAACAACTCGGATCTCCTGAGCTGGATCCTTCCACAATCACCCTTCATGCATGGGACGACCATGCCTCCCAGCCCATTGGCCTATTCCGTAATTTTCCTATCACTCTTGCGGGAAAGACTGTTTGCGTTGACGTTGAAGTCATCGATGCCCCTCTTGATTATAACATTATTTTGGGGTGTAGATACACCTATGCCATGTCTGCTGTCCCATCATGGCCACCCTTTCTCTCCCTAACCTGACCCTGGGTATACCCGTCTGGTACCTTGATCCTCCAGCCGCTACCCCGCCTGGTCACCCCAAACCTTATCTTGCTTTGACCCCAGTTCAACCGATCCCCATAACTTCTCCCGCTGCAACAGTGCCTCAGTCACCTCAACAGGAACCACCTCCTGTTGCGACCACTTTGGGTAAGAAGGGAAAAGCTCGCAAGGGGGCATCAAAGGACAAGGCTGCCTCGAAAAACCCTACCCCTCCTCGGCCTCCAAAGCATACCATCAAGTGTGATTTGTGTGATGTTGTCAGTCACGCCACCCATACTTGTCCTGAATTGCCTCATCTCAAGCCCATGGTTAATGTCGCGTTCCTTGAGTCCATGGTCTCGAAAGCCTTTGTTCCTTCTGCGCCCGCGGCCAAGAACCTCAAGAATATTTACACCAACCACCCCTGTGTTTTGTGTGATCTCCATGGCCATTACACCCACCTTTTCCTCTGCCTCGAGGACTTCCGCACCTCTCTCGCTGCGGTCTGCCAATTCAAGGCCAAGCACAATGAGTCCACCTCTCCCCTATTTGCGCATTTTGCTTCGGCAGAACTACCAGAAATGACTGCTCCCATTGAAATTCCCCCTCCTGATGTCGAGATGACAGAGTCTACTGCCACCATCCTCTACCTATCATCATCCATGAGACCCTCAGTGGACATCCCCTTGGAGACTTCCCCTGATGTTTCACTCGACCCCCCTTCAGCGATCACCCTGGGCTCAACATCGGTAGATCCTTTATCTGCTTACTCTTCTGTCACCCCTTGTGACAATGCTCATGTGACCCTCCCTTCTCATGATGATGAGTCAGGTAGCTTTGCTGCGTCAGGTGGTCTTTCTTCCACTAGTCACCCCATCTTCTATCACGATGAAGACATTATGGAAGGAATCACCTTCCCTGACTTTATATATTCCCCCTTACATCGACCCCATGCATTTGAACCACGTACACCATGTGGCTATTACATTGAAACCCAATGTTTGGATAAGGGGGCACCCATATTTGAGAGACTAGGAGAAGAAATTCTCCACAACTCTCCTAGTGTATCTGGTTGTGTCGACTTTAGTACCATTATTACGTTGGGAAAAATGCGAGGCGGGGGGGGTGAATCGGTATTTCTGACATATTCAAAACTTTACTTTTCATTCCTTAAAACCATACGCTACTTTCCTTCAGTAAACCGGCGTATATACGCGGATACCCTTTATTAAACTCGCGTATACACGGAGATCTAGATATGTAATTAACTCTTCACTTAGATCATTCAATCATTCATTCATCAGATGTTCAATAAACTGTAAACATGTGCAGTAATAACAGAATAAACCATCACACAAAGCATCACACATGAACACCAGGATTTTTAGGTGGAAACCCAAATCGGGAGAAAACCACCGCTGCAGTTGCTCGGCCTTCAATATTTTATTATAGAGAAAACATCTTACAACATAAGTGCTGGCGCAGACTTGACCAGCACGCAGGCACCCACCTGCGCTCGTTTACCAGCCTCTCCTGGAAGGGAGCTCCAACCCCCTGACTCGTTTACCAGCCTCACCTGGAAGGGAGCTACGACCCCCTGATCTCGTTTACCGGCCTCTCCTGGAAGGGAGCTACGACCCACGGCGAAGGCTACAGCCCTCGGCACTTCTATGGACCACGTTTCATCAATTTTCACATGGATCCAACCACTGCAAAGAACAACACTTGCGAGGCCAAATAAGGACATATTTCCCGGACCGAACCCTTTCCATACTTTTAAGCACAAACATACATCATCGCGGATACATATCAACACGGATCAGATAGCGAAACACGGTCGACAGGATCAGATATTTCATACCCCTTGCTTCAGCAAACCCTAGTTTGCATACGCGCTTTTACTTCACTGATGTCGCGTATATACGCGCTTCCGTCCACACAAACCAGCGTATACCTCGGTGTATATTTTATTGCGCATACGCGCTTTCTCTTCGCTGAAGCTGCGTATATACGCGCTTCCTCCGCGGCGAAGTAGCGTATAGATCTTCAATCATTACAGAGTAGCATACTTCATCAGATCAGATATTCAGTTCAGATCTACCCTTTTTCTTCAGACAGATGTTTGCCTAGATGCTCGCCTCATCACAGATCTAAGCCTTCCATAATCAGATCTAGCAAATACAAGAGAAATTCAGATCTAGATCCTCTTCTTCATCTTTGGTGCATCATACATTCAGATCTATCATTCAAGTGTAACCCTTTCCATTCAGATATACTTCACAGAGAAGTATTCATTCAAGCTCAGACATCTTGCTCTCACTCTCATGATTTGCACAATGAAATTCTTCTTCTTATATAGGTTTTCCTTTTTCAATACCATGAGCCCCTTTTTCAATACCATGGGCCAAAACAATACCATGAGCCCAAAACTACCTGGACGGGGTCAATTAGGCGGATCATTACCCAATACCATGGGTCAATACCATGGTGGTTACCCTTGGTTTTGTACTTTTTGAGCGCTTTAGCCCATACGTGACTTGGCACGTTCTTTTCCGCGTGCATACGCGACTTCACCTAGGAATATCCGCGTATACAAAGAGACATACTCTTTTCATCATGCTTTGAGCACATTCTGAATTCTTTTCTTCATTGCCTTCTGTACACACTGTAGATACATCATATTTTCTTCATCAGGAACATATTCTCTCAAGCACAACTTCATCAAGTAAGTTGTCATCATCTTTAGCAAGTGGGTTGCCTTTCAAGGACAACACTTAGCATCATATTGTCAACAAACATCATATCACATCAGATTTACATCATTTACTAAGTCCATCAAGTCAAGCATAACTTCATCAGGTGGATTGCCATCAAGGACAACACATGTCAACAATCGCATGTCTTCATCTTCATTTAGTGGGTTGCCATCAAGGACAACACTCTGCATCATATTTCCAACAATCTCCCCCTTTGGACTTGATGGCAACCATGATGGTGTTTGGTTACCACAGCAGATAGATATCATGTCACTCTCCCAAATATGTCACATCATTATCTTCTTTTTATTCAAACACCATGTTACTCTCCCCCTTTGACATCAAGGGAAAAGGGCGGATCAAAAAACAACATTCTCCCCCTCATGTGGAAGAAACATTCTGCAGATCTGATATGTGCTGAAGTGGCCAAGCTCCCCCTGAGTTCATGCTGAATCTTCAAACATATTTTTCAATAAAGTACATGATTCAAAGACTTTCCTATCACCAATGACTCATACTTACAACAAATATCCAACCAAGTGGACTTACATATGAGACTCAAGTACCCAACCAAGTGGGTTTACACATTTGACTCAGCTACCCAACCAAGTGGGTTTACAAATTTGACAAGTCCTTACATGACTGAATATTACAATTTTACAACATGGGTCTTAACAAGACCTTTTCATCAAACTACAAATATAGCTTTTAAGACCAACACCGGAAAGACCTCAAGAGAGATTATAAATCAGAAACACCATAATGCCAACAATGCATTATACTCAGCAAAACGAATGCTCCCCCTGAAACTGTGCAACCAAGCAATCTTTCCAAATGACTAAGGCTCCCCCTTAGTTTGTGCATCTTGAAAACTTCCACCAACAAATCATCAAGGCATCTTCATCAAAACATTAGAAACAGAATTATGAGAACTGGAACACCACCAGAGATACCAAACATTATCAGAGATACCAGACAGCACTGCAGCTGTGCTGAAGAATGCTGAACCAACCAAAAAATTGTCAGCAACCAAACATACGCGGTTTTATGTGCAGGAACTCGCGTACATACGTGACTGTGTTTCAGGAAACCCGCGTATCCCAAGCCATCTTCTAAAAATTATGCAGATTTTTTCTTTTGACTGGCAGAGACCACTCCCAGCTTCTGTCTTTGATACTCGAACACTTCCCTGGGCAGAGGTTTGGTAAAGATATCAGCAGCTTGTTCTTTGGAGGTAACATGCTCCAACTTCACTTTTTGCTCAAGCACTTGTTCACGTAGGAAATGATATTTGATGGGAATGTGCTTGGTTTTTGAATGCATGACAGGATTCTTTGAGATACTGATGGCACTTGTATTATCACACATAATGGAGATAGGAGTTGCACATTTGATTTGAAAATTTTGCAAGGTTTGCATCATCCATAGGAGTTGAGTGCGACAAGATGCGGCAGCTACATACTCTGCTTCAGCTGTTGATAAGGCAATAGAATTTTGCTTCTTGCTGAACCAAGATACTAACCGGGGCCCCATGTAAAATGCACCACCACTAGTGCTTTTCCGATCATCAACACTTCCAGCCCAATCTGCATCGGTGTAAGCATGAAGAGTAAGATCAGCATCCTTTGGATACCATAGACCAAAGTCTTGAGTTCCTTGTAGATATTTGAATATCCTTTTGACAGCCTGAAGGTGAGACTCTTTTGGATTAGCTTGGAATCGTCCAACAATCCCAACAGCATGCATAATGTCTGGTCTGGTCCCGGTGAGATAAAGTAGACTTCCAATCATCGATCTGTATTCTGGTTGATTCACAGTGGGAGAATCATCATTAGAACTGAGACTGCATCCGGTTATCATTGGTGTACTTACAGGTTTGCATTCTTCCATACCATATTTCTTCAGAATTTGCTTAAGATATTTTTCTTGTGATAGAAATATACCATCTGCAGATTGATGCACTTGCAAGCCAAGAAAGAATGTTAGTTCCCCAAGTAAAGACATTTCAAATTATTGCTGCATGACAGAAGCAAATTTTTGACTCATAGATTCTTCGTTACTCCCAAAAATGATATCATCAACATATACAACTACAATCAATAGTTTATCATTTTCAACTTTTGTGTATAAGTTGCTATCAGCAGACCCCTTTGAAAATCCTTGTTGATGAAGATATTTGTCAAGACGATAATACCAAGCCCTTGGAGCTTGTTTGAGTCCATACATAGCCTTTTTAAGTCTACAAAAAAGATTTGCATCATTTCCCAAAATGAATCCTTCCGGTTGTTCTATATATACTTCTTCTTCTAGGTCACCATTAAGAAAAGCAGACTTAACATCCATTTGATAAACTTTGATTCGTTGATAGCTTGAGAAAGCAAGAAACATTCTTATGGCTTCAAGTCTAGCTACAGGAGCAAAAGTTTCTTCAAAGTCTATACCTTCTTGTTGAGTATACCTTTTGCAAACCAGTCTAGCTTTGTTTCTTACAACATCCCCATTCTCATTTAACTTGTTCTTGAAGATCCATTTAGTTCCAATGACATTTTTATCATGAGGTCTTGTTACCAAATCCCAAGTGTCATTCTTTTCAATTTGCTCAATTTCTTCATCCATGGCATTATTCCAACATTCATATTTGCTAGCTTCATTGACATTGTGTGGTTCAATTGTGGATAGAAGTGCTTGATGACTAGAAGATCCCACAAAGGTTCTCCTTGTTCGTACACCTGATTCCTTGTCTCCCAAAATCTGAGATTCAGGATGATTCTTTTGAACGTATCTGGATGGAGCTTTTTCAGATAGATCATTTTCAGGTTCTTCATTTGATTCACTGTCTATATCATTTCCATCTGATGTAGAAGGCCATATGTCATCATCATCTTCTTCTGTTGTTTGTTTTTCTTCTTTAGGAGCTACAAGAGACTCGTCAATAACAACATCAATACATTCAACAACCTTTTGAAGCCTCTTATTGTAACATGTGAATGCTTTGCTTGAAGATGTGTAGCCAAGAAGTATCCCTTCATCTGATCTAGGGTCAAACTTGCCAAGTTTTTCATCATTATTTTTGATAAAGCATCTACTTCCAAAAACTTTAAAATGATTTACAGTGGGAGATTTGCCATACCAGAGCTCATATGGAGTTTTATCACTGTTTACCCGGACATGAGCCTTGTTGAGAATGTTAACTGCTGCACGTGCTGCTTCACTCCAGAATATGTTAGGAACATTAGAGTCAGCAAGCATAACTCTGGCCATTTGAACAATTGTTCTATTCATTCTTTCTGCTACACCATTTTGTTGTGGGGTGCCTGCTACAGAGAACTGTCTTTTAATGCCATGTTGTTCACAAAATTCAAAGAATTCATTTGACGAATATTCTCCTCCTCGATCAGATCTAAGACACTTGTTTTTTGAGTCCAATTCATTTTCTACCAGTGCTTTGAACTTCTGAAATTTTTCAAAAGCTTCATCTTTGTGTTTAATAAACGCGATTTCACACATTCTGGAGTAGTCATCAATAAATAGGATATAGTATTCTTCCCCACGTAATGACTTTTTCCTCATAGGTCCACAAATGTCAGTATGAATGAGCTCAAGAGGCTTACTTGATGAACCTTCTTTGGCTTTAAATCGGACTCTGGTCTGCTTACCAAATTGACATGATTTGCATATGGTACTTTCTGGAAGATTGATCTTGGGAAGATCACGAACAGCTTGAAGTTTGCTTGCTTTGTTGATTTGAGAGAAACTCGGATGTCCCAGTCTTCGATGCCATAGCCAATTTTCTGATGATTTGCTTAAGTAACATTGTTCTATGCCGTTGAGTACATACAGGTTGCTTGGATTTCTTTTTCCTTTTATAATGATTTTACCTGTATCAAGATCACGAACCACACATTCTTTGGAACTGAAGAACACTTCTGCTCCTTGATCACACATTTGACTAACACTCAATAGGTTATGCCTTAATCCATCCACATACATGACATCTTTAGCCTTGACTTTTTCTTTTAGAAATACTGACCCTTTTCCTTTAATAACAGCAGGAGTATCATTTCCAAAAGTAACTTTCTTTTCCTTCTCTAGAGCATTATAAGTATGCAGTTTGCTTTTGTCACCTGTCATGTGTCTTGAACACCCGCTATCAATGTACCATTGATTCTCTTCACCCTCAGCAAATAACGTTATCCCACAATTTTCAACCGGTATTTCTTTCCTTTTCCACACTTTAGAGCTTGAGGGAACATGCTCTTTTGGCTGGACCTTGCTCCTGCATTCAGAATCTTCATGACCAAAGTTATTGCAATAAGTACATTCAACTTCATTTTGAAGAGGAGAAAAACTATTATAGGTGTTCTTCTTTGGTTCATCATCCATCCTTATCTTACTTGCTTCTCTGGTCATGATGGTTTTATATGCAACACATTGAACAGCTTTATGACCAAAGTTGTGACATGTGAAACATTGTCCATTGAAGTAGAAATTTCTGTGATCATGAAATCTTCTATTAGACTTTACCTGTTGGTTGTAGCCATTTTGAAAGATCTCCCTGTTTTTGTTTCTTGAATTGAGGTGATCTTGCTTTACCTGTAAAGATCCATTGTTCCCTTGCTGAGTGGCTGAATGTAGAGAACCAGCGGTGGCTGCTTTTAGAGAATTTGGTGCTGATGTCTGAGAAGATTCCCCAGTATATCCAAGACCTGTTTTTATAAAGGGAGACCGTTGTACCTTGATAATTTCATCCAAGGTTTCTAAACTTTTAGCAAATATGAGATTGAGAGAATTCAATTTCTCATTATCCTTCCTTAGACTTACTACTTCACATTCTAGATCCTCCATGCGTTTTTCTCTTGCTTCAAGCTGATTTTTAAAAGTCTCAATGATTATGTTCTTTTCTTCTAGGCTCACTTTGAGTTGAATGTTTTCTTGAAGAAGATTATTGTCTTCTAGAGAATCCACAAAGGTACCCTTTTCTTCTTCACATTCTTTTGCGAGAGCCCATACTTTTGCACCAAAATTCAGCAAGGCTTTTGTATGTATACTTCCCATTGTGACGGATCTCCTTCAAGTGTCCTTCAAGCGATCAAGCTTCTGCAGAAGGACCACGCTCTGATACCAATTGTTGGGAAAAATACTGAGAGGGGGGGGTGAATCAGTATTTACTGCATATTCAAACTTTTTACCTTTTCATTCCTTTAAAACCCATACGCTACTTGTCTGAAGCCAACTAGCGTATATACGCGGATATCCTTCATAAAACTTGCGTATACACAGAGATCTAATTATGCCATTAGTTCTTCACTTATATCATTCCATCATTCATTCATTAGATGTTCTATAAACAGTAAGCATGTGCAGTAAGAACATAATAAACCATCACACAAAGCATCACACATGAACACCAGGATTTTTAGGTGGAAACCCAAATCGGGAGAAAACCACCGCTGCAGTTGCTCAGCCTTCAATATTTTATTATAGAGAAAACATCTTACAAAATATGTGCTAGCGCAGACTTGACCAGCACGCAGGCACCCACCTGTGCTCGTTTACCAGCCTCTCCTGGAAGGGAGCTCCAACCCCCTGACTCGTTTACCAGCCTCTCCTGGAAGGGAGCGCTACCCCCACGTTACTGCGCCTCACTGAAGGGAGTTACGACTGGGATCAAGGCTACAACCTTCAGCACCACCTTGGACCACGTTTCATCAATTTTCACACTGGATCCAACAACTTCAATAGAACACCACTTGCAGGCCACATTTCATCATATTTTCATATTGGACCCTTTCCATACTTTTTAAGCACAAACATACATCACCAACAGATACATATCAACACAGATCAGATAGCAGAAACACAGCAGAACAGATCAGATATTTCATACCCCTTGCTTCAACAAACCCTAGTTTTCATACGTGCTTTTACTTCACTGATGTCGCGTATATACGCGCTTTCGTCCACACAAACCAGCGTATACCTCAGTGTATATTTCATTGCGCATACGCGCTTTTACTTCAGAGAAGCCGCGTATATACGCGCTTCCTCCGCGGCGAAGTAGCGTATAGATCTTCAATCATTACAGAAGTATACTTACCTGGACGATATTCCGGCTCGTATCTACCTTTTGCTCTTCGTAATGATGTTCGCCTAGATGCTCGCCTCATCACAGATCTAAGCCTTCCATAATCAGATCTAGCAAATACCAGAGAAATTCAGATCTAGATCTCCTTCTTCATCATTGGTGCATCATACATTCAGATTTATCATTCAAGTGTAACCCTTTCCATTCAGATATACTTCAGAGAGAAGTATTCATTCAAGCTCAGACATCTTGCTCTCACACTCATGATTTGCACAATGAATTTCTTCTCCTTATATAGGTTTTCCTTTTTCAATACCATGAGCTCCTTTTTCAATACCATGGGCCAAAGCAATACCATGAGCCCAAAACTACCTGGACGGGGTCAATTAGGCGGATCATTACCCAATACAATGGGTCAATACCATGGTGGTTACCCTTGGTTTTGCACTTTTTGAGCGCTTTAGCCCATACGCGACTTGGCACGTTCTTTTCCGCATGCATACGCGACTTCCCCTAGGCCAATCCGCGTATACCAAGAGACATACTCTTTTTCATCATACTTTGAGTACATTCTGAAATCCTTTCTTCATAGCCTTCTGTACACACTGTAGAAACATCATATTTTCTTCATTAGAAACACATTCTTTTAAGCACAACTTCATCAAGTAAGTTGTCATCATCTTCATCAAATGGGTTGCCTTTCAAGGACAACACTTAGCATCATATTGTCAACAAACATCATATCACATCAGATTTACATCATTTACTAAGTCCATCAAGTCAAGCATAACTTCATTAGGTGAATTGCCATCAAGGACAACACATGTCAACAGTCAGATGTCTTCATCTTCATTCCGTGGGTTGCCATCAAGGACAACATCCTGCATCATATTTCCAACATATTCTTCGTCAACAAACATCAGATTTACATCATTTACCAAGTCCATCAAGTCAAGCATAACTTCATCAGGTGGATTGCCATCAAGGACAACACATGTCAACAGTCGCATGTCTTCATCTTCATTCCGTGGGTTGCCATCAAGGACAACACTCCGCATCATATTTCCAACATATTCTTCCACATTTAGAAGAACCTCTAGAGTCCCATATCACTTCAGATCACTTTAGGAACGATACCCCTTATCGGTCCTTCATCTTCCCTCAGCAACCTAGTCTCTTAGACATAGGTTTCCTAGGAGAGCATCAGTTCATTATCTCCAAATCCTCTTTTTGGGATAGTGACACCAGGTATGCCAACCTAAAAAATTAAAGCCCATTTGATCCATATATGAAGTACTAAAAGAGATTGGTAATCCTCCATTTCCTTTCTCAAACTGCATAACCATAATGAAAACAAATGGCGCACCACATCATTAAAATGTGTTTAGATTCCCCTTTTTCTAAATACATTTTTGCATGACCACAACATGCTTGGGGGCACCTGCGCCCCTCAACCATAAAAATATCAGATCTCAGCCAAAAACAGCACTGAAACCCCCTTTCTCTGACAGATCACACTTTTCAAGTCATTTCCTGGGACAGGTTACAATTTTATGCCCAGTACCTGCTACCCAGGTTGTAGAACAGACCCCAAAAAGTGCGACCTGGCCTATTCATGAGCTCTGGGTACTTTTTAGTTTTTAGTTATTTGACACTTCACCAGGACACCTTTTCTCCACGAAGGGTCTATTCACCTCTCCTCCAAATCGAATTTCCTCACTTACAACACTTGTACTTGGGGCACCACTTTGCCTCCTTACTTTTCCTTGTTCGTTTTGATTTTCATCATGATATACCCTATTGTACTCATGTTTTTATGGTCCCCCATTGGACCTTTACTGTGTGGTAGCACCATCGAGTCACCCTTTTTTGTAGCATCCGAGTTGAGTCAACATCGCATTCATGGAGTCTATCTCGAGTCCCTTTGTATCCTGCTATACTCCTCCATCCTTCCTTGCTTGGTTCCCCTCTCGTGTTGCACATTATGGCCTTTAGTCCCATTGTCCCCTATCCCTCATGATATTGCATCAGTCGCTGCCAAGCCATTCATGCCCTTTATGCTCTAACAAGGGAAGTCGTCCATCCGCTACTCAGTATCCCCCATTTCATCATCATCATTAGTGTCCGTCTGTTAGTCGCTCTACTATTTTCTCTCGTGCCTTAGTTGAGGATCCCTTATTGCCTCACCTATGGTGGACCTCCTTCTGTCGACATCAACTCATTTACTCTAGAAGACAGGTCTAGAGGGCGGTGTACCTTGGTTCCAGCTCCTTTCATCATGATCGTGATCCGTATACTTGATGGTCCAGTGATGCAACAACAATTATTGGTGATTCCTAGGTATGTGTGAAATGTATCAACCCTCATGAGGGGGTGGCCCTGCAGGTAGCCCCCCACATGCCCGGATGACCTCTTCATTTCAGCCTTTGATGCAGCTCCTTATATTTGATGATGTCGGCCTTAGCCGCTTGCAGCGCCTTTTTTATTTGCATGTATCAGTCAGACTTTGCGAGCCCTTCCCCGTTTATAGGGGGCATTTGGGTTGTATTTGTATCTCATGTACTCAGATATTATTGTATAAGTCCTGGCTGTTATCCCAGGCACAACATTTATGTGGGATTCATCATTCTATTTTTCTGGCTCGGGTTTATGCCAGCATGTACTTTATCGTTCGATTCCTTGTTTACTGGACATACTATTCTTTTGTACTTTGTCTCGGTGGGCATAGGTATGCCTCCCCCGCTGCCTTTAGCACAGGTACCATTTCATAAACTAGAGGCTTGTTGCACCTGTAAGTCTCGTCTCCTCAGGGTCTAGTCCTTTAGCACTTTAGACTACCTTACATTTCTCTCTCTAACTTCCCTCTTGCGGTCTAGTGATTGAGTTCTTACAACGTACTTCGGTCATACGATTTACTGCTAACACTTGTACGGTGGGGGGCAATCTGTTACACCATTTTTTGGTCATCTAATCCATTATCATTAGATGGACCTAAGTACAACATGTAAGACCAATTTTACCCTAATTAAAATTTCTTTCACTATGTGAAATAACTTAGTAAAACACCTTTATTAAGTTGTCTATGGTCTAAACAGGAAACCCCAAAAGGAAATAATAAACAAATCTATATTTGTTTATATTTCCTCAAAGAATAATTAGTTAAACATCAATTTAATTATTATTCCTAGTCATATTTAACCCAAAACAAGGAAATCAATTAAATAAATCCTTATTTATTTGATTATTTCCTAGGAATAAGTTATTTAATCCTTATTTAAATAATATTCCTAGTTAAATTTGACTAAATCATTTATAATAATTAAATAAATCATTATTTATTTAATTATATTTCCACCATTTCCTTAAAATAATAAATAAATCATTTATTTATTTATTATTTATAAATAAAGGAATTGACCCAAGTCAAAAATCCTTTTCCTTCCAACAAATATAATAAAATATTCCTAAAAGGTGGTTCTAGAATTTGATTAATAATATTTTATTCATGCACCAAGTTCTAGACCGCCCTAATATTTTGTTATAAATAGAAGGGTTTTCCCATTCATTATTCACATTTTCATTTTATTATATCACTCTGGATCTATACTCTTGGTCTAACTTTAAGCCATTATCATTGTCACATTCTTCATCACTTGCTTTGTGAGCTCCCTTTGAGTTCTATGTTTGTCTGGGTTTTCTACACCAACAAGAGAGAGAAATTTTAGATCTGAAATGCTGAGGACTTTCAAGAACCCATCCCATTGAGGAGAATTGGAAACACCTTTCTTGTTTTCCTCTCAGGTGAACCTTTTTAATATAAAAATTCTTTCAAATATATTGTTCTTGTCTTGTCTATTGGATGCATGGAGCAACATTTTATTCTCACTGCTTAATGTCTTTTATGCCTAGATTTGGATTTGTGCAGCTTTATTTGGATCACCTAACTGCAGATTTAAAGATATTGGCAGCCATAATTGATGTTAGGGTTATTTGTTATGCGTAGCTAAAGTGGTCTTTTTCCGATGAAAGATTCATACTAACACAACCCTTGAATACCAGCACTGAACAAACAGATACCAATGTAGCCACTGTAATCATCAGTGAGTCAAACCTGAATGAAAAACAACTAAATAATGAAGATGCACTGATCATGGAAAGGCAAGAAAGTATGGAGGCTTCTTCCTCACATTCAGCTGAGGAGAAGTATTTGGATATTAAGGAGAAATATAAGAAAATCAAATTGAAGAATGAGGAAATCAAAACTGAAATATATTCTCAGTTTTTGAAGAAAAATCCAGGTAATCAAAACAAATTCTTATCAGCATTTGATTATTCAACTAAAAAATTGATTATGTCAGTATTACAACCCACGGTATCAGTGCCAAAGACAGTTGCTGACTATAAGAAAGTTGATATGGAAGTAGCTACAGACAAAATCCATGAATTGGATCAGATTGAGTTTCATATGCAAACCTCAGAGATGCTCTATTCCAAAGTCACAACAAGAGCTATGAGTGCTCATAGGCTTCAAAATACCATCTATAATATGTGGGACTAAATGAAGATGGATAAAGCTTCATTATATGAAAATGATCTAAGGATAAAGGCCTTAGAAGATTTAGTATTACAGGTAGGATATGATCCAAAAAACATCAAAGCAGCAGAAGTATTGGTTAAAAATAAAAATGAGGACATAGCTGCCTTGAGGAAACAACTCAAGCTTCCTCAAGGTGAGAATCCTTAGACAAAGGAGGTTTTACAGGATTAAAAGGAAAAATATGAAATGATGAGTTTGATACTTCAACTAACAGCTCAAATTAAGGAAATGGAAGTACAAATGGACCAGCTTGTCCAAGAAAAGGAGACAGTTGAAGAACTAGTAATTCCCATAGTCATCCCAGTCATCACAGCAGCAGTGCCTTCGACTTTAGGAGAAAAATTGGCACCCAAAGATCCACTGGAAACTGCAATGCTAGTGACTTCTTCAACAACTTTAGTAACTGAATCTTCTACAATAGTGTTGCCACCTACAGATGAAAGTAGTCAACTAGTAAAATAAATGGAAGAGATGTCCTTGAAGACAAATGAAATCAATAGATTGACAAAGATAATTGAAAATCTTGAGAAGACAAACAAATCAACTCAGATTGATGCTAAAATACATGAACAAAATGCCCACATATTGAGTGAAGAATTAAAGAAGCTATAGAAAGAAATAAATCTCAAGGATCAGATATCTTACATAAAAAATTACCTACGGAATAATGTAATTGAAGCCATCAATGATGTAGCGCCTTCAATTCAGGTGATTTTTGAGCAGAGAGCTATTATTGGCAGCCCAAGCAGAGATCCAAAAAACAAAAGCTGATTTAGCTGATAAACCAGAATAGGTTGTAAGGTTAATCAATTTCCTTAACAACAAGAATATATAGGGACTAGAAGAGCTAAAAATCAATGACATGACAACAACAATCCTAGAAATTAGGAAAGTCACCACCAAAATAAATTTGATGAGGCAACTTGAAGAGAAATGTGAAGGAATGAATACTGCTATAACTAGATTCATGGTTAAATTCACCAATTTAATGCCTCAAAATGATTATGACAAGAAGATAAGAGAACATGCCAAGGAGCAGGTGAATAAGCCAACATGTCAAGGTATTCCCATAGGAAAAGTATCGTTAAGAAGTTTTGAAGATTTGTTTTATTTGCAGTATGAAATCAAGCACTTATTTGTCATCAATCCTACATTTGCTAGGTACACTGAGGCTAATGAGAATTTTAGGAAACTCAATAATATTCAAATTCCTAAATATGAGGATTGGCAAGCATTGATTGATTTTCTATAAAGAATGAAAGGCAAACAAATGAAGAAGAAAAAATATGTTTACTGTTTTCACTGTCAAAACAGAATTTACAGTAGTAAAGAAGCATCACTAAAGGTAAAGAGTATCTAAAATGAAAGAGTATCAGTGAGAAAGAGTATCAGCGAGAAAGAGTATTAGTGAAGGCAAGTTAGATTCTAAAAAATATCTAAAAAGCTAGCAAAGAGGACACATAAGAAGCCAACTGCTTCTTATCTTAAAACAATTTCTATTTATTTTGAATAAAATAGGACAACTTGCTAATTTTTGAAGCAAGCTGTCACTATTATTGTTGTAAGATATTTTATTTTCCTAAGTTAATTCCTATAATTCATCTAGGATATTTTGTCAAACATTATGTATAAATACTTCACTCTTTTGAAGTATTTTGGTGTGGAATAAAATTGTTGGAGATTACTATAGATATTTTGTTGACTTGAAGGCTTTGGATTTCGATTTTGAGTAGCAGACTGGATCACCTACTTGCCATCATACTTCAAGATCCCTATGGTAAGCTATCTGGAGTGAAGTACTCTCTTAAACTTTTCATTGTTATCTTGTTTTGTTACAATCACACATATGTGTTTTAATTCTAAATCTGAATGTATAACTAGGAGTATTACTACAGGACATGTTAATAGCACCCTGTTTTTAACTAGTTATCATTTCTTTTCTTTCTTCTGATTTCCAGTGTAGGGAACCCTTAATTTCTCCCTCTCTTGTTTGAGCTCTATCTTCTACTTCCCTTTTCTAGATTTAAGGATTCTTAAGTGCCCTTTATGCTGATAATACCATCTCAAAAACAAATTTCCCAAGATCTCCAAGGGTTATCTACCTTGCCCTGTAGATATTTGATCTTTTAGGCCCTGATCCCAGTTCTGTTAGCTTGACTTAGACTCCATAGCCCAATGGACAAGTAAATTTCCCTCTATCTACCCTCAAAGTGAAATTTTCCCACCAAATCCAACAAAACCAAACCAAATTTGCACTTTAATAACTAGCCTAATATTCACAAATTAAAACAAAGTTAGAATTGAAAGAGAGAGCCCTCTCTGATTCCTAGGAAGGCTAGATCCTAGAGTTTGAAGTAGGTTTGTGGTTACCTCTAGTATTCTTTGACTAAAAACCAAAATCCCACAACTTAAGAATTTACTGGAGTGATAACATAACTGGCGACTCCACTGGGGAAATAACCAGTCCTTAGTCATAAAATTAGTCTTAAAGGAAACATTTAAATCATCCTTTTACTTTAAGATTGTTTTTATAGGTTGTGGGTATTGAAAAATTGTAATTTTGTCTTCTAGGAAAACCTACTATACCAAGTCTAACCCAGATCCTAAGCCTGTTTCTATAGTAGATAACCCAGACCGAATTGGTAAAAAAAAAAAAACAAACAAAAAACTTAGAGGCTAAAATCTCATTAATAAGAGTCAATTCATTACCAAGTGAATTAGTAAGTCTATAAGATATTGATTTTGATCTGAAATTTGAGCATTCATTATTTAAAAGTAAATCTGAAAGTGATTTAAAAACTGTTGTTTTAGACCCCGCTTTTATTTCATTTTTTAATGAAAAACATAAATCTATTGCAGTAAGTTCTAAATCTAAGAAAGATGAATGTCAGACCAAAGTTGAAGAAATTAATGTTACTATTCTAAAGGATATTGATGAAGCTACTGAATTATCTCATTTATTGACTTATGCAAACAGACCTTCAGTTTATCAATTACATACTACAATAATTCCAACTAGAGATTCATCTCTTTATGTTGTTACATCATTCATAAATTCTACCACCAGCTCATCTACAGATCCATTCATCCCTAGGTTACCTCTACAACCTAGAGTATTATTTCCACCAATCACTTCATCCACTATATCCATTAGTTCACCTTTTTATTTCTTAAATACATCATCCTCATTTCCCAACACTTCAAATACAATCTATATTTCATCCACTATCATTTCCAGCACAGCTCCAAACAGTTCTACGTTACCTCCTAGTCAAGCTAAGCTTCAAGCTATGGCTGCTAGATATGCTCCCCTTGTCCTACCACATCAGCTTCATGATATGCCACAAGAATATCAAAATAAAATACCATTATTTGATGGCACTACCCAATATACTGCTCAGCAACATATTACTAAAATGACATACTTCTTTTAAATTTATGAAGTTGATGATTCAGATGTTCAAATGACACTGTTTGCACAAAATTTAACATGAGCAGTTAAGAAGTGGTTTAAAGATTTAGCTGTTGGTAGTGTAACTGATTTAGTTGTCTTTTTTACGTTGTTTTTAAATAAATGGGAAAATAAAAAGAACCCTCTCCAAATTTTGTCTGAATTTGATTCATTGAAAAGAGCTCCAAATGAGTTAGTCCAAGCTTACTGCACCAGATATAATAGTGTCTATAATTATATCCCTGCAAATATTAAACCTACTCCTTATTCCGTTTTTCTCAAATTCCCTGATGGATTTGACACAGATATGGCTTACCAATTAAGGGAAAGAGATGAAGACACCTTAGAAAAAATGCAAACTGATGCAGTTAGTGTAGAAGTGAACATTCTAGCCAGAAAAGCTATACTTAAAATGAAAGAAGAGTGACCATTAAAGAAGAAAATGCTAATTTAGACACAAAAATGGATGTTATAGCTAAAAATTTAGAAAGAGTGATTGATAGACTAGATAATATGGAGAGAAGACCTCAGTGGGAAAACCAACAACAGATTAGAAATCCCAATTTTAGAAAAAACATAAATTCTGGAAAAGAAAAAGAAACATCCTCTGACCAAACAATTAGGTCACCATTCCAACAGAACTATGCTGAAAGTTCTCAGAATAATAATGATGATGAGGAGGATACAATTAATATAATGGAAATCAATGACAACAATACTATTTTCCTTACTCAGGAAGATCAGAAATTGTTTGAACTTCAACAATTTAAATTATATTCTAGTGAATCCTTTGATTATAAACAAGGTTATGACTATGAAATAAATGAAATACATAGCTGGTATAACCTTAGAAACAAGAAAGAAAATGAGTCTTCTACTAAGAAAACTTCCCAAAATCATAATCAGAAAACAGTAGAAGCTCCCAAAACAAAATTTTTGCAAATTATCCGAAGTGAAAATAAGCAAAACTCAAATTCTTCCCAAAACATTTCTAGTCCTAAGAAAGCATCAGGCCCTAAAATTGTTTATATTATTGATGAAGTTTCTCGAGCTACAAAATACTCACAAAAATCTACTACTACTAAAGCTTCTAATTCTGTAAAAACAACAAATTTAGATCCCAAAAAACCTTTTGTTGATCCTAAAACAGTAGACCTAAAAATTGTTGCTTCAAAAACATCTGTTGAAAATTCTAAATCAGAAAGAATATCTACTGCTTCACAAACAATCCTTGAAAATAAAGTTAGAAGTAGTAAAACACAAGAAACACAAATAGAGAATCCTAAAACAATTGAAAATGAAAAAACAACTGTAGAAAAGCAAGATAAACCAACACAAACTATAGTTACCACAGAAGAACTAATTCAAATCAGTAAAACCAAACCTACATTCAACATACAATCAGAAATTGCAAAGCTTAAAATACCAATCCCTTTGACTGAATTGGTAAAAAATGACTTGTATAGATCAACCATAACTGAAACATTAAATATGAATGATGGAGAAGACTCCATAAATTTAAATTATTATCATCCAGAGTTGATTTTTGGCCCAAATGTAAATGGAAAATATGCAGATGGTGCATTTCCTCCATTTTATATCAGTATCACTATTCATGATCAAATTTTACATAACACAATGCTAGATTCAGGAGCTTCCTAGAATCTAATGCTAAAAGCCATCATGGAAACTATGAATCTAGAAATTACAAGGCCATACAAATATTTGTTTTCTTTTGACTCGAGTAAAGTTAAATGCTTAGGTTTAATCAATTATTTGTGTGTAACACTAGTTCAATACCCTAGTAAGAGTATATTAATGGACATTGTAGTAGCTAATATCCCGCCAAAATATGGTATGCTACTTTCTCGCTCACGGGGAGTAAAGTTGTAGGGATCTCTACAATTGGACATGTCTTATGCTACTATATCAGTGTTTGGCCAGCCTAAAAAGTTATATAGGGAAACATTAATGAAATACATGGTCAGTAGTGCTGAAATATCTATAGATTACCCCATTTACTCTACACCAACTAATATAAAAATTTGATCATGAATAGTGCAGATGGTGCAGTTCCTCCATTTTATATCAGTCTCACTATTCATGATCAAATTTTACATAGATAGCTTAGAGAAAGTAGAGATTGAAGAAATTATTGAAGATGAATCAGACATATTGAATCTTAAGGATAATTTTTTACCTAAAGGTTTAACCCCCTTAGAAGATATTTTTGACTCTAATGATGTAGCTAGAAAACCAAAAATGGAGCCAATAAGATCTGACATAGAAGAATGTAACATTGGTACAGAGTCAAAACCAAATATAATCAAACTGTCCAAAATTTTACCTCAACACTAAAATGATAAATATATTGAGCTTTTAAAGGAATATCAAGATGTGTTTGCTTGGAGTTATGAAGATTTAAAATCTTATGATAAAAACATAATCCAACATGAAATTCCAATAAAAGAAGATCAAAAGAAATTCAAACAAAAGTTGAGAAGGATTAACCCTGTTCTATTACCTTGTATTGAAAAAGAAGTTAAAAGAATGTATGATGCCCAGATGATTGCACCAATCAGATATTTTGATTGGGTTTCAAACCTAGTTCTTACAAGAAAGAAAACAGGAAAAATTAGATTTTGTTGACTTTAGAAATATTAAAAAGTATACTTAAAGGATAATTACCCTTTACCTAAAATGGACCACATATTACAAAGGGTAGTAGGTTCTTCAAGGATTTCATTGTTAGATGTTTTTTCAGGATACAACTCAATCCCAACTCAAGAATAAGACCAAGCTAAAACAACATTTTTACTACTCCTTGGGGCACTTTTATGTATGTAAAAATGCCTTTTGGTCTAATGAATACAGGAGTAACCTTTCAAAGGGCCATGGACATAGCCTTTGCAAAGGAAATACATGATTTCTTAGTAATTTACTGAGATGACATTATTGTGTTTTCCAAAATAGATAATGAAGACTTGGATCATTTGAGACAAGTTTTTATTAAGTGTAGGAAATATGGAATCTCTTTAAATCCTAAGAAAAGTCTATTTGGATTAGAAGAAGGTAGTTTACTTGGACATATAATCTCAAAATAAGGAATTAGGATAGATCCTGCTAGGATAGAAGCAATTATGAACATAAACCCACCAAGAAACATCAAAGAATTACAAGCCTTTTTAGGTAAGATAAATTTTTTAAGAAGATTCATATATAATTTAGCTGAGATAACTAGAGAATTGAATAACATGCTAAAAAAATATCTAGTTCTTAGATGGAATGTTGAGGCTAAACAATAATTTTACTCTATCAAACAAGCCTTAACCAAAACCCTTGTCCTAATAAGTCTCGATTTTAAGAAAGATTTCATGATTTTTTCATTTGCTTCAGAACACACCATTGCTGCAGTTTTATTGTTGAAAAATGACCAAGGATTTGAACAACCAATAGATTTTTTCAGTAAAGCCCTTAGAGATTCCCCTTTGAAGTATAACATTATGGAAAAACAAGCCCTAGCCTTAGTTAAGGCCATTAAAGACTTCAGCGTTTATATTCTCTACTCACACATTATTTCCTATGTCCCAAATTCTGTAGTTAAATACATTCTTACTTAGGATGGTCCTGATGCAAGAAGAGGTAAGTGGATTTCCAATATATTAGAATATTACATAGAGATAAAACCCACCAAGCTCATTGAAGGTCAAGGGTTAGCCAGAATTGTGGCTGAATCCAATTGTAATGCCCTAGACATAAATTTTATTGCTCAAGTAGATGATTAGGAAGAGATGGCAACTCCATCGACTAGTGAAGCCTTTTCACACTCACCTTGGTATACAGATATTATATTTGTACTCCAAAACTTAAAAGCTCCTCCTAGATTGTCAAGAACCAAAGCTAGATTTTTGAAACTTAAAGCAGTAAGATTTTGTATCTTAGATAATGTACTTTTTTTGGAGAGATCATAGTGGGATTTTATTAAATTGTTTAATAAAGGAAGAAGCTGACAAAATACTTGAATAATTTCATGTAGGTGACTGTGGAGGAAATTTATACTGGAAAACTAATGCAAACAAGATCCTAAGAGCTAGTTTCTACTGGCCTACCTTGTTTGCTGATGTCAAAAAATATGTTACTTCATTTCATAAGTGCCAAATTTTTTAGGGTAAGAAGAAATTATTACCCCTCCCATTAAAGCCAATTTCAACTGAAATGCCATTTCAACAATGGGGTTTAGACTTCATTGGTGAAATTCAACCCCCTATTTAGGCCAATATAAGTGGATTTTGAAAGCCACTGATTATTTTACCAAGTGGATTGAAGCCATACCCTCCAGACAATCCATAGATATTGTCATTATTTCCTTCCTAGAAAACAAAATCCTTTCAAGATTTGGGTGCCCTCAAAAGATAATTACGAACAATGCAGCAGCATTAAAATCCAAGAAAATGATTGAATTTTTCCACAAATACCATATTACGGTAGGCCACTCTACTGTATATTACCCCCAAGGTAATGGCCTAGATAAATCCTCAAACAAAAGCCTTGTAAATATCGTCAAAAAATTACTTGAAGACAATAAAAAGACTTGGAATAAGAAGTTAGTTAATGCCTTATGGGCAGATAGACTTACTACTAATAAATACATTGTACTCCACCTTACCAACTATTTTATGGAATGGTTGTTGTTTTTCCTTCCTCCCTAGGTGTACCAGTGATGAAAATTATCCAATAATTACAGGTTGAAACAAATGACATCCAAAGAAGAATCAATCAAACTATTCACTTGCAACAAACAAGGGAAGAATTTTATGTCAAATCTCAAGTCATTCAGGATAAGATCAAGAAAAGATATGATAAAAATACTGAAGTGGATGATTTTTACATAGGAGATAAAGTTTTAAAATGGGATTCTAGAAGAGAAGAAAAAGGAAATCATGAAAATTTGATTTTCTATGGAAAGGACATTATGTAATTTATGGATATAGAGGTAATAATGCTTTCTTTCTAAAAGAATTGGATGGAACAGATCTACAAGAAGGACCAGTTAATGGCAGAATGCTGAAGCACTACTACTCACCTGAGTTAACCAATAGTTAGTTTTTATTCACTTTGATCATTATACATATACATTGCAAAGTTTAGATTGGATTGGATGTTTCCTTAGAAAATTTGAAGCCCGAAGAGAAGGCCCTGAGCTTTGAAAAGAAAATATCATAAATATGAATAAGTTGCAGATACCATAAGACATTTACAGGATCATCACAGTCAAATTTCAAAGGCTACTAGTCTCAGAGTTCTTGATATTTCACCAGGAAATGTCATCCCCATGTGGAGCCACTATTAGGGTCCTATAATAGTAGGGTTCATAAAATTTTGAAATGAATTTGATAAGTCTTGTAAATATGTGCATACCTTGCTTTCTACAAGTTGTTTTCTCATATTTTGAAAAAATGAAAAATAATAAAAAATCAAAAAGAGGATAAAAATTCCTAAAAGAAAGATCAAAAGACTTAGAAAAACATATACCCCAAAAGAAAAAATAAAGATAGAAATAAGACCTGAAAGTGAGCAAGTCCAAATGCCACTACTTTTACTTTTACTACAAAAATAATGATTATGTGCAGAGTGTCAATAAATGCCATAATCCATGATCAGTTAAATAGTTTAATCTTAACTTTTCATGTTTTCAATTTCATGTTTTAGATAGAGAATAAACATTTGTCAAACAATTTAAACTTGACATATCAATATATTGGTAGAGAATAATGAGGAGCTAAATAGTTTAATTTGAGCCCTTGGATGAAGTAAGGTATATTTAGATAGTTTTATGCTTTGAAAGAAAATGTTTTAAGGTTGCAAGCCTAAATGCACTTGCAAAATAAAGAAAAAATGCTAGAAATAAAAGTTGGGTAGGTAGAAAGCAGTGGAGCAATCATGTAAATAGTACATCATCGGGAAAAATCACTAATTTCCCCTCCCCTATGAGTATTCAGTATTCTAAGCTATCAGTCAAACATGCTCAGAGCATTTCTCTGACTTTTTTTGGGACCGGACCCAACGCTCTATGACTGGTTAGTTAAAAATATTGAGTTCTTATGTTAAATCCCCATTTATCATCATGTACCCTTCATTCATACATTAAAACCCCCTTTTCCTAAGTAAGCACATATTCTTGCTTAGTAAAATTGTAATCCCCATATAATTAACTTCATCTCTTCATAAGCATTCATAAAAACCCACAAAATTAAATTTATACTAAGTATTGGCGAAGGAAATATAAAGATGAGCAATGCTTGATTTTGTAATATACCTAGAGATAATATGTATTTTGTTTTACACTACCCTTTCATATTAGCCTTTGACATATTTCATTAAATCCCTAAAAGATACCCTTTCCTAGTTATTAATTCCCTTATATTCAATAAACCCCAAAAACCCACTATTATAATGTTTAAGACCAAAGTCTATTATCCATGTGTGCAAATGAAAAATCCCAAGTTATAAAGCCCTTTGGTATAAACTATATTTATTTGTTTTACCCCGCCCCTATCATTTAAAAAACCATTCAAAAAGGTTAAAAAAGTATAAAATATAACATTACACACATATGTGAAACATTTTTTTATCAAATGTTGCAAACCCAACCCGCCATATATATACCAATGGATACGGCTTAAAAAACCTTGTTTAAAAGCGCCTTTGCAATAATATTTTATCCCGCCGTTGTGTATAAATAAACCATTACATATATGTTTTATATATTTTAACCCCTCAACCATATCATAAAAGGTTTGAACATATTATAAACCCCAACGAATTATATACCCTTCCGCTGCATTTAATCCACCCCGGTACCACCTTTCCACTCCAATGCAACTCCCGAAACAATCCTCACCGTTCACTTCAAACCTTTTGATCTGACAGTCGACGTTTGATATCGCATAGAAAAGGTGCACGACTGCCCTTAGGCAAAAGCCACGTGAAATGGATGGTTTCCCACTGACCCTTCCCCTACACGTGGCCTCTCATCATTGGATCATGTGGGTTTTGATTAAAACCATTTAGCACTAAAAAGCTACGCGATAAACCGCCGATTTTCAAAGACTATGTAATTAGAAACCGTTTCCCACCTGATGTGACCTGCATTTAATACCAAAGGGTTAATACAACCAAAATGTTTATTAAACCTTTGTATATGCATTTTATTCTATATTGCGCGTTTAAATGATTTTTTTTTCCTTCCTGACTATATATGCCTGCAAAAGCCTCTAATAGCCATTTTAATGCCCAAAACCTCCGAATTCACCAAAAGAAACCTGTAAAAATTGCTAAGGAGCTGCACATTGTTCCATTTCAACTGCTGAAAGCCATCAAATCAAACAGAGACTAAAGAAACCCTGTTAAAGCCAATTCCTCCATATAAACAGGTATTCTTCTGAGATTCAAACCTGCAACTAAATTCAAAAAACCTTTCTTAAAGATAAAGAATCAGTTCAAAGTCAAGAAATCAAGTAATTAAAATTTCCCAAAAGTCTGAGAAACAGGCCAAAATCTGGTAAAATTTTTCCAGAAACCCTAGAATCTGCTGTGCACCATTTTCAAGGATATTTATCAGTTTTTCACAACTTTAAGGGTCAATTTCAAGCTCTAAAAGGCCAAAAATCCTCTGTAGGTGCCCTAACCTTCTATAAATCCTTTTTTCAACATATTTGTAGCCCATCTTGTAGTCAAAAACTCATGAACCCCTGTTTTCTATTTTATACCAGTTTTTAAAGCCTCATAACTTATTTGAGAGACCTAATTGAGCATAGAATCCAAAAAGACATTCTGTTTTGCCGAATTTGCCTAATCAAGCCTCTATTATAGTAAAATTGCCTCTATAAACAATTTAAACTTGTAGAAGCTAATCAAAATGCCTAAAAAACAGAGTGTAAACAAGTCTGAGGGTTCTAAAACTCCTAAACCTACTCCTACCATGACTCCAAATACTGCAATTGTGGTCAATCCATTGCAACCTCCAGTTGTTGATATTGAGCATATTCCCCTTGCTGATATTGACTACAAAATAGCTGATCCCATAGTTTAATTCAATCTCCTAGATATCCACAATTGGTGTTTTGAAAAATCTTTAGATGATCATGAAGAATTTCACATTTGGGAATCCAATTTACCCAAATATGTAGTCCCCCTGACTCACCCTTGTCAAGAAATTATCAGATTATGCCACCAATACTACATTCCTGAACAAAGAGCTATTGTGAATGCAAATAAAGAGTTCCTATTTACCATCACTGCAGAGTCAATAAATCAAATGTTGCAACTTCAACCAGACCCCAAGCAATACCTTTGTCTATTGAAGCCATCACTAAGCTACACATTGGCTTAGATTTCCCTAAAAGGTTTATGATTTTTCAAACTTTCATGCCCCTGCATGTTGAAATTCCCAAGTTAAACCCTCCTTATTCAACTGCCAAGTTCCTTGAAGGATCAAGGCATGTAATATCCATGCTTTCCTTCATACTTGGGTATTTCACTGATGAGCACATTGATGAGTCTGACTTGGGATTTTTGTCAACATTTTCCCCAGGTCAACCACCTTCAGTTATGTTTGACTACACTGGTTTCATTCCTGATAGTATTCACTATCAATTGGCTAATTTACAGCTTGAAGGAGTATTCAGATATACCTCCTATCTTTTCCACTTGTTTCTATTCTTTCAATCAGAGAGCTTTCCAATTTCACTTCAAAAGTTGGATATAGAAGGAAAACCTCTATCAGTTATCTTTTGGACATCTATACTCAGAAAAGAAGGCAGATAATTCAATTATTTAGAGTTTTCAAAGTTGTTTGTACATCTATTTATCACCATCTTGACAAAAACAGAGTAGCCTAGAATCAGTGAGGAAATGAAGAAAATATTGCAGCTATCAGAGCAAAGAAAATTGGGTGATTGGTATTTGTATGAGAAATTCACTGAAATCAGAGTTTTTGGTTCTAACTTGTTGCCTTACAAGTTACCCAAGCATCCAACAATGAGGATCTATGCCTTAGAATACATTAGGAAAATCCTAAATTCAGATTCAATTAATTTCATGGCAGCCACAAAGAAGACCCAATTCAAACTCAAAAATCAAATTGGGCCTTTCATATGTAATCAAAGAGATGTAGAAAAAGAAGCAGCAAGTCAATTACTGGAAAATAAATTAGAAGAAAGCTTCCCATGGAATTATGATCCACAAGGGATCTTAAGTAAACTAAGGGTAAAATATAAATTGACACCCTTTATCTATGAGTCAAAGCCAGAAATAGAGAAGTTTGCTAATCAAATTGAGTGGGTTGAAAACACTTTAAAAGAGGCAGTTAACCAAAGGAATACTAGTCATACTATGGAAATTTCCAAATAGCCAGAGACATCCACTAAGAGAATCAGAGAAGAAGGAGCTTATACTGCAGAGACTACAACAGAAACAAATTTTAAAATCATTTACAACAAGAGGCCAAAACTGGATACAATAGCTAAAGGTAAAGTAAAAATAGATGTTGAAGAAGCACAACCCTTGAATACCAACACTGAAAAAACAGAGACCAATGTAGCCACTGTAATCAACAATGAGCCAAACCAGAATGAAGAACAACTAAATAATGAAGATACGCAGATCATGGAAAGGCAGCAAATTATAGAGGATTCTTTCTCACATTCATCTGAGGAGAAGGATTTAAACATTAAGGAGAAATACAAGAAAATAAAATTGAAGAATGAGGAAATCAAAACTGAAATATATTCTCATTTTGAAGCAAAAGCCATGTAAGCAAAACAGATTCTTATCAGCATTTGATTATTCAACTAATAAATTTATTATGTCAGTATTACAACCCACAGTATCAATGCCAAAGACAATTGTTGACTATAAGAAAGTTGATATGGAAGTAGCTATAGACAGAATCCATGAATTGGATCAGATTGAGTTTCATAGGAAAACCTCAAAGATGCTCTATTCCACAGTCAAAAAAAGAGCTATGAGTGCTCATAGGCTTCAAAATACCATCTCTAATGCAAGACCAAATGAATATGGATAAAGCTTAACTATATGCAAATGATCTAAGGATAAAGGCCTTTGAAGATTTAGTATTACAAGTAGGATATGATCCTACAAACATCAAAGCAACAGAAGCATTGGTTAAAAAGAAAAATGAGGACATAGCTGCCTTGAGGAAATAGCTCAAGCTTCCTCAAAGTGAGCATCCTCAGACAAAGGAAGTTTTACAAGATCAAAAGGAAAAATATGAAATTATGAGTTTGATACTTCAACTAACAAATCAAATTAAGGAAATGGAAGTGTTGAGTCTCAAATCTGCATCTTTTCCATACACCATTCTAGACCTTTTTCATTCACCTGAACCTTCCCAGTTGTCAATATCATTGTATATTAATTGAAAAAGAGCATCTAAAATGGTTTTTAACTATATTTTGTGTCTGCTGTTTGATTTAGATTTTTTCTCATTTAGCTGCGGAATCTTGCCACTTTCCGCAGCTGCTGCAACTTTCCACAACCATTTTGTGAAAGTCTATGTTACAGGTGTCCTCAGGAAAAACGAGCCACATGGGCAAGTCAGAAATGATGTGGACATGGATCGTGTCCTATTGGCTTGAGCAAATTCACTTAAGGAAGCTGCGGTCAAAGGTGGCCAAGTGGAAGTCAACCGTAGAGTCCCACGGTGACAGGACTCTGTTTCTCGTCACGTGAAGATTCATATGGCCGTTTCTGAGTTGCGGGAGACACATCAACACCTGTACACGGCTCCATAGCTGAATCCAACATCCACTCTGCATAGATTTACTCCTCAACGTGGCCATGATCCTAGATCTCTGGACGTAATGGTTTACGTGTTCTCCATCAGCACAAACTTTAGGGAATTAGTTATATTTCCTTTGTTATAAATAATGCGTTTGCATACACATATTAGATTAGTCTCCATTAGCTTCCAGATAGCTCTGTAATGTAATTACGTTGCCACTGTGCCGTAATATCACCTTTCTGTTATGACTGCATTTTAATATATAAGAAGACTCTGTTCCCAAGCGTAATTCATACTTGAAGTCTGTTGCCAAGGCTGGTGTAGAGGGCCCCTGCACACGCTGAGGTTTTGTGCATTATTGTATAGTTCTTGTTTTATTTCTTTAAGCTCATTGTGCCATAATTCATTCATATGTTTATACATTGCATCTTTCATAATGTATATGCTTCATTTCTGTTTATAATCTTTTATGCTTTACATTTTACTTCTGTCTTTCATGTTTTGTGTTATTGTTAACTGATCAGTGTTCTTGTTTCAGGTTATAAATAGGCAGCCCGGGCATTTTCATAACTTTTTGACTAATGACATGGAATTAATATTGTTCTGCTGCTAATTTACTTTTCCTAGTTTCTGTTTAATTTCAGTACTGCTTTGTTTATTTCAATCTTGCATATTTGTTTCAGTAGTTAGATTTAGATATATCAAATTGTTCATATCATTTTCAGTTACCTCCGAAAGCCACAGCTGGACTGATGGTGAGGGATTGAATTATGAATGTGTAGTTTGATATTAGTTTACTTTCTGCAAGTTAGATATATTAAATTGCTCATGACATCTTCAGTTACCTCCGAAAGCCACAGCTGGACTGATGGTGAGAGATTGAATTATGAATGTGTAGTTTGATATTAGTTTACTTTCTGCAAGTTAGATATATTAAATTGCTCATGACATCTTCAGTTACCTCCGAAAGCCACAGCTGGACTGATGGTGAGGGATTGAATTATGAATGTGTAGTTTGATATTAGTTTACTTTCTGCAAGTTAGATATCGGGTTACTCAAGTTGTTTATGGTTACCTCCGAAAATCATAGCTAGACTAATGATGAGGGATCAGAAGATAAGTTGATGTAATTTGATTTAGATTTACTTTGTTGCAACTTTTGGATTTCTTTAAGCATAGTTTCTTTTGTGTTTGAACAGCAGCAAGGATAATGAGTTTCATGATCGGTAGTTCATTGTTTGTTTGACTAGAGTAGTGATGCAATTTCATTTTCTTTGAAGAATTAATTTTGTCATTGTGTGTTTTTAAAATTCTTTTGAAGTTTGGAAAATCATTAGAAAGACATTATTGTCTTGAATATTCGTCTCCATACTTGTTTTTTAGAATTTCACAAAAATCCAAAAACGACAAAAAAGTAAGAGATAGGTTATCTTGCACATATAGTGCGCCACACTTAAATCAGCTTACGAATCCCCGGATTGACAAATTAAAAATGTAGCAAATTTAGATGCATTAAATTGACCAAACATTACAAACATTAAAGGAAGTGTAACTAGAGTAAGCAACTACCAAAAAAAAACAATAAAAAGAAGGGAAAAATTGATAACTTCTTGAAGTATGCTCTCCTCTTGCACCTAGTGTGATCTGGAGGATCAGAAAAGAGAGTTATTGGTTCAATAATTTCTTAAGTATGTTCTCTTCTTGCACCTAGTGTGACCTGGAAGATCAGAAAGAGAATTATTAGCCCAACTTAAAAAAATAAAAAATAAAAAATGACATGCATAGAGCAAGAGATTCTAGGGGAAGGTTTATAGCTAAAGCCAAAAGTTCGATTTTCACAACTCCATCTTCTTCAAGGCATAGACAAGATTCACCACCATCTACCCCTAGCCTTAAGATTTTTGGAATTCAAGGAGCAGCTGAATTAGAGGATTCTCCTATACCACCTACTAAATCTCATTTAGAAAAGGAAGAGACTCTCTCTCATCCTCCCTTGATAGAATAACTAGAAGACTTTAAGGACTCTAAAGAAACTATCATGGCAGAGGAAATAATAGATGGATTTAGAGGTAGAGGTAGAGGAGGAGGAAACAATGGAGACAACAATGGTGAAGGAAATAATAGAAGAAATAGGGAAGGAGACAACTTGTTTGGATTCCCTATAGTTGATGAGGAAACTCATACAACAATGAAAAATATCTCACCATCTATCCTTCCTAACTTTTATGGATTGCGAAGTGAGGATCCTAAAACATTTCTGTTTGAGTTTGAAGTTGTGTGCCGAACTTATGACTATATGGAAGACTCTCAAAAACTCAAACTGTTTCCTTCAACATTGAAGGGAGCTGCTTTGAAATGGTTCATGGGATTAGCCACTCAATATATTAGGACTTGGAATGATATGAAACAAACATTTTTGGATAGATACTTGGACTATTGTATGCCCACCAATCACAAGGATGAGGTATTTAAAATGATGCAAAAAGAAGATGAAAATTTGGAAGACTTACTTGAAAGATTTCAATACAACTTGAAAAGAGCAAAGATGAGCAACTTAGATGATGAAACCTTGAAAGCCCTCATATTAAAATCCATTAGAGATGAATGGATAGATATTTTAAACATGATGGGGAAAGGAGAAATTTCTCAACTTCCACTTCGTGACATAATAGAACTATGTGTCCATCTCTCAAGAGGAAAATCTAAAACAGGAAAAGGGCCTAGGGATCCTTCTCTTATTAGGGCTAACAAATCTGCAACTAGATCAGTAAGTAGGGCAGAGATTGGTAATATGCTCGATGAATTAAAAACTGATATCTTAGGGAGCCTTAGTGAACAACTAGACACACTTAAAATCCAAAACAAGCAGAAAGCAGAAATAGATGCTTTAGCCATCTTTTGTCCGAAATGTAGGAAGAAACATGCTTTAAGGGAATGTCCCTTGGATGCAAAAGTTGTAGAAACATGTATGATTTTCTTAGAGAATCATGCGATCAAGGAATGTCCTTCAATTCCTGGACTCAAAGCTGTTTTTCAAGAAGACCCAAATTCAGTAGAATCTCTCTGTTTTGTTGCAAGAAGACCTTGGCAGGGACAACAAACTCAAGGGTTTAACAACCCTATGAATCTTCAAACTCCACCAAATTGGAATCCTTGGCAACAACCTTGGCCCCAACATCAAAATCCATATCAGCCATGGGTACAAGGGATGCAAAATCATTATGGGAGATTTGCTCAATTTTATCAATATCCTCCATCTTTTCAAAATCAACAAGCTCCACAACTTCCAAACCCAAATCCACAACTTTCATTGCCATTTCCACCACAACAACCTTCTCAACAAAATCCAAATCCTCAACTCATGCTCCCATACCAACAAAAGACAAATCAACTTCCAGCTCAGCCATTGCCAAATCCTAACAATAAAAATATTCAGAATAATTACATGATATAAGGACAACAATTTCCTACCTATATGATTGTTCCTCTCAACGATGTACAACTCAGATCTGGTAGAGTTTTAGAAAAACCTTCTATAGATGACCTAGAGCAGGATACCTCTGAGGAGGACTCTCTTAAAGCCAATAAGGATTCTGAGAAAGAATCTCTTCAAAACTCAAATATTCAAAAAGAAAAAGAAAAGATAACACCCACAACTCCTATAGTTGAGCAACCTGCATCTTCATCTACACCTCCTTTTCCTGAAAGACTACAAATTGACAAGGGGGTGGAAAAACAAATCTTGTTGCCTAACTATGATTTTCTAGATGAATTGAAGAATGTCTGTATCAAGATTCCCTTGCTACAAGCAATTCGAGAGATTAATATTCTAGAAAAAACAATAAAGGAGTTGAGTTTCAAAAGACCAGGAAGGAAACTAAAAGACACAAGAAGAATCCACCTGGTAGGAAAAATTGCAGATATTATGATGGGAAAAATTACCATGCAGAAGTATGTAGATCCAGGAAGTCCAATTTTCAAGACACATATAAATGGGATAGAAATTCCAAACACATTGATTGACTTAGGGGCTGCTATTAACATTATGAGTAGACAGACTATGGACCAGCTAAAACTTCCTAACCTTCTTTTTACACCTACTTTACTACAACTTGCATATCGATCAATTATTAAACTAGATGGTGTATTAGAAGATATTTCAGTCTCCTTAGATTCTTGGGAATATCCGGTAGATTTTATGATTTTGACTCCCAAGAGTAATCTAGGAGGGCACCCACTTATCTTAGGAAGACCTTGGCTAGCCACAGCTGATGCTTTCATTAGTTGTAGATCTGGGAATATGTACATTTCTAATGGTAATTCGACAAGAAATTCAATTTGTATCCTCCAGCAAAAGCAATCACAGAAATAGGAGACAATGAATGGGTCGATGATGAGGACATTATACAACCTATCTTTACCATTTCGGAAGTTAGTGAGGATAGTCAAATTCTGAACACATTAGAAAATTTTGAGACATCTTCAGAATATGACCCCACACAATTTCAGTTGGAATCTGACATAGAATATTTATCATCAAGACAAATGTCTCTTTACTCTATGGAAGAGTTTGGTAGTTCTACCATTGATATTTTTCCAGGAAAAACATTGAATATCAACAAACATTTGGAAAAGTCACAACAAAAATAACTAATCAAAATCTTGCAAAAACATTCTACTGCATTTGCATGGGAGTATACTGACATGAAAGGTATTGATCCTAAGACTTGCATCCATCATATCTATATTGGGGAAAACAGTAGACCAATCAGACAACCTCAAAGAAGGATGAATCCAAATCTTAGGGAGATAGTGAAAGAAGAGCTCCAAAAACTTCTCAATGTAAACTTCATTTATCCAATTTCAGATAGCTGATGGGTTTCTCCTTTGGTTATAGTGCCTAAAAAGAATGGTAAATGGAGGGTATGCATTGATTACAGGGAATTGAACAAAGCAACTTTGAAGGATCACTTTCCTTTGCCTTTTATCGATCGGGTATTAGACACATTAGCAGGTAAAAAGTACTTTTCATTTTTGGATGGTTTTAGTGGCTATAATCAAATTCAGGTAGCACCTGAAGATCAAGATAAGACCACATTTACTTGTCCATGGGGAACTTTTGCCTATCGAGTTCTTCCTTTTGGGTTATGTAATGCACCTGCAACATTCCAAAGAGCAGTACTAGGAATTTTTTCTGATCTAATCCATGATTGTGTAGAGGTTTATATGGATGATTTTACGGTTTATGGTAATTCATTTGAAGAGGCATTAGAAAATTTGGAAAAAGTTCTTATAAGATGTAAAGAAACAAACCTTTCATTAAGCCATGAAAAATGCTTTATGATGTTTACTGAAGGGATTGTTTTGGGGCATCATATTTCAGGAGATGGGATTAAGGTTGATAAATCAAAAGTTGAATTCATCTCCAAGTTACCTATTCCAAATTGTCAAAGAGATGTTAGAAGTTTTCTAGGATTTACTGGTTACTATAGAAGATTTATAGAAAACTTCACTAAAATAGCATCTCCACTCTTCAAATTGCTTACAAAAGACTGTGAATTTAAATGGGATCCTGATTGTCAATCAGCCTTTGAAACTTTGAAAGCAAGAATATCTGAAGCACCTATCTTGAGAGGACCAAATTGGAAACTCCCTTTCCATATTTCTACGGATGCTTCAGATACAGCTCTAGGAGCTGTGTTGGGTCAAAAATATTTAGTTCCTTATGCCATTTATTATACCAGTAAAAATTTGACTCCCACAGAGTTGAACTATATTGTGACTGAAAAAGAGTTTTTAGCTGTTGTTCATGCAATTAATAAGTTTATACATTACATAACAGGCTATGAAACTTTTATTCATACTGACCATTCTGCAATTAGATATTTAATGAACAAACCCGTTACTAATGGCAGAGTGACAAGATGGCTTTTACTTTTGCAAGAATTCAATATTACTGTGTTGGATAGACCAGGAAAACAGAATACAGTAGCTGATTTCTTGTCTAGAATTCAGAATACTAAAGAAGATTCTCCTGTAGAGGATAAGTTTCCTGATGAATACTTGTTTGCATTAACTATTAAGACTCCTTGGTATGCAGATATTGCTAACTATTTGGTTACAGGGAAACTACCTTCACATTTATTTCCAAGTGAAAAACGAAAAATTATTCAGGAGAGTTAAAAATATTCATGGATTTCTAACGAATTGTTTAAAACAGGGCGAGATCTTGTGATCAGAAGATGTGTCAGGGAAGATGAAATGCCTGATATTCTTAAGGCATGTCATGATGAACCGCGGCGGACACTTTGCAGAAAAAATGACGGCCTATAAAATCCTCTCTTTAGGATATTATTGGCCTTCCCTCTTCAAAGATGCAAAACAATATGTCAAAAGGTGTGACAGCTGCCAAAGAGTAGGGAAGCCTACCCTTTCAAATGAAATGCCATTGCAAACACAGGTACTCATTGAACCCTTTGAAAAATGGGCTTTAGATTTCATTGGACCTATTAATCCACCATCTAAGCAAAAGAAGTATGTATTGGTTTGTACTGATTATGTTACTAAATGGGTAGAAGCCAAAGCATTAGTATCTGCTACTGAAAATTCAGTTGTTCATTTTCTTTATGAGGATATTTTTACTCGCTTTGGTGTTCCAAGAGAAATTGTGACAGATCAAGGAAGCCAATTCACATCCAACTTGGTGGAGAAGTTGATGGAAGAATACCAAAATCAAGCACAGAAGATCTACTCCTTACCATCCGCAAGCAAATGGTCAAGTGGAGTCTACAAACAAAGTTCTTGAAAGTATCATCACCAAAACTGTTCATCTACACAGAAGAGATTGGGCGGAAAGGCTTTCTGAAGCCTTGTGGGCCTACAGAACTACATGGAGAAATACAACAGGACATTCTCCCTATGAACTTGTTTATGGGAAAGAAGTCTTGCTCCCCATTGAGTTCCAAGTCAAGACCTTCAAGATAGCAGTTCAATTGGGGATGAACTTATCAGAAGCCCAAAAGCATAGAATGGAGCAATTGAATGAGCTAGATGAAATCAGACAAGAAGCAATTTTAAGAACTGATTTAGTTCAATATCAAAGAGCTAAATGGCATGAAAAGTACATCAAAGAGAATGAGTTTCAAGAAGGAGATTGGGCATTGTTATTTGATTCCAAGTTTAAAGATTTTCAAGGAAAATTTCAGACTCATTGGCTTGGGCCATATGAGATTGACAAGATCTTTAGCAATGGAGCGGTAAGAATTAAGACCATTGATGAGTTTCAAACTCCTCTTATTGTGAATGGCCACAGATTGAAAGTTTATCATAAGCCACTCTCAAAAGAGGAATTTGTCAAAATGTTTCAAGAAAATTCTGAAATCAGGCTGGTATAGAAGAATTCTTTTTCTCCACCAGCCTAGCTTTTGTTCTTTCAATTAAAAAAATAAAAATATATATATATATATATATAGAGAGAGAGAGAGAGAGAGAGAGATATTTTGTATAAGCCTGAAAACCAATCACTGATTGGAAGTCTTATACATAAAATGTAGGGTGAAAATCAAGAACACCTGACACCCTATATTTTTCAAAAAAAAAAATCTCTCTTTCATTTCACAAGTTTTGTGACCACCCATTCCACTTCATTTCAGTCCATTTCACTCCATTCCACTTCATTTTATCTATTTCATTCCATTTCACCAATAAAATTCTTTTTCATGACCATTTCCATCTAGTCATTTGTCATCTGTTCATTTTCATTCACCCAAATAATAGCTGTGTCAGTTTCCGCAGCTGACTCCAGTTTCCGCAGCCAGAAGCAGATTCCGCAGCTACCACTCTGTTTTCAAAAGAATGTACAGCCAGATGTTATTTCCATAATCATGAAATTAAATGCAGGTGAGAGGACCAATTATGAAGACATGGGGCATTCAAGATACCAATGAGGAGCAACTAATTGAAGACCAAGGAAAAAGGCAAAGATTCCAAGGTATGAGTAAAAATTCATTTCAAATAGCATTGAAAACACATTTTTATATAGTTCTAAACCATAAGCTCCATCCATTATGTGCAATGATTATATTGACAAACTCTGTAACCCTTTCACGATCTCCATATGATCCTCCCACATTCATTCTCAAACGGTCCCATAATTAAACCTCCGATCTTCACTCATACTCCGATATTCCACCTATGACAATGAGACTTAGTTGATTTGACTACGGCTTCTTACAGCCGCATAAAATCCATAGCCGTTGTTTAAACGTGCTCACATTTATTTTGCAGCCACCAAATTTCAAAACACTGTCGGATGTGTTATACTCCTCCTATTGTTCTGTTAATCTCACAGCCGTATCTCTGTCGTGCTCACGAAACCCCTCTCTGTTCCGTTTCACTCCATTTCATTCTCTGTTACGCTACAGCCTGTATACCCACTCTCTGATATCTACCTACAATCATTGTGCTCATTTCCGTGCATTCAGCCATTCTACTTCCATTGAACCCTCACGCAGGAAAATTTTTGAAGAGCAGAAAGAAGGATGGGTAAATTGCTAAGAGCAGAACCAAAAGGACCTAAATTCATGGAAGGATATCCACAAGTAAGGGATATATTGAAGAAAGCACAGTGGCTGCGGTTTATCCAAAAGTTCAGAGGCTACCATAAAGAAGTGACAAAAGCATTTGCAAGGTCGTTCAATGGCCTGGAAGTAGAGATTGGAGACCTTAAGTTTGCGGTGAATGAAGCATCTATAACATCTACAACAGAACTTCTTCAAGAGGGTGAACGTTGGTTTAAAAACAAAAGCATTAGTGATGAAGCCTGGAGAATAATCTTACGAAACCAAGGTATGGACATAACTATTTTTAAAAGAGGAATTCCTGTTCATGCTTTGAAAGAGGAATGGGCTACTTTGCTGCTAGTTGTTCAAAAATTCATTACCTGTGAAGGCCATTTTGGGTCCATGTATATGTACCATACCAGATTGCTGATGAATTTTATAGATAATCAAACTCTCAATCTCCCATATTTTCTATTAAATAGTTTGAAGAAAATGTCTATGACTGATCAGAAGCATTTAGGGGATGTAGAACCACATCTATATCACCATGGTCTTGTAAAAATTTTGATTGAAAAAGAGTTAAAGGAGAAGAAGGACACATGGGAACAATTTTTGATTAGAAATTTCTTTGAGGAACCTCAAGAAATTCCTGAAGGTAGCACCTCAAGAAAGAGTAGGAGAAAAAGAACAAATGATGAAACTCAAAGTACTCCTACTACTACAATTGAAAGAACTAGTAGGGAAGAGAGGTTGTCAAAAAGGAAGAAGAAAGAAACCAAGGGTAAGAAGCCAATAACACCAAAAGAGAGAAAAAGTATTGAGGCTATACATCAAACCCCTTCTTCCGAAGAAGAAGATCATCAAGTGTTATCTGAAATATTGGTTCATCTTCAAGAACAGTTATCTATAGCCAAGAAGAAAGAAAAAGGAAAAAAAAAGCAAAAGGAAAGTGGTCCACAGCGTGTGAGAAGAAGTTCCAGACTTAAGGGGAAATTGAGGAAAATGAAAATGAAGGGTCCTCATTTCATTGATTTGGGAGAAGAAACATCTGAACAATCCCCAGCTGACCATAGTCCATCTCACTCTCAATCAGTTAGTGAACCTAGTTCATTTCATTCTCAGTCAGACATTGAACATAGTCCATCCCATTCTCAGCAAGATGTTGATGTGAGCCCTTCTCAGCCAGATTTTGAAGATAACTCTCCTTCACGGAATTTTGGGGACAACCCAATAAAAATGACACCTGATATAGACCCCAAGCAGCAGGAAGTATATGATTATATAGAATATTTAGAAAAAGCAGCTACAGGTCCCAGTACTTCGTCCATTCAGCCTCACACAGTACAAGATGATTTAGTCCAATCACTAAAACAGGAAGTCTTTGAGCTAAAGCTTTTAAATAGACACATTAAAAATGAAAATGAGACATTGAAGAAACAAAGCAAATTGGACAAAATCATTCATGATAATACCATGCTACATCTGGGAATATGGCAGAAGAAGAACAAGAAATTGAAAAAGAAATGCCAGAAGTTAAGCAGAGCACTGGTTAATATCAAATTTAGATGCTTAATGAAGAAGCCCAGGATGTTGGCAGCACCAAGGAAGAAGAGGAGAGGATTGGATGTATTGGCTGAAGTGTCAAGGCATATGAACTGAAGAAGGATTATCAAAATTTTGGTTGCATGAGGACAGGCAACACCTTCACAGTGGGGGTATGTTGAGTCTCAAATCTGCATCTTTTCCATACACCATTCTAGATCTTTTTCATTCACCTGAACCTTCCCAGTTGTCAATATCATTGTATATTAATTGCAAAAGAGCATCTAAAATGGTTTTTAACTATATTTTGTGTCTGCTGTTTGATTTAGATTTTTGCTCATTTAGCTGCGGAATCTTGCCACTTTCCGCAGCCATTTTGTGAAAGTCTATGTTACAGGTGTCCTTAGGAAAAACGAGCCACATGGGCAAGTCAGAAATGATGTGGACATGGATCGTGTCCTATTGGCTCGAGCAAATTCACTTAAGGAGGCTGCGGTCAAAGGTGGCCAAGTGGAAGTCAACCGTAGAGTCCCACGGTGACAGGACTCTGTTTCTTGTCACGTGAAGATTCATATGGCCGTTTCTGAGTTGTGGGAGACACATCAACACCTGTACATGGCTCCATAGCCGAATTCAAACATCCACTCTTCATAGATTTACTCCTCAACACGGCCATGATCCTAGATCTCTGGACGTAATGGTTTACGTGTTCTCCATAAGCACAAACTTTAGGGAATTAGTTATATTTCCTTTGTTATAAATAATGCATTTGCATACGCATATTAGATTAGTCTCCATTAGCCTCCAGATAGTTCTGTAATGTAATTACGTTGCCATTGTGCTGTAATATCACCTTTTTGTTATGACTGCATTTTAATATATAAGAAGACTCTGTTTCCAAGCGTAATTCATACTTGAATTATGTTGCCGAGGTTGGTGCAGAGGGCCCCTGCACACGCTGAGGTTTTGTGCATTATTGTATAGTTCTTGTTTTATTTCTTTAAGCTCATTGTGCCATAAGTCATTCATGTGTTTATACATTGCATCTTTCATGATATTTATGCTTCATCTCTGTTTATAATATTTCCTGCTTTACATTTTACTTCTGTCTTTCATGTTTTATGTTATTGTTAACTGATCAATGTTCTTGTTTCAGGTTATAAATAGGCAGCCCGGACATTTGCATAACTTTTTGACTAATGACATGGAATTAATATTGTTCTGCTGCTAATTTACTTTTCTTAGTTTCTGTTTAATTTCAGTACTGCTTTGTTTATTTCAGTCTTGCACATTTGTTTCAGTAGTTAGATTTAGATATATCAAATTGTTCATGTCATTTTCAGTTACCTCCGAAAGCCACAGCTGGACTGATGGTGAGGGATTGAATTATGAATGTATAGTTTGATATTAGTTTACTTTATGCAAGTTAGATATATTAAATTTCTCATGACATCTTCAGTTACCTCCAAAAGCCACAGCTGGAATGATGGTGAGGGATTGAATTATGAATGTGTAGTTTGATATTAGTTTACTTTCTGCAAGTTAGAAATATTAAATTGCTCATGACATCTTCAGTTACCTCCGAAAGCCACAGCTGGACTGATGGTGAGGGATTGAATTATGAATGTGTAGTTTGATAATAGTTTATTTTCTGCAAGTTAGATATCGGGTTACTCAAGTTGTTTATGGTTACCTCCGAAAATCATAGCTGGACTAATGATGAGGGATCAGAAGATAAGTTGATGTAATTTGATTTATATTTACTTTGTTCCAACTTTTGGATTTCTTTCAGCATAGTTTCTTTTATGTTTGAACAACAACAAGAATAATGAGTTTCATGATCAGTAGTTCATTGTTTGTTTGACTAGAGTAGTGATGCAATTTCATTTTCTTTAATTTCATTTTCTTTGAAGAATTAATTTTGTCATTGTGTGTTTTTAAAATTCTTTTGAAGTTTGGAAAATCATTATAAAGACATTGTTGTCTTGAATATTTGTCTCCATACTTGTCTTTTAGAATTTCACAAAAATCCAAAAACGACAAAAAAGTAAGAGATAGGTTATCTTGCACATATAGTGCGCCACACTTCATCAGCTTACAAATCCTGGATTGAAAAATTAAATGTAGCAATTTAGGACACACTAAATTGACCAAACAGGAAGTACAAATGGACCAAATTGTCTAAGAAAAGGAGACAGTTGAAGAACCAATAACTCCCATAGTCATCCTAGTCATCATAGCAACAGTTCCTTCCACTTTAGGAGAAAAATTGGCACCCAAAGAGCCACTGGCCACTGCAGTGTTAGTGACTTCTTCAACAACTTCAGTAACTAAATCTTCTAAAATAGTGTTGCCACCTACATATGAAAGTAGTAAACTAGTAAAAGCAATGGAAGATATGTCCTTGAAGACAAATGAAATCAATATATTGACAAAGATAATTGAAAATCTTGAGAAGACAAACAAATTAGCTCAGATTGATGCTAAAATACATGAACAAAATGCCCACAGATTGAGTGAAGAAGTAAAGAAGCTACAAAAAGAACTAACTCTCAAGGATCAGATATCTTAAATAAAAAATTATCTATGGAATAATGTAATTGAAGCCATCCATGATGTATGGCCTTCAATTCAGGTGATTTCTGAGCAGAGAGAGTTATTATTGGCAGCCCAAGTAGAGATCCAAAAAACATAAGCTGATTTAGTTGATAAACCAGAACAGGCTGTAAGGTAAATCAATTTCCTTAACATAAAAAATAGTCAGGAACTATAAGAGATAAAATCAATGACAGGACAACAAAAATCCTAGAAATTATGAAAGTCACCACCAAAAGAAATTTTATGAGGTAGCTTGAAGAGAAATGTCAAGGAATGAATACTGCTATAACCAGATTCATGGTTAAATTCACCAATTTAAGGCAAAAGGGACTTCCTAATATCATGGTTATTAATTAAAAATTAATGCCTCAAAATTATTATGACAAGAAGATAAGAGAACATGCCAAGGAGTAGGTGAACAAGCCAACAGGTCAAGGTATTCCCACAGGAAAAGTATTGTTAAATTTTTTTGAGGATTTGTTTTATTTGCAGTATAAAATCAAGCACTTATTTGTCATCAAGCCCACATTTTCTAGGTACACTAAGTTTGAAGAGAATTTTAGGAAACTCAAGAATATTCGAATTCCTAAAAATGAGGATTGGCAAGCATTGACTGATTTGCTATAAAGAATGAAAGGCAAACAAATGAAGAAGAAAAAAATTGTTTACTGTTTTCACCGTCAAAACAGATTTTACAGTAGTAAAGCAGTATCACTGAAGGTCAAGATTATTCGAAATGAAAGAGTATCAATGAGAAAGAGTATCAACGAGAAAGAGTATAAGTGTAGGCAAGTTATATTTTGAAAAATATCTAAAAGGCCAGCAAAGAGGACACATAAGCAGCCAACTGCTTCTTATCTTAAAACAGTTTCTATTTATTTTGAATAAAATAGGACAACTTGCTAATTTGTTAAGCAAGCTGTCACTATTATTGTTGTAATATATTTTATTTTCCTAAGTTAATTCCTAGAAGTCATCTAGGATATTTTTTCAAACATTATGTGTAAATACTTCACTCTTTCGAAGTATTTTTGTGTGGAATAAAATTGTTGAAGATTACTATAGATATTTTGTTGACTTGAAGGCTTTGGGTTTCGATTTTGAGTAGTAGACTGGATCAAATATTTGGCATCTTACTTCATGATCCCTGTGATAAGATATCTGGAGTGAAGCACTCTCTAAAACTTGTTATTGTTATTCTTCTTTGTTACATGCATACATCTGTGTTTTAATTCTAAATCTGAATGTATAACTAGGAGTATTACTACAGGACATGTTGATAGCACCCTGTTTTTAACTAGTTATCATTTCTTTGTTTTCTTTTGATTTCCATTGTATGGAATTCTTAATTTCTCTCTCTCCCATTTGACCTCTATATTCACTTCCCTTTTCTGGATTTAAGGATTCTTAAGTTCCCTTTATCCTGGTCATACCATCTCAAAAACCAATTTTCCCAGGATCTCCAAGGGTTAGCTATCTTTCCCTGCAACCATTTGACCTTTTAGGCTTTGATCCCCATTCTGTTAGCTTGAATTAGACTCCATATCCCAATGGACAAGGAGATTTCCCTCTATCTACCCTCCAAGTGAAATTTTCCCACCAAATCCAACAAAACCAAACCAAATTGCACTTTAATAACTAGCCTAATATTCACAAATTAAAACAAAGTTAAACTTGAAAGAGAGAGCCTTGTCTGAACCCTAGGAAGGCTAGATCCTAGTGTTTGAAGTAGGTGTGTGGTTACCTCTAGTATTCTTTGACTAAAAACCAAAATCCCACAACTTAAGAATTTACTGGAGTGATAACAGGATGTGAATTGAACCTCTATCCTTACTTTAGTTAGGATTCAACGAAGTGAAAGATTACATTATCATATTTGATTGCATTCAGTTTTGGATCAGGTCATAACACCACTAGTTTCATAGCCATTTACTCTTTGAGATTGAAGAAATTATTGAAGATGAATCAGACATATTGAATCTTAAGGATAAATTTTTACCTAAAGGTTTAACCCCCTTAGAAGATCTCTTTGACTCTAATGATGTAGCTAGAAAACAAAAAATGGAGCCAGTAAGATCTGACATAGAAGAATGTAACATTGGTACAGAGTCAAAACCAAAGATAATCAAACTATTCAAAATTTTACCTCAACAAGAAAAGGATAAATATATTGATATTTTAAAAAAATATCAAGATCTGTTTTCTTGGAGTTATGAAGATTTAAAATATTATGATACAAACATAATCCAACATGAAATTCCAATAAAAGAAGATCAAAATCCATTCAAACAAAAGTTGAGAAGTATTAACCTTGTGCTATTACCTTTGATTGAAAAATAAGTTAAAAGAATGTATGATGCCCAGATTATTTCACCAATCAGATATTTTGATTGGGTTTCAAACCTAGTTCCTACAAGAAAGAAAACAGGAGAAAATAGACTGTGTTGACTTTAGAAATATTAACAAAGTATCCTTAAAGGATAATTACCCTTTACCTAAAATGGACCACATATTACAAAGGGTAGTAGGTTCTGCAAGGATTTCATTGTTAGATAGTTTTTCAGGATACAACTCAATCCCAGTTCAAGAAGAAGACCAAGCTAAACCAACATTTTTACTACTCCTTGGGGCACTTTTATGTATGTAAAAATGCCTTTTGGTCTAATGAATGCAGGAGAAACCTTTCAAAGGGCCATGGACATAGCCTTTTCAAAGGAAATACATGAGTTCTTAGTAATTTACTTAAATGACATTACTGTGTTTTCCAAAACAGATAATGAACACTTGGATCATTTGAGACAAGTTTTTATTAAGTGTAGGGAATATGGAATCTCTTTAAATCCTAAGAAAAGTCTATTTGGATTATAATAAGGTAAGTTATTTTGACATATAATCTCAAAATAATGAATTAGGATAGATCCTGCTAGGATAGAAGAAATTATGAACATCAACCCACCAAGAAACATCAAAGAATTACAAGCCTTTTTAGGTAAGATAATTTTTTAAAGAAGATTCATATCTAATTTAGCTGAGATAATTAGAGAATTGAATAAAATGCTCAAAAAATATCCAGTTCTTAGATGGAATTTTGAGGCTAAACAATCATTTGACTCTATCAAACAAGCCTTAACGAAAACCCTAGTCCTAATAAGTCCTGATTTTAAGAAAGATTTCATGATTTTTTCATTTGCTTCAGAACACACCATTGCTGCAGTTTTACTGCTGAAAAATGACCAAGCATTTGAAAAACCCATATATTTTTTCATTAAAGCCCTTAGAGATGCCCCTTTGAAGTACACCATTATGGAAAAATAAGCCCTAGCCTTAGTTAAGGCCATTAAAGACTTCATATTTTATATTCTCTACTCACACATTATTTCCTATGTCCCAAATTATGTAGTTAAAGACATTCTTACTTAGGATGGTCCTGATGCAAGAAGAGGTAAGTGGATTGCCACTATCTTAGAATATGGCATAGAGATAAAACCCACCAAGTTCATTAAAGGTCAAGGATTAGCCAGACTTATGGCTGAATCCAATTGTAATTCCTTAGACATAAATTTTATTGCTCAAGTAGATGATTAGGAAGAGATGGCGACTCCATCGATCAGTGAAGCCTTTTCACATTCACCTTGGTATACAGATCTTATATTTGTACTCCAAAACTTACAAGCTCCTCCTAGATTATCAAGAACCAAAGCTAGATTTTTGAAACTTAAAGCAGTAAGATTTTGTATCTTAGATAATGTACTTTTTTGGAGAGATCATAGTGGGATTTTATTAAATTGTTTACTAAAGGAAGAAGCTAAAAAAATACTTGAATAATTTCATGCAGGTGACTCTGGAGGACATTTATCTTGGAAAACGGATGCAGACAAGATCCTGAGAGCTAGTTTCTACTGGCCTACCTTGTTTGCTGATGTAAAAAAATATGTTACTTCATGTCATAAGTGCCAAATTTTTTAGGGTAAGAAGAAATTATTACCCCTCCCATTAAAGCCAATTTCAACTGAAATGCCATTTCAACAATGGGGTTTAGACTTCATTGATGAAATTCAACCCCCTCTTTAGGCCAACATAAGTGGATTTTGATAGCCACTAATTATTTTAACAAGTGGATTGAAGCCATACCCTCCAGACAATCCATAGATACTGTCATTATTTCCTTCCTAGAAAAAAGCATCCTTTCAAGATTTGGGTGCCCTCAAAAGATAATTATGGAAAATGCAGCAGCATTCAAATCCAAGAAAATGATTGACTTTTGCCACAAATACCATATTACCCTAGGCCACTCTACTGCATATTACCCCCAAGGTAATGGCCTAGCTAAATCCTAAAACAAAAGCCTTGTAAATATCATCAAAAAATTACTTGAAGACAATAAAAAGACTTGGAATAAGAAGTTAGTTAATGCCTTATGGGAAGATAGACTTACTACTAAGAAATCCATTGGTACTTCACCTTACCAACTATTTTATGGAATGGATGTTATTTTTCCTTCCTCCCTAGGTGTACCGGTGATGAAAATTATCCAATAATTATAGGTTGAAACAAATGACATCCAAAGAAGAATCAATCAAACTATTCAATTGTAACAAACAAGGGAAGAAGTTTATGTCGAATCTCAAGTCATTCAGGATAAGATCAAGAAAATATATGATAAAAATACTGAAGAGGATGATTTTTACATAGGAGATAAAGTGTTAAAATGGGATTCTAGAAGTGAAGAAAAAGGAAAACATGGAAAATTTGAATTTCTATGGAATGGACGTTATGTAATTTATGGTTATAGAGGTAATAATGCTTTCTTTCTAAAAGAATTGGATGGAACATATCTGCAAGAAGGACCAGTTAATGGAAAAATGTTGAACACTACTACTCACCTGAATTAACCAAAGGTTAGTTTTTATTCACTTTGATCATTGTACATATGCATTGCAAAGTTTAGATTGGATTGGATGTTTCCTTAGCAAATTTGAAGCCCGAAGAGAAGGCCTTGAGCTTTGAAAAGTAAATATCATAAATATGAATAAGTTGCAGATATCAGAAGACATTTACAGAATCATCACATTCAAATTTCGAAGGCTACTAGTCACAGAGTTATTGATATTTCACCAGGAAATGTCATCCCCATGTGGAGCCACTATTAGGGTCCTATAATAATAGGGTTCATAAAATTTTGAATTGACTTTGATAAGTCTTGTAAATATGTACATACCTTGCTTTCTACAAGTTGTTTTCTCATATTTTGAAAAAATGAAAAATAATAAAAAATCAAAAAGAGGGTAAAAAGTCCTAAAAGAAAGATCAAAAGACTTAGAAGAACATATACCCCAAAAGAAAAAAGAAAGATAGAAATAAGACCTGAAAGTGAGCAAGTCCAAATGCCACTACTTTTACTTTTACTACAAAAATAATGATTATGTGCAGAGTGTCAATAAATGCCATAATCCGTGATCAGTTAAACAGTTTAATCTTAACTTTTCACATTTTCAATTTCATGTTTTAGATAGAGAATAAACATTTTTCAAACAGTTTAAACTTGACAAATCAGTAGATAGGTAGAGAATAATGAGGAGCTCAACATTTTAATCTGAGCCCTTAGATGAAATAAGGTATATTTAGATAGTTTTATGCTTTGAAAGAAAATGTTTTAAGGTTGCAAGCCTAAATGCACCTGCAAAATGAAGAAAAAATTGTTAGAAATAAAAGTTGGGTAGGTAGAAAGCAGTGGAGAAATCATGTAAATAATACATCATTGGGAAAAATCACTAATTTACCCTCCCCTATGAATATTCAATATTCTAAGCTATCAGTCAAACAGGCTCAGAGCATTTCTCTGAATTTTGTTGGGACCGGACCCAAGGCTCTATGATTGGTTAGTTAAAAATATTGAGTTCTTATGTTAAATCCCCATTTATCATCATGTACCCTTTATTCATACATTAAAATCCCTTTTTCCTAAGTAAGCACATATTCTTGCTTAGTAAAAATGTAATTCCCATATAATTAACTTCATCTCTTCATAAGCATTCATGAAAACCCACAAAATTACATTTACCCTAAGTATTGGCGAAGGAAATATAAATATGAGCAATGCTTGGTTTTGTACTATACTTAGAGATAATATGTAATTTGTCTTACACTGCCCTTTCATATTAACCTTTGACATATTTTATTAAATCCCTAAGAGATACACTTTCCTATTTATTAATTCCCTTATATTCAATAAATCCCAAAAACCCACTATTATAATTTTTAAGACCAAAGTCTATTATCCATGTGCGCAAATGAAAAATCCCAAGTTATAAAGCCCTTTGGTTTAAAATATCTTTATTTGTTTTACCCTAACCCTATCATTTAAAAAACCATTCAAAAAGGTTAAAAAACTATATAATATAACATTACGCACATATGTGAAACATTTTTTTATCAAATTTTGCAAACCCAACCCACCATATATATATATACCAATGGATAAGGTTTAAAAGCGCCTTTGCAATAATATTTTATCCTGCCGCTGTGTATAAATAAACCATTACATATATGTTTTATACCTTTTTACCCCTCAACCATATCATAAATGGTTTGAACATATTATAAACCCCAACGAATTATAAACCCTTCCGCTGCATTTAATCCACCCCAGTCCCACCTTTCCACTCCAATGCAACTCCTGAAACAATCCTCACCATTCGCTTCAAAACTTTTGATTTGATGGTCAACGTTTGATATGGCATAGAAAAAGTGCACGACTGCCCCAAGGAAAAAGCCACGCGAAATGGTTGGTTTCCCGCTGACCCCTCCCCTTCACGTGGCCTCTCATCATTGGATCGTGTGGGTTTTGATAAAAACCATTTACCACGGAAAAGATACGTGATAAACCACCGATTTTCAAAGACTATGTAATTTGAAACCGCTTCCCTCCTAATCTGACCTGCGTTTAATACCAAAGGGTTAATACAACCAAAATGTTTATTAAACCTTTGTATATGCATTTTATTCTATATTGCGCGTTTAAACCATTGTCTTTTCCTTCCCGACTATATATGCCTGCAAAAGCCCCTGATAGCCATTTTAATGCCCAAAACCTCCGAATTCACTAAAAGAAACCTGTAAAAACTACTGAGGAGCTGCACATTGCTCCAGTTAAACTGCTAAAAGCCATCAAATCAAACAGAGACTGAAGAAACCCTGTTAAATCCGATACCTCCATACAAACAGGTATTCTTCTGAGATTCAAACCTGCAACTAAATTCAAAAAACCTTTTTTAAAGATAAAGAACTAGTTCAAAGTCAAGAAATCAAGAAATTAAAATTGCCCAAAAGTTTGAGAAACAAGCCAAACTCTGGTAAAATTTTTCCATAAACCCTAGAATCTGTTGTGCACCATTTTCAAGGATATTTATCAGTTATTCACAACTTTAAGGGTCAATTTCAAGCTCTAAAAGGCCAAAAATCCTCTAAAGGTGCCGTAACCTTCTAGAAATCCTTTTTTAAACAGAGTTTTAGCCCATTTTGTAGTCAAAAACTTAGAAAACCCATGTTTTCTATTTTATACCAGTTTTTAAAGCCTCAGAACTTATTTGAGAGACCTAATTGAGCATAAAATCCAAAAAGACATTCTATTTTGCTAAATTTTCCTAATCAAGCCTCTATTATAGTAAAATTGCCTCTGCAAACAATTTAAACTTGCAGAAGCCAATCAAAATGCCTAAAAAACAGAGTGTAAACAAGTTTGAGGGTTCTAAAACTCCTAAACCTACTCTTGCCATGACTCCAAATACGGCAATTGTGGTCAATCCATTGCAACCTCCAGTTGTTGATATTGAGCATATTCCCCTTGTTGATATTGAGTACAAAATAGCTGATCCCATAGTTGAATTCAATCTCCTAGATATCCACAACTGGTGTTTTGAAAAATATTTAGATGATCATGAAGAAGTTCACATTTGGGAATCCAATTTACCCAAATATGTAGTCCCCCTGACTCACCCTTGTCAAGAAATTATCAGATTATGCCACCAATACTACATTCCTGAACAAAGAGCTATTGTGAATGCAAATAAAGAGGTCCTATTTACCATCACTACAGATTCATTAAACCAAATGCTGCAACTTCAACCAGACCCCCAAGAACTAAGCTATACATTGGCTTAGATTTCCCTAAAAGGTTTATGATTTTTCAAACATTCATGCCCCTACATGTTGAAATTCCCAAGTTAAACCCTCCTTATTCAACTGCCAAGTTCCTTGAAGGATCAAGGCATGTAATATCCATGCTTTCCTTCATACTTGGGTATTTCACTGATGAGCACACTGATGAGTCTATCTTGGGATTTTTGTCAACCTTTTCTCCAAGTCAACCACCTTTATTTATGTTTGACTATGATGGTTTCATTGCTGATAGTATTCACTATCAATTGGCTAATTTATAGCTTGAAGGAGTATTAAGATATACCTCCTATCTTTTCCACTTGTTTCTATTCTTTCTATCAGAGAGCTTTCCAATTTCACTTCAAAAGTTGGATATAGAAGGAAAAACTCTATCAGTTATCTTTTGGACATCTATACTTAGAAAATAAGGCACATAATTCAATTATTTAGAGTTTGCAGAGTTGTTTGTACATCCATTGATCACCGTCTTGAAAAAAACAAAGCAGCCTAGAATCAATGAGGAAATGAAGAAAATATTGCAGCTATCAGAGCAAATAAATGTGGGTGATTGGTATTTATGCAAACTCAAAAATAAAATTGGGCCTTTCATATGTAATCAAAGAGATGCAGAAAAAGAAGAGTCAAGTCAATTACTGGAATATAAATTAGAAGAAATCTTCCCATGGAATTATGATCCACAAGGGATCTTAAGTAAACTAAAGGTAAAATATAAATTGGCACCCTTTATCCATGAGTCAAAGAGAGAAATAGAGAAGTTTGCTAATCAAATTGAGTGGGTTGAAAACACTTTAAAAGAGGCATTTAACCAAAGGAATACTAGTCATACTATGGAAATTTCAAAATAGCCAGAGACATCCACTAAGAGAATTAGAGAAGAAGGAGCTTATACTGCAGAGACTACAATAGAAAGAAAGTTTAAAATCATTTACAACAAGAGGCCAAAATTGGATACAATAGCTAAAGGTAAAGTAAAAACAGATGTTGAAGAAACACAACCCTTGAATACCAACACTGAACAAATAGAGACCAATGTAGCCACTGTAATCATCAGTGAGCCAAACTAGAATGAAGAACAACTAAATAATGAATATGCATAGATCATGGAAAGGCAGAAAAGTATAGAGGCTTCTTCCTCACATTCAGCTGAGGAGAAGGATTTAGATATTAAGGAGAAATACAAGAAAATCAAATTGAAGAATGAGGAAATAAAAACTGAAATATATTCTCATTTTTTGAAGCAAAAGCCACGTAATCAAAACATATTCTTATCAGCATTTGATTATTCAACTAAAAAATTGATTATGTCAGTATTACAACCCACAGTGTCAGTGCCAAAGACAGTTGTTGACTATAAGAAATTTGATATGGAAGTAGCTACAGACAAAATCCATGAATTGGATCAGATTGAGTTTCATAGGAAAACCTCAAATTTGCTCTATTCAACAGTCAAAAAAAGAGCTATGAGTGCTCATAGGCTTCAAAATACCATCTCTAATATGCAAGACCAAATGAATATGGATAAAGCTTCATTATATGCAAATGATCTAAGGATAAAGGCCTTAGAATATTTAGTATTATAGGTAGGATATGATCTTACAAACATCAAAGAAATAGAAGCATTGGTTAAAAAGAAAAATGAGGACATAGCTGCCTTAAGGAAACAGCTCAAGATTCCTCAAGGTGAGCATTCTCAGACAAAGGAAGTTTTACAAGATCAAAAGGAAAAATATGAAATGATGAGTTTGATACTTCAACTAACAGCTCAAATTAAGGAAATGGAAGTACAAATGGACCAACTTGTCCAAGAAAAGGAGACAGTTGAAGAACCAGTAATTCCCACAGTCATCCCAGTCATCACAGTAGTAGTGCCTTCCACTTTAGGAGAAAAATTGGCACCCAAAGAATCACTGGCCACTGTAGTGTTAGTGACTTCTTCAACAACTTCAGTAACTAAATATTCTACAACAGTGTTGCCACCTACATATGAAAGTAGTAAACTAGTAAAAGCAATGGAAGAGATGTCCTTGAAGACAAATGAAATCAATAGATTTACAAATATAATTGAAAATCTTGAGAAGACAAACAAATCAACTCAGATTGATTGTAAAATACATGAAAAAAATGCCCATAGATTGAGTGAAGAAGTAAAGAAGCTACAGAAAGAACTAACTCTCAAGGATCAGATATATTACATAAAAAATTACCTATGGAATAATGTAATTGAAGCCATCCATGATGTATGGCCTTCAATTCAAGTGATGTTTGAGTAGAGAGAGTTATTATTGGTAGCCCAAGCAGAGATCCAAAAAACACAAGCTGATTTAGTTGATAAACTAGAATAGGTTGTAAGGTTAATCAATTTCCTTAACAACAAGAATAGACAGGAACTAGAAGAGCTAAAAATCAATGACAAGACAACAACAATCCTAGAAATTAGGAAATTCTCCACCAAAAGAAATTTGAGAAGGTAGCTTGAAGAGAAATGTGAAGGAATGAATACTTCTATAACCAGATTCATGGTTAAATTCACCAATTTAAGGCAAAAGGGATTTGATAATATCATGGTTATTAATGACAAATTAATGCCTCAAAATGATTATGACAAGAAGATAAGAGAACATTCCAAGGAGCAGGTGAACAAGCCAACATGTAAAGGTATTCCCACAGGAAAAGTATTGTTAAATTTTTTTGAAGATTTTTTTTATTTGTAGTATGAAATCAAGCACTTATTTGTCATCAAGCCCACATTTTCTAGGTACACTAATACTGAAGATAATTTTAGGAAACTCAAGAATATTCAAATTCCTAAAAATGAGGATTGGCAAGCATTGACTGATTTTCTATAAAGAATGAAAGGCAAACAATGAAGAAGAAAAAATCTGTTTACTGTTTTCACCGTCAAAATAGATTTTACAGTAGTAAAGCAGTATCACTGAAGGTAAAGAGTATTCGAAATGAAAGAGTATTAGTGAGAAAGAGTATCAGCGAGAAAGAGTATCAGTGAAGGCAAGTTAGATTCTGAAAAATATTTAAAAATCCAGCAAAGAGGACACATAAGCAGCCAATTGCTTCTTATCTTAAAATAGTTTCTATTTATTTTGAATAAAATAGGACAACTTGCTAATTTGTTAAGAAAGATGTCACTATTATTTTTATAAGATATTTTATTTTCCTAAATTAATTCCTAGAAGTCATCTAGGATATTTTGTCAAACATTATGTATAAATACTTCACTCTTTTGAAGTATTTTTGTGTGGAATAAAATTGCTGGAGATTACTATAGATATTTTGTTGACTTCAAGGCTTTGGGTTTCAATTTTGAGTAGCAGACCTGATCAACTATTTGGCATCATACTTCAGGATCCTTGTAATAAGCTATTTGGAGTGAAGTACTCTCTAAAACTTGTCATTGTTATTCTTCTTTGTTACATGCATACATCTGTGTTTTATTTCTAAATCTAAATGTATAACTAGGAGTATTAGTACAGGACATGTTGATAGCACCTTGTTTTTAACTAGTTATCATTTCTTTGTTTTCTTCTGATTTCCGTTGTATGGAATTCTTAATTGCTCCCTCTCCGGTTTGACCTCTATATTCTACTTACATTTGTTGGAAATATTGTCATTGATGGAAAAGAAGGTAGTAGATGCAGAGATAGGCAAAGAACAGCAACATAAGACAACAGGTAATATTTATAGAGAGCAGGTAATATTTATAGAGAGCAGTGGAGGCAGAGGAAGAGGTAGCAAATACAGAGGAAGAGATGAAACAGTCGAGCAGTAGAGGTAGAGGCACAACGAAGGCAGAGGCAGAGGAAGCGATGGCAGAGGCAGGTGCTGGACTTATGTCTAAGTCCAAAACTTCATAAGGTGGGACCCCTCTATAGAAAATTCCGAGAATCGTTACCCCAGCTAGAGGATATAACAAAGGCGGAAGCGGAAGCTTATATATATGCAGTGCGTTACATATATTGCGCCTTATACACAAAGGTCCAAAGCATATATAGATATCTATACATCAAGTGTTTTATGGACAAGGGACCAATACTACAATACAAAGTATATGTATTATATGCTTGTGCGCAAGATTAAATGACTAAAGGTCCCATTGTTCTATTTTTAAAACAAACGAAGTAATATAAGGTGGGACCCTTATGAATCGCATTGGAGAATATAAGGGAAACGGAACAGGCTAACAACAGGTTGTGATTGTGATTGAAGTTCCGGACCCGATGGGTCTATAAATTATGTTTTTATAGGTTTGAGTTCTGGCCTAATCGCATCGGCACATTTAAATGAACAGTAACCAATCGCATCGGAGTTAAAGCGGAACATTGGAACAACTCAATGGCAGTTGCAATTGTGATTGAAGCCCGGACCCGATGGGTCTATAAATTATGATTTTATATGTTTGAGTTTCAGTCCAATCGCATTGGCACATTTAAATGAACAGTGGTCAATCGCATCGGAGTGAAAGCAGGGCAGTGGAAATTGCAACTAAAAGTTGTGATTGTGATTAATCACAATCAGAGCAGGATCAGAGTAATCGCAATCGGAACAAGCCGACATAGTGGAACAGGTTAGTAAAGTTTGCGATTGTGATCAATCGCAATCCGAAAATTCTCGAGAAGGCTCATCGCATCGGAGCTTCGAATGGTGGGCCCAAAAGGGCATTTTATGTATTAAAGGGTCTTATACAATGAAATCTAGTGACTAAGACAAAGGTAAGAGTTAAATGCAAAGGTTTATTAATGGGGAGTATATGCATATGGTAATATATATTGTGAATAAGCCGAACCTCGCATGAAAAGGATTGTGTATTTGCGTATATTCAAATTGAATGGGTCAAAATGATACGATGGTTTATTAATATGTTATAACCTTGGTTTTGGGAAAAGCATATATCTATATATATATATATATATATATAAGGGTTTTCATAAAGAGGTTCGGCCACATAAATCTTCCGCTTATAAAGTTATATGAGTATGTTGACAGATAAGAAATTATGGGCGGGTGCATCCACCTTTAGGCATAGTGGAGATTGCTGCCTTATGACCATTAGAGAGTTTTAATTTATATCTCAAATTTGAAATTTTAAGGAAGCCAGATATATCATTGAATTTTCTAGACTCTGATTTTATTTGGGGTATTTAATTAAATTGCCAGCACAGAAAATGGAATGTTGAACTACCCAGATTTTAGAAATAACTTGGATCAAATGTTGGAAAGGCATTTTTTATATGAATAGGACCTTGAGAGTTATTGGGAACTAAACTGGTAAAACTGTTATATATTCAGCAGATTCAAAATTGTAGTGAACAGGTGTTGACAGGAATATGCACAGGAATGAATTTGACAGGTGAACAAGCACAGAAAACTGGAAAATATGCAGAAGATAGTAAGCAGAAGAAGGCAGGACAGTTACTTGATAGCTGCAGAAAAGATAAAGTCAACAAAGCCAAAAGCCAAAAATGGGCTGAGTAAAATTTGTCTTGATGTAACTAAAAATTATGAAAGTAAATGTTGTAATTGATTTTTATTGTTTGTGATGCATTGGCAAGTCTTCGAAAGAGAACAAAATTCCCACTGTAATATTAAAGTTAGTACCTATAGTTATATTTTTCTGAGTGAGCTGAAAATAAATGAGAAGGTAGAAAATAAAGGGTATGACTATCCATTTCGAATTCCTAGAGGAAAACAAACAGTCATCAGGAAATCTCTATAAGTAATATCACCTTGATATGCATAAAAAAGTGAGAGAGAGTAAAGATATAGAATGCAGAGTATAGAAGATTGAGGCAGAGAAGATAAGGAAGAGAAGAGCAGAAAGAGATGCTATAGAACAGAGCTGATATCTAAGGTAAATCAACAAGCATTCCATTTGATAAATTAAGGAAGTTGGAGCATCCCTATCAAGTTGAAGCTTGATAGTTGTCAGTTGTAGCTGACTGAGGTTGGAGCCTCCTGTAGGTTGGTGCCTGCAGAAAATTGAAAGGAGTTGGAGCTTCCTTTCAAGTTGTAGCTTGCAGAATTGAGGTTGGTGCCTCTTGTAGGTCGGTGCCTGCAGAAAAGCAGTGGTGAGAGGGAGTTGGAGCTTGCCTTTGCATCACAACAATAATAAGATGTGGTTTTCTCCCTTTATGGGTTTCCACTTATATCTGCTGTCTCTATCTGTGTTGTCTATGTGCTGAAATGATTTACCAAATCTGCTTAATGTTTGCTGCTCTCATAATAAGTTTGATGTCACATTAATTTAATACTTGCTGCAACTTATTAAGACTGTTCATATACTAAGGTTGGTTATAAAAGTAAGCTGTAAATAAGCTGATGAAAAATTTAAAAAAGGCTCATGTATGTGTTAAACTGATTCACCCCCCCCCTCTCAGTTTAACTAAGAATTCAACAATTGGTATCAGAGCAGGTTCCTTTGTACCAGTTTAACAACTGAAAGGAGATTCTAGGTTCTCAGGATGGCTAGTAAAGAAGGATGCTCAACCAATAAAGCCCCTTTCTTTACAGGTGCAAATTATGCATTCTGGAAAATCAGGATGAGGACATACATAATGTCTCTAGGAATAGAAGTTTGGGGTGCTGTGGAATTAGGATATGCCCCAAAGGCAACTGACTCAGAAAAGGAAACCAAACAAGATTTTGTAGCTAACGCAAAAGCCATGAATGCCATCTTAAATGGATTGTGTGAAGCATAATTTATCAAAGTAATGCACAAAGACACTGCCAAAGAGATGTGGGATACTCTAGAGAACATCCATGAGGGAGATAAAAAGGTAAAGACTGCCAAACTTCAAGTATATAGATCCCAGTTTGAAAATTTAAAAATGAATGATGATGAAGATGTTGGCAGCTTCTTCTTAAAAGTTGCAGAAATTGTAAACAATATGAAAGCTCTTGGAGAGAACATACCAGAAGGTATAATTGTGCAAAAGATTCTAAGATCTCTTCCATCCAGGTTTAATCCCAAGGTGTCTGCAATAGAAGAAACAACTGATTGGGAGACCTTGACCATGAACCAACTACTTGGAAATCTAACAACATATGAGATGAGGCTCCCACAGAAGAAGCCAAGTACGAGGGAGGCAGCCTTTAAAACAGAAAAGAAGAAAGAAGAAGAGGGAGACATATGCTCTTGCTCGGATGAAGAAGAGGAAAAATTTGTCAAGAAATTGGATAGAGGCTCAGGTAAATACAAAGTTAAACTTCCTTTCAAATGCTTTAACTGTGGAAGAGTTGGACACTATGCTGCTAAGTGTCCTCACAAGAAAGTAAAGAATCAGGCTCAAGAATCAGAGAAAAATACATCAAAGAACTGGCAGAAAGGAAAGAAGTTCAGCAGAAAATCCTTTTATGCTCAACAAGACAATAGTACATCTGAAGACTCAGATGAACCTTCAAGTGAAGAAGGAACCTCTGAATTTTTATTGATGGCCATAGAAGAACTTGAAGGTCTCCTGCTAGAAGATGAAGAAGAAGAAGGTGAAGTCGACCTTGAGGGGGAGCTAAGAAGTGCTTTGGAAGAGATTGATAGACTCAAGTTGAAATGCAGAAAACAAAAGGACATTCTCCTCAAGTATGTACGAGAAGAACAGAATTCAGAAGTCCTTATGCAGCTAAAGATAGAGCTTGAAGAAGCCAAGAAGATAGAGGACATGTTACTTAAGCAAATCAAGGAGAAAACTCAAGAACAAGAGAAGTTGGAAGAAGAAGTAGTATGTCTCAGGAAGAAATTAGAAAATGCTCAAAGGAAAGTGGCTATAAATTCTTCTCAAACAACAAGCTCTAGTAAGTTGAATGAAATTTTGGTTGCTCAAAGATCTCCTATGATAAAAACTGGAATAGGCTATGAAGGAGAATCAAGTAAAAGAAAAGAAAAGGAAAACAAAGAGATTATTTTTGTAAAAGCAAAGAAGGATGATGAAGCAGCTCAAATAATTCCTACAAAAGAAGAAACTTGTAAGGAGGGAGACAGAACCCAGAAAAATCCTCTAATAACAAAGAATGAAAGAAATACTCAAACAACAGAAAAAGATTCATATACCCCTGAGTATGTCAAATTTGGAAGCCATCAAAGGAGATTCTTCCTTCCTATGAAAAATGCCACCTGTTATGTCTGCCACAAGCTGGGACACATTGCTGCATACTGTAATGCAAGGAGTGATTCAAACCAACAAAAGATGCAAACAGTGAAGAGACTGTCTCAAGCAAACAAATGGAGAAGACAACCTTACATCAGGTATGCAAATAATTTCTATGGTTACTGTTTTTATTGTAAGGAATTTGGCCATAAAATTATTGAATGTAGAAAGTATGGACAAAGATTGATGTTCAACACCTCAAGGAGGTTTATGAATCAAAGAAATTTTTTTCATACTCACAATTCTGCAAAAATTGTGATCAAATGTTGTGTATGCAATCAAGTTGGACATATGCCTTCCAAATGTCCTCTGAAAGGATGTGATTCATCATCTCACAAAAGGTACCAAATAAAAGGATGCCTCCAGTGGAAAAAGAAGGTGAATAGGTGTGACCTGGCTCTAACTGCTCAATATCTGAAAAGCCAATGGTATCTGGACAGTGGCTGCTCAAAACATATGACTGGAGACAGGAGAAAATTTATAACTTTTTATGAAAATAAAACTTGTAATGTTACTTTTGGAAATGATAAATCAAGAAAAATAAAGGGAAAGGGCTCAGTCATCTTAGATAATGGTAGAGGTAAGGCCCAAGATGTACTATTTGTAGATGGGCTGAAAGAAAATTTGTTGAGTGTCAGTCAAATGTGTGATAAAGGCTGCAAAGTTCTTTTCAGAGAACAAGACTGTGAAGTCATATCAAGCACCACAGGTAGGACTCTGCTCAAAGGTGTTCAAACAAAGAGCAATGTTTACATCGTGAAAGAGGAAGATGAAGCATGCCATCTTAGCAAACTTGAGGAGTCATGGTTATGGCATAGGAGATTGGGACATCTCAACTTCGATCATATCATCAGACTGAGTAAGAAGAAAGCAGTCAGAGACATGCCAGAAATAAAAAGGCCTTCTAATACCATATGCAAATCTTTTCAATTGGGTAAACAGACCCGCACATCCTTTAAGGCCAAAGATGAGTTATCAACAAGAAGACCACTCCATCTTGTGCACATGGATCTGTGTGGACCTGCAAGAACTAAAACACCAAGTGGAGAATCCTACTTCATGCTGATAATAGATGATTTTTCCAGAATGACATGGGTTGGATTTCTCAAGAATAAATCGGAAGCTCTGGACAAATTCAAAATATTCAAAGAATTAGCAGAAAATCAGACAGGATGGAAGCTAAAATACATCAGATCGGACAGAGGAGGTGAATTCACAGATTATGACTTTGCAGATCTATGCAATGAATATGTCATAAAACAACAATTTACTATTGCAGGGACACCTCAGCAGAATGGAGTAGCAGAGAGACAAAACAGATATGTTCAACAAATTGCCAGAGCCATGATGCAAGAGAGTAGTATTCCTCAAACCTTCTGGGCAGAAGCAGTACACACAGCAGTGCATATCCTTAATAAAGCTCACTTAAGGCCAAGTAGTGACAAGACTCCCTATGAACTATGGCATGGAAATCCAGCTTCAATCAAACATTTTAGAGTTTTTGGAAGAAAGTGTTATATAAATAATAATGATGAAAATCTTGGGAAATTTGATGCAAGAGCAGATGAAGGGATTTTTCTAGGATATGCTTCCAAAAGTAAAGGGTACAGGTGCTACAAAAATACTCTTCGAAAAATAGTAGAAAGTATTGATGAGAGATTTGATGAAGAACTTCCAAACAATAAAAGAGATACAGACTGCTACAGTCCATCAGACAACCATGAAGATGAAAACCAAAATGATGATGAAACAAGCAAGAAAATAGAAGATGCAGAGCTGAGCTTGAAATCCCCCTCAAGATACACTCAGAAGAATCATCCTGAAGATCAGATCATAGGAGACAAGAAAGTAGGGGTCCAGACAAGAAGGCAGCTAACTGGAGAGAAAAAAGAGGTATACATAGCCATGTTATCACAAATAGCGCCAAAGATATTTGAAGAAGCCAGCAAGGACAAGTATTGGGTGAATGCTATGAATGAAGAATTAGACCAAATTGAAAAAAACAGTACATAGGAACTAGTTCCTACACCCTCTGGGAAAAATGTCATAGGCTCAAAATGGGTATTCAAAAATAAAATGAATGAGGAAGGACAGGTAATTAGGAATAAAGCCAGACTTGTCTGCAAAGGATATTCACAAATCGAAGGACTTGATTTCGATGAAACATTTTCCCCTGTAGCCAGAATGGAAGCCATCAGAATGTTTATGGCCTTTGCATGCTATCAAGACTTCAAGGTATATCAAATGGATGTAAAATCTTCTTTTTTGAATGAAGAACTAGAAGACAAAGTCTACATGGAACAACCATAAGGTTTCTCTTTCACAGATAAAGAAGACTATGTGTGCAGACTGAAGAAGGCTCTATATGGACTGAAACAGGCCAATGGTGCTTGGTACTCAAGACTGGATAAATATTTGCAAAAACAAGGCTTTAAGAGAGGTGGAGTAGACAAAAATCTATACATAAAAGCCCATGAAAATGAACTACTGATTGTTGTAGTATATGTTGATGACATTATGTTTGTAAGCAACATAGATGAACTAGAAAAAGGATTTGCTGAGAAGATGAAATCAGAGTTTGAGATGTCCATGATTGGAGAACTCAGTTTCTACTTAGGACTTCAAATTCAGCAAAAGAACACAGGCACATTCATCTCACAGGAAAATTACTTAAAAGAAGTGTTGAAAAAGTTCAAAATGGAGGACTGCAAACCTATGTCAACTCCCATGATCACAAGATGCAAGCTGTGTACTGATGATGGATCTGCTAATATAGATCAAAAACTCTACAGATCCATGATATGAAGTCTGTTGTACCTGACAGCATCAAGACCAGACATCATGCTAGCGGTAGGACTAGTGGCTAGATATCAAGCAGCACCTAAACAAAACCACCTTCTGGCAGTCAAAAGAATACTTAGATATCTACAAGGAACAATACAGTATGGACTGTGGTATCCTAAAGGCAAAAGATTCACTTTGACAGCATACACAGATGAAGATTGGGCCAACTGTGTGGATGTCAGGAAAATCACAAGTGGAGTTGCATTCTATTTAGGAGAAAGTTTGGTGGCATGGTTAAGCAAGAAACAAACATCTATCTCTTTGTCTACAGCAGAAGAAGAATATATAGCAGCAACAACATGTTGTACACAAGTCGTGTGGATGAAGCAAACCCTCCAAGACATGAAGGTAAGCATTGATGAACCTATCTCAATCAAATGTGATAATACAAGTGCTATAAGTATATCTAAAAATCCTGTGCTTCACTCAAAAACTAAACATATCCCAATCAAGTATCATTTTCTTCGAGAACAAGTGGCTCAGAAGATAGTAAAACTGGAGTATGTACCAACAAAAGAATAGACAGGAAATATATTTACCAAACTGCTTGCTAAAGAACCATTTGAATATTTGAGAAATAGACTAGGGTTAGTATCTGTAGATGCTACTCTCTGATATGAAGAGAGAGCACAGTTTCAAGGGGATAACAGAAACGAAAATATCATTCGAGGGGGATATCAGCCAGCAAAGGAAACATGAAACAGGTCCTCAGGATCAAAGAGTTAAAGGACAAAATCTACACTACGAGATGTGAAACCCCTTTCCATTGATGTCAAAGGGGGAGGAAGAGCAAGCAACAGAAGAAAGGATCCTAAAAGGCAAACCAAGAAAGTGTATTGCCACAGAGAAAGTGTATTTCCATCAATGCCAAAGGGGGAGACTGTTGGAAATATTTTCATTGATGGCAAAGAAGGCAGCAGATGCAGAGACAGGCAAAGAACATCAGCAGAAGGAAGCAGGTAATATTTATAGAGAGTAGGTAATATTTACAGAGAACAGTGGAGACAGAGGTCGAGTAGTACAGGTAGAGGCATAGGCAGCGAATATAGAGGAAGAGATGAAACGGTTGAGTAGCAGAGGCAGAGGCACAGTGAAGGCAGAGGCAGAGGCAGCGAAGGCAAAGGCAGAAAGGCAGAGGCAGAGGCAGGTGCTGTCCAGACTTATGTCTAAGTCCAAAACTTCATAAGGTGGGACCCCTCTACAGAAAATTCCAAGAATCATTGCCCCAGCTAGAGGATAAAACAAAGGCGGAAGCGAAAGCTTATATATATGTAGTGTGTTACATATATTGTGCCTTATACACAAAGTTCCAAAGCATATATACATATATGTACATCGATTGTTTTATGGACAAGGGACCAATACTACAATACAAAGTATATGTATTATATGCTTGTGCGCAAGATTAAACGACTAGAGGTCCCATTGTTCTATTTTTAAAACAAACGAAGTAATATAAGGTGGGACCCTTATGAATCGCATCGGATAATATAAGGGCAGCGGAACAGGTTAACAACAGGTTGCGATTGCGATTGAAGTTCTGGACCCGATGGGTCTACAAATTATGTTTTTATAAGTTTGAGTTCCGGTCTAATCGCATCAACACATTTAAATGAACAGTAACCAATCACATCAGAGTTAAAGCGGAACATCAGAACATCTCAATGGAAGTTGCAATTATGATTGAAGCCTGGACCTGATGGGTCTATAAATTATGATTTTATAGGTTTGAGTTCCTATCCAATCGCATCGGCACATTTAAATGAACAGTGGTCAATCGCATCAGAGTGAAAGCAGGGCAGTGGAACTTGCAACTAAAAGTTTCGATTGCGATTAATCGCAATCAGAGTAATCTCATCACATCGGATCGAAGTAATCGCAATCAGAGCAGGATCAGAGTAATCGCAATCAGAACAAGCTTACATAGCGGAACAGGTTAGTAAAGTTTGCGATTGTGATCAATCGCAATCGGAAAACTCTGGAGAAGGCTCATCACATCGGAGCTTCGGATGGTGGGCCTGAAAGGGCATTTTATGTATTAAAGGGTCTTATACAATGAAATCTGGCGACTAAGACAAAGGTAAGAGTTAAATGCAAAGGTTTATTAACGCGGAGTATATGCATATGGTAATATATATTGTGAATAAGTCGAACCTCGCATGAAAAGGATTGTGTATTACTGTATATTAAAATTCAATGGGTCAGAATGATACGATGGTTTATTAATATGTTATAACCTTGGTTTTGGGAAAAGCATATATATATATATATATATATATATATGTATATATGTATATTGGGGTTTTCATAAAGAGGTTTGGCCACATAAATCTTCCGCTTATAAAGTAATATGAGTACGTTGACAGATAAGAAATTATGGGCGGGTGCGTCCACCTTCAGGGAGAGTGGAGATTGCTGCCTTATGACCATTAGAGAGTTTTAATTTATATCTCAGATTTGAAATTTTAAGGAAGCTAGATATATCATTGAATTTGCTAGACTCTGATTTTATTTGGGGTATTTAATTAAATTTCCAGCACATAAAATGGAATGTTGAACTACCCATATTTTGGAAATAACTTGGATGAAATGTTGGAAAGGCATTTTTTATATGCACAGGACCTTGAGAGTTATTGGGAACTAAACTAGTAAAACTGTTATATATTCAGCAGATTCAACATTGCAGTGAACAGGTGTTGACAGGAATATGCACAGGAATGAATTTGACAGGTGAACAAGCACAAAAAACTAGAAAATATGCAGAAGACAGTGAGGAGAAGAAGGCAAGACAGTTACCTAACATCTGCAGAAAAGACAAAGTCAGCAAAGCTAAAAGCCAAAAATGGGTTGAGTAAAATTTGTCTTGATGTAACTAAAAATTATGAAAGTAAATATTGTAATTGATTTTTATTGTTTGTGATGCATTGACAAGTCTCCAGAAGAGAACAAAATTCCCACTGTAATGTTAAAGTTAGTATCTACAGTTTTTTTTTTTGAGTAAGCTGAAAAGAAATGAGAAGGCATAAAATCAAGAGGTATGACTATCCATTTCGAATTCCTAGAGGAAAACAAACAGTCATCAGGAAATATCTATAAGTAATATCACCTTGATATGCATAAAAAGATATGAGAGAGAGTAAAGATATAGAATGCAGAGTATAGAAGATTGAGGCAGAGAAGATAAGGAAGAGAAGAGCATAAAGAGATGCTACAGAATAGAGCTGATATCTGAGGTAAATCAGCAAACATTCTGTTTGATAAACTGAGGAAGTTGGAGCTTCCCTATCAAGTTGAAGCCTTATAGCTGTCAGTTGTAGCTGACTGAGGTTGGAGTCTCCTGTAGGTTGGTGCCTGTATAAAATTGAAGGGAGTTGGAGCTTCCTTGCAAGTTGTAGCTTGCAGAATTGAGGTTGGTGCCTGCAGAAAAACAATGGTGACAGGGAGTTGGAGCTTGCCTTTGCATCACAACAATAATAAGATTTGGTTTTCTCCCTTTATGGGTTTCCACTTATATCTGCTGTCTCTATCTGTGTTGTCTATGTGCTGAAATGATTTACCAAATCTGCTTAATGTTTGTTGTTCTCATAATAAGTTTGATGTCACATTAATTTATTACTTGTTGCAACTTATTAAGACTGTTCATATACTAAGGTTGGTTATAAAAGTAAGCTGCAAATAAGCTGATGAAAAATTTAAAAAGCTCATGTATGTGTTAAACTGATTCACCCCCCCCCCCCTCTCAGTTTAACTAAGAATTCAACACA